>CM051503.1:13142963-13157602 GCA_028031935.1 Paedocypris micromegethes
GGGGGGGTGGAACTGAGTGGCCAGAACAGGCCCGACTGGTGAACGGGAAGCTCTCGCGAGTCGCTTTCCTCCATCTTTTACTCATACTGGTGCGTGAAGCTGGTTTTTTATGTGGTGCGTTCAGCATCTGTAACTGGAGGAAGAAAGCACACGGCAGGAAACATCGAGTGTGATTGAACCGTGTAATTTTGCTCTTGCGGTACGTCGCTCTTGCGTCAGAGATCATCTACTGTGCTTCGCTGTTCACGTGCTATTTCGACTCCAGAAGATGCGCTTTTACCTATCGTTGTACAGAAGAGGCTGATTTGTTTTTTTGTTTTTTTTAATTAGTTGAATGCTAATTTGATTGTCCGTTTTAAGTGTTTGTTAGTGATCACAGTATGAAGATTATACACGGGCATTCGGTGAGTTTTTAATCCTGCCAACAGGTTTAATGGTCTAGTGTTATTGTTGGAAGCTGAAGGCCCTTGTGCAGAACGCAATATTTTTAAAAGGTGTGTGTGTGTGTGTGTGTGCGTGCGTGCGCAAGACTCGGTTCCATCGCTATGACGGCAAAATTCAAAATAACCGTGACGCATTTCATTCAGAGGAATAATCCTGGTTTGGTTGTGAAGAGTTTGAAGTGGAGAAGAGCATTTTCTCAGTTTAAACAGCACTACTCGTTTCCTAAAAGAAAAAAAAGACAAGAAAACGCGTGCGAAAAAAAAAAAAGACATTTATTAAAGAACAAAGAGTTGGATTTATTGTATTTCTATGATGTCATGTAGAGCGCTGGCTCTCGTTAACAGACACTAATACACACTGTTAATGGGCTTTTATTAAAATCACATCTAAGCGGAATCTTTTAGATCATTTTTAACGGTCGTTTTTTCTATGTAATCTTTTATTTTTGTAAAAGATTAGATGGCTGTAGTTTTTCTACATAACCAAAGGAACACTAAAGAGCTGCGCGCAGACGAGCTTTATCACACGCAAGTCCAGATTTTAACCACACGCTCGACATGTGGCCGACGACTGGAAAGTGTCGGAACCTCGGCTGATCCAAACTCAGCATAAATGCAACCTTTCATTCTCAGGGTTATGAAATCTCAGATAATCATGTTATGACTTCAGTGCTGACCTTTGACCTATTGAAGGCGTGAAGGTCATTTATGCAAGCCAGGCTCAGACACATGAACAGTTTATTACGCGAGTCACCCGGACACGTTTGTCCGACCCAAAGCGCCAACGTCCGCGGATGTTTACCACCCGTCTTTTTTTTATCAAACTCGTGACTTTACAATATTCCTTCAGAAGGATCGGACTCGTTTTTAAACCAGCACTCGGAAACTATTTTGATGTATTGATTTGTATTTTTGTTTCTGTCCTGAACGTTTTGGGACTTTAGTGGATAATTTACTGGTCGGAACACATTAACCATTAAAGCGCTTGTTTTTTCTTGTTCATCGGTGCTAGATATAACGACAAGAGGGCCGCGTTTGATTGGTGCGTACATAGAAGCCAAGGCCTTTATTAATATTATGCAAAAAGTATGATTTAGTATGTAAAGTAGACGATATAAATTTACCCGCGTTTTAATTCCCAGCGTTTTTGTACTAATGTGAAGCTGTGAATGAGGAAGACCTGGGCGCACGTGACCTCTGACCCGAGCGGTACGTCTGGACGAGGCGAGGGCGTGGTCTGCCTTTTCAGAACAGTTCCAGGTCAAAGGTCGCGCTTTCTCCACCGGACGCCACGGAGGGATTGTGCAGCTTCTCTCCGTCTGCTAGCCTTCATTTCTCCTTTTCCCCTCTTTAGTATCCGTATGTATCACGGTTTATTAACGCGCTAGTTTATGTTCGGAGGCTTTTTTCTCGTGATACTCAGGTTATGGATGTTCGGAGGCCGAGGCGTGCATAACCGATATACTGTACATGTACTTGATTGCTGTTTCTTTTTCATTATTATTTTATCTTTTCCCCCCATACTTTGTTAGTCGGAGACCATTGAAAGCAGTTTTATGGAAATAAACCTAATCTGTTTAATGTCGAGTGTGTGATTGACTGACTTACAGAAACTTCATCCAAAAGCCTCTCAAGTCTTTTTTATTTTTTTTTCAAATGAGAATTTTAAACATCTGTAGACAATTTTAAAACTAAACATTCACTATTACCACACTCTTAGTATTATTGAATGAGTCTATTGTACACTACACGTGTATTATTTATGATGTGTGTTGCGAGGCCTATTCGTTTAATTTGTGTGTGGTTGATGTGACTGTGATGGCTTCTTATTCGGAATTCTGATAGTGTTGTTCTTGATAATCTGCCCACATTTTTGAGACGGTAATAAAATCCTCTTACGACGCAATATACAGTAGTTGACAAACGAGGGTTTTGGACAATTCATAACTCGCCCACTAGGTGGAGTGGTTTCACCACTGACTTCACAGCGCTGAGTGGCACTAAGCTTTGCATGTGACGTCACGTCACAGAGGGGAAACAAGCTTGTTAAATGTCTGATCTTAAAACATCCGTTTAAAGAAAATGCGACAATGACGACACAAAATCATAGTATTGCATTTCTTTATAGAAAAAATAAGCTTTCACATTTCAAAACATTTTTTTTGCTTTAAATATTTTTTAAAGTTTTTTTTTTGTTCGTTTCAGTTTAATAGCTCCTACATTTACGTGGTAAATAAAACTTTTTTGGCAGCAGCCATTGTCATTCACGGTGGCCGTCGAGGAGGCACTGTCCTTTCCTGCTGATGTAGAAACAGTCCAGAACTCTCCACACGGCTGGAGGAGTGAAGACAGTCCTTCTAAAGGCAGAATGGTTCTGATCCAGTCCGGCTCTGTGATGGACAAAGCGCCGGCACCGTGAGACCAGGGCGAGTTCAGATGAGCTCCGGCCCATCAGTAGTCAGAAGGCACCGTGCCCGCGTGAACAGGTAATACCTTTCCTTCCACAGATCGTTCACATAAATACTAATGTCATCTAAAGCCACAAACACGCCATCAACTTTCCGATGAACAGACTAAAAAACAAAAATCGACACTTTGAAGAAAAAAAAAACAACAACAAAAAAAGTTGCCAAAAAGCCAAATTCTGCAAGTTTAACATAAAATACAGAGATTTGGCATTTACACACATATAGATATGTATGTGTGTGTGTGTACATACATATATATACATACATATATGTATGTATGGATATATTTATACACACACACACACTTTTAAATATACCTATTTATGTAAAGATGTTTATATAGTATATTTACACACACAAACGTGTATGTGTGTGTGTGTCACTGTACTACAGCTGGTGAGAGGCGACACATCCACCGTTCAGTGCAAAGCGAAAAGAAATCTGATGTGTGAAAGACGAGGAGCGTCTGAATCCACCTGCCTCGTGTAGTTGCGTCTTCATTTGATCGACACGGTGAAAAAAACAAAACAAACAAAACAACTCACACATTCCCAGCTTATTCTCTGCTTCTGCATAAAGACTTTTTTTTTCCTTTTCTTTTTACACAGTAAAATAGTTCAAGCGAGTCGCGTCTGTGGCAGATCCGGCGAAGGAAAGCACACACGACCTGCCCGAACCCAAATACTCACAACTACATTTACACAGTTCGTCATGCAAATATCAACGGACATCAAATCAGCGGGAAACACTTAAACCGACAATCACTGGAGACTGGACAGTGCGACTCAGAGCGTGAAGCGCCGCTTGAAGCTTATCAACGTATTCAACAGATACTGCTTTTAAAAGTGCTAGTTAAAAACAAACCCGGCGGCTCGGGACCTTCGTAGACGTTTGTTTGTGTCGTCACATCACCGTTCAACACTAAAATGACATTTCTGGAAGCCTTGATCGCCCCCCGTCTGTTCCCTCGTTCTCTGTAAACACGGACTGGGATCCTGGACCGTTCTGAAACTTGATACTCGAGGACAGAGCAGTCGGGGGCTTGGTGATAAAAAAGCAGGTTAAAAATAATTGCACATTAACCATCTGGGTTTCAGTTGATGATAAAAAACCGGGGAGAGCGAGAATCCGAAGTAGAAGAGGAGGATAAGAGCGGAGGAGGAGAACAGCAGGAGCAGTGACGTCGCACTGCGTTTCACCTTTGGCAAAGAGTTTCACAGCAGTACCTAGTAAATCCTCAGAGTACCAGCTACGCGATCATGTACTGGGTGATGGCTCTCAGCGCGTACAGTAGCTCCGCCTGCAGCCGCGCCTCCATCACCAGCAGGTTAATGTGGACCTAGAGGAAGGGGACGCAGAGGGGGGGTGAATTAGTAGGTTCATTAAGATTAAGTGGCAAGGATTAGAAAAACACGCCGTGAGATTTCGAAAACAAAGTTTATTTTCTCGTTTGTAATGTTGGAGCACAAAAACAAAATGACAAAAAATGGCTTACATTCAATTTTTTTGGGTGTCTAATAATTAGGCAACAAAGTATCCTGAAAAAAAAAAAAACAAACTACAAAAATGGCTTCCATGTTTTTTTTATTTTTATTCTATTTGTTTTACAGTTTCATTTTTGGTTACTTTTAGTTTTTATAAATATGTTCCATTGTTTCCTTCTTAGTCTTGTTAATAAAAGATAGTCTTGTAATGAGGCAATTATACTGATAAAAAACACGAAAAAATATATGCTTAATTAACTTTTTTGTTTGTTTTGTTCTGTATAAATATGGTTTCATTGTTATTTTTTCCCTCCTGTCATGTTGCTAAAATATATTCTAATAATAGTGCAACAAAGTATGCTGGAAAAAAACTACAAAAATGCTTCATTAAATCAATTGAAAATAAATAAGAATTTAATAATAAATAATTAAATTTGATAATAATAAAAACTGCAGGTGTCGAAGCGTTGTTGTTTCTTGTGCAGCGTTGAAATATATGGAACAAACACAAAAGTTACTTCCATTTCGTAATTTTTATGTCCTTTCGACAGAATGTTTAGCAGGGAAATATACTGAATAAAACTACAAAAATGTCTTGTGTTTTGCTAGTTTTGCTTCCTCTTTTTTCCTTCTTTTATTGTTTTTGACTGATCAGAAAGTTTTTTATTCACATTTAAAATATTTGATCTTTGATTCTTTTTTGTCATGTTGGTAGAAGGTATTCTTATGATGAAGCACGACACTTTTCTGCATAATATTTTGCGCAAATGAAAGAGAGTAATTCACCTTCTCAGAAGGCCAGGCGAGGGGGCACAGGGGGGTTTTGCTGGAGTCTGGGTAGCAGGCCACCGCTTTTAAATAAAGCTTCAGCCCGCGCTCCAGCAAGCGGTTGACTTCGCCATAATCGTAATCATCATACCTGAGGAAAAACAACGATATGATGTTTTTTTTACTATTATTTAATTTTGGATCTTGAAGCCTTGTACAAATCTATTCTATTATAAATAATGATGTACCTGATTCCATAAATACAATGAATGTAGTTCCATATGGCTCTCTTGAGGTCGGGACTGTGTGGGAAAGGGAGGGAGGTCACGCTGCGGAACCGCTCATCCAACAAATGTCCGATATCGGAGTACAGCCGGTTGACCAGCGAGAAGCCGTGGTCCTCCCACGAATAGTCCTGGACAGAACAGCAACACAGCATGATGCAAGAGCCGCGTTTCGTACAATAAGCTGCATTTAAAATTTAAAAGCTGCGTTTCAAAAAAAGTATTTTTTGAAACATAAAAAATGATGTGGAGGTAAATATTAACTGTGAGGTTTTGAGAGAGAGAGAGAGAGAGACAGGGGACAGGGACATGAATAAAAAGAGCTACAGACAGACAGAGAAAGAGACAGACAGAAAAGAGAGAGAATGAGATGAAGAAAGAAGAAAAATATCTTTCCTAAAATAAAACCATAAAAGAGAGAGTGTGTAATTGTATCTCTTTCATAAAGAGACAAAAAAGAAAACTAAAGGGAGGGCGAAAGAAAGTGAGAGAGAGTACAAAAATTCACTAAGTGGATTAGGAAAGTTTCTAGAATTATTGCAAGAAAAGCTTTAGGCCCCGCCCCCAAAAGGAAATTATTAAGATTGAGCTGATATCAGTCATGGCCAATAGAAGAGACAGACAAATAAGCTAAATAACACCAGTCAACTGCCTTAATGTGTTATAGATTAATCATTATTCTAAAAAAACATTGTTAAAATCCTATAGTCACTATAGTCATGGAAAAGACTACGCTTTAAATGTCCTAATGTACAGGAAGTGTTAACAACCCTAGAAATAATTGGAATTTTGAGAGGACGTAACTAAACTTCCTGTTAGGCTTCAAGTGAAATGGAACCGTCTAGAGGCCGTAACTCTGACCCTCGGTGACCTTTAAAAAGAGACACATGATCTCTGTCCCCACCTGCACCCGGAATACTTGGAAGTGGTCGTCCTCCCGTCTGGCAAATTCCTGGTAGCCAAAATCAGAATCTGTGACGAAGAGGGAGGGATCCGTAGAGCACACAGCCACTTCCTCTTCCTCCACATCTGAAACAAGCACAGAGTAAATAAACAAGTACAAACTAAGAAAATGAATCATGCAGCGCAACAATGAGTCTTTTTGTCTCCAGGTCTTGCTTTAATGAATCTGTGGCAGTTTCATAGCAAATGGGATGGACAAAAAAAATATTAAATACAAATATAAATATTAAATACAAATATGATTATATTTAACTTTTAAAAATAAATAATTATATAACTATCCAGTTATAAAAACCTTTTAAAAAAAAAACAAAAACATTCATCTTTTTCCACAAGAAAACATAATATGATTTAAATAAATAAAGAATATAAAACTGTTAGAATAGACAAAAAAGAGATTTTAATCTATTTTTTAATCTATTTTTCTATAATCTATAGAAAACTATTTTAATAGGATATCTACATAAAAATGTCTCACAATATTTATCCAGTTAAAAACTCTGCTTTATTGTGTTAAAAAGAAGACATTATAAGATTATACTTTCAACAATGAAAACCACATTACAATACTGGCATTTTGCGGGCTCATCTTCGCTCAGTAAAAAGTCAAATTGGCCGACTTTATCAGGCCTCAACAATATGATCTCAACAATGTTAACTTTGTCTAAACTACGTTCTATTAAATTCTTGAAAAAGGAAAGAAAGTGCATAAATAAAAGAAAAAAAATTCAAAAAGGAAAAAAATTCAAAAAGAAAAAAATCCATAGTTTAGTCATACTATGTTCAATGACAACAAAGTTCTATCAAGAATCAAGAAGTCGGATTCAGAAGGTACCTGCATGTAGAAGTGCATGTGAATGGAGTCTCTCATCCTTCCTTTCCTTCAGCTCATCCTGCGAGTGATGGATTTGTTCCGGAAGACAGGACTCCTCAAAGCTGGAGTCTAAGGACTTCAGGAAACCAGAACACAATATTGAATATTACACCTTGAAATGCGCAACACGCCGACGCGAAATGAAACTTTTCGCTTTGTATCATGCACCACACGGGAGATGATTCATACCTGACGCCTCTGAGTCTTCTCGCTCAGGCCAGCATGGGAAGGTGATAAGGCAGTGTTTCCATTGGCAGCATCACAGATGCAGTAACCAGGGGGGGTCCCGTGGTGCACTCTGGGAGTTGCAGTGCTGTCCGAGTCGGAACCAAATACAAAACTGCAAAGGGCGTGGCAGTGGGCCAACAAAACCACCGCTTGGACTAGTTCGGCCAGAGACCAGCACTGCTCTCCGCTCTTGAGGAGAGCCTGAATGTGTGAGTGCGCAGTGAGCCAGGGCTGATGGGCCAAGACCTTGTTGATGTGGTCGAGGAGCTGAAGTCTTGGAGGTGCTGCTTCTAACCCCTGAAGCCATGACGGATCTCCACCAACACGCAAAAACTGAGCCGAGTGCAGAGATACCAGGTACCTGCAGTGATGTCGTGCGGCAGCCTGTGAGGAGACAAACAGCATCACGTCAGGAACGCGGACTCGACATTGAGCATCTCATTATTCTGCTCTCACCATGATGGCGATGAAGTGGCGATAGTGCAGAGGCAACGGGCCATCCATGTAGAGGATGTAGTGCTGTGTGCGCAGGAAGCTCTCCAGATACTGTGGATGCAAGGCCATCTGCTGAGAGACCGTGTCCAGGCGCCCCCTGTTGGCCAGAGCCTTCATGCACAACAGCGAAGCACGTTCCTTCTCAGAGTTCACCAAAACCTGCAAGAAGAATCAACAGGGAGTTCAAATGTGTGGATATCGAGAGACAAATCCATCCGTTTGTCAGTCTGAATCTCCAATCGACATGCCGAACGCTTAAAATACATCCCGTCTCCACAAAATGGTAATCAGACACCGTTCACACAATGCTGGAGCTCAAGCCATCCTCACATTGAAAGACGGTCTATTTCTGACGATTAAAGAGCTTGTTGAAAGCAAAGAACTGCGTGTAAGGCAAAAGCGTGTCATGTGCGCTTGCTTAATCAGCGCCGGGATGAGACATCTGTTGATTCACATCTCCAGGCTTTTGGAGTCGGAGTGTGAAGGCCGGCCGAGAGAGTGGGCTTTGTGTCTGACTGTGGGATTACAGATATTACAGATAACCCCACCAACGACAGAGAGCCAGGAGGAAACTGAAGATCTTGTTTTGGACTGATTTCAATTCAATTGGAGGCTCGTTCCGAAAAATGTTCGCAAAATGCACCACATTTGAGATAAAAATTGTGCAGTCGCCTTTTTGTGATTTTCAAGATAAGGAAGTTTGGACATTTTTTCTGACTCAGATGTGAGTCAAGTTTGAGTCGATTCTGGTTAATCGGGGATATTTTGACCCAATTAAGACACTGGATTAAGAAATTAAAAATAATAATTGATGTAATTCAATAATAAACATGCCAACTCCACACAGAAAGGCCTAAGTTGTCCTCAAACTCACACCTCAAGTCACAATCGGAACCTTTTTGCTGTGAGGCGACAGCGCTGCACAACCAAAATTCCGAAAAAATAATAATAATAATAATAAAAACACCAAAAAAAATGTGAAGGGGGGGGGTAAGAAAAAGAAACAAGGAGGGCATGTGTCCTACATTAATTCTTCTGACATGTTTCATCAAAACAACATTTTACAGCTCTTCAAGGGACGGATCTATTGGGTCTAAAATGATCCAGTACCAACGTGTCCCCATTCATCAAAATTGACGATGTAAATACTACTCTTGCATCTTTACTGTACAGTCGACACAAAAAATGTGTTTTCATGGAAAGCAACCTTGGCCCAAGTCAGAAACAGCATTAGTCATGTTGTTTTACAATACTTCAGTCAGGTTACAGTCACAGCTTAAATAATAAATCCACACTAAAAGAACAGGTCACACTTGGATTCTTTTTTTCTCCAGTCATTTTAAAGATTTATACTTAGACTTTGTGGAATGTAATATTAAAAAAATGCTTCTCTCTCTCTCTCTCCCCGCTCAGCCGCGCTGTGAGCATGAGGAGTGGGAGGATTGTTTAAGTCGTAAACAAGTTAAAAAAGAATTTTGTGGGTGGTTTCCATATTTCACAAAAAAGAAATCTGTTTTTCTCCAGAAGATTCGAAACGTCGACTGTGTTTCTCCTGGCAGAATCACTTCCAGCATTACATTAGGGAAGTTTCACGTGGAGGAATGTTTAAGGAAACCACGTTGAATCCAAAGTCGATGAGAAGAGTGTGTCCGATCAGCCCGAGTGCTGCTAGACGGGTCTGTCATGGCTGCCGAAGGGTCCGTTACACTGATTTGGGAGGGTGGGGGGGGTTATAGTGAAGACAAACATGAACATGGTCACGTAAGAAGATTTCAAAATGGTTTGAGAAAAGAAAGGGCAACAGCAGAGAGCTCGTGCTTGAGCTTCCAGCCACTAAAGTGTGATGTGAATGAACCAAGCCTGAGACCGAGTATCAGATTATTAACTCGGAAAAATCCAGGATTAAAGGTTGATTGGATATTATTTGCTGAGCCATGAATTCCTCGTCTCATCCCGGTCCTTGATACAGCGACAGAGAGAAACAGGGAGTTATAAATAGTTCTGGAAGACAGCTGCGAGTTACACTGATAAGAAATAAATGCCGTTACTGCACATGTGCAACAGAACTAACATCAGGCAACGTTTATATCAAATGTGTGTGTTATATAGAAACACACACACAAACAGATATACACTAAACTAATCAACGCTACTAATACATCTGTGGCCAATCTGCAGTTAAAAAGTGTTTACTTTAAGTATAATTGCTACTTTGTTTGCTTTGAAAACTCATATTTAATGCTGCTGCAAAACCTCCCTTTTGGGAGTTTAAAACCTTTTATTTCTTTCAATTAAATCACTAAAAAAAAACTATTGCCTCCAGGGTACGTTATGATGACTTTTAATAATATTTGCATATAAAAACAACTGGCAACTAAAACTCGTTTACAGCAATTAAATTTTTTTAAAGTCAATTAAATGCAAAAGATTGTTGAGTGCGTATCAGCAATGACAGGTATTGAGAAAGACTCGACACACTCTCTTTCAAGTGAGAAAAATACCTGTCAACATTAAAGTTGCAAATGATTCCTGCTGGCAAGGCAGGCGTTCCGGAGGCTCGTGAAACATGTGCGAGCAAAACGTGCCAAATCCCAACAACACGCCATACATTCAATGTGTCCTCACAATCCGCCGTCCCCACAAACCACCAAACACACTGGAGTAACTCGGATGACTACAGAACTGAAAATAAGTTCAGCCGAGGCTCAAAAGCGTATTGTATATTAGCAACAAGGCCGAGGCAAACAGGAACGGGCCATTTAAGGTGCTGGGCCGAGCCCGGAACAACAGATGAAGCGCTGGCCTCCAATGGGACTCCAGCACAAGCACACTTTCCCTGGTAAACAGATCACATGTCTCGGAGGCCGCAAGCGACGCCTGAAACTTCTCAGCGGTGACCCAGAAAAACACGCCACCGTAAATACAGACAAATTCAACAGGCCGGGATGAACGTTAGGCTCAAGCCCCCAAGGGTGAGTTTGTGACGCATCAACGAAACACACCAATTACCCGGGAATAAAACGGAGGTACAGTTGAGACTAATGCAAGTCATATGTGACATACATTCAGTCTCGAGGAAACGTTGCAGGGTGTTGTTGTTGATACAAAGCCAATGAATGTTGCTCACACTGTACAGAATGCTTCACTAGCGCAAAGTGTGTGTGTGTGTGTGATTGTGAGAAAGACGTTTTGAAATTTCGGGGTTTGTTATTCAGACAAAATGCATCACCAAAACCAGCAACATGCCTTTACTTGTCTTCATCAACCGTCATCCTGAAACAGGAAGTCAGTTTCATATCCTCTTGGCAAGTCCCTCTGAACGTCAGCTAAAGCAAAAAACTAAGTCACCTTTTGAGCAAAGGTGACACACGCATTTTTTTTATCTCGAAAATTCCTTCTATTACGCTACAGACGCGAACCCTGCATGAACACAGCAGCGGATTTAAATACATTTGCACAATCTTGGTTTGTGCTTTGAATGCGTTCGAGGGCTTTTCAGTCACAGAAGCATAATTCGATCCAATCGGCACTCAACACTGGAAAATGTTCCCAAAATCAAGAAAGTTGATGTTATGAGAAATAAAGAGCGATAAAACCTCACTGTTAGTCTTTTGTTGTTGGTGAACAAGGACTGAATAACAGGGATGAGGACTCGACGCTGGAGACCAGAATTAGAGCAAGACACGATATTCAATCTGCATTCTCCGAAGGCCTGAAGGCCTCGATCCTTGACGTGCAAATGTCTCAACTGGCGTTGCACAAACACATCGCTCTCCTTCTCTACAAAGGAAAGACTATTTGGCTTGCCAACCTGGAAGCCAGGAGGAACAAAAACAACCAGCTGCACCTCACTGGGGGTTGGACTGAAAAGCCCGGCAGCGACACACACACACACACACACACACACACACACGGCAAGCCACATATGGATGCAGTCAGACAACCTGGAATATTGACATGTACATAAACAGACACTGTGACGTACATTTATGGGCTTGAATAAGACAGAGAGATGACAAAAAGTGTGTCTTTTGTGATACATTTTATTGTGTGATGCTTCTGCAAATGTTTTATATTTTATGTTGGACACATTTTTGCAGTAAAAAAAAAAAAAAAAAAAAAAAAAAAAAAAAAAAAAAAAAAAAAAAAAAAGGAAAAACAACAAAATGCCAACCCAGTCCAGTTGTCAATGCAATGACGACAGTATATGATTAAAATAGCGGATGTGTTTTTCCTCGGAGCTTTGAAACACAACCTGTGCCATTATGGTTCTTCTCACCTTCAGAGAGCTTTTCCTCTGGAGTGTCTCTAAGCAAACGCAAAGTGCACGCCGGGTATAATAGAGTGGATTTATGATATTTGCAATCCAACGTGTCAGGGGAATTTCACGAGCTGTCAGATGAGAGCACATTTCTGAGAAATGTTTAAATGACATTCCTCTATTGTTCTCCTGTTTTGCAGTGCAGCATTGACTCTACAGCGGCCCCCTCAGGCCGAAGGAGGCATCGCGCGCGAATGAAGAGAAAAACAACTTTGATTGGCAGTACATCAGCATCACATCGACCAAACAGGAGAAAGGGAAAGAAAAGACAATCACAATAGCGAAACGTCCAGCATGAGGATATTTTAAAGAAACGACAGTTTATTACTCGCGTTTGCAGTGTCACGTCGTTCGGGATCAACAAAGGGCTTTTGTTGCGCGACTAAAAACTACGGAGAATGAATGATGGATTCGAATTCCCACAAACGCTTTGACAGGTTCATGTAAAAAAGCAACTCACTCGCATGTGAAAACCGAGTAATAAAATAGTCATTGTTATGAAAACGCGATGGTTTCAGTCAACATTGTCAACCCTGATGCTCAGATATTAAATATTTGTTTCATTGTGCACGCGACAATCCGCGAAACACCAAGCCAACAAAGCGCTTTAAACTCCAATGCATTTTAACGTGTGAGGCAAAGTGTCAAACACGCAAAAGATACATTTAACACAAGTTCAGGGTTTCGAGATTATTGATGAAATCCCTAACAATGACTTAGTCTGCAGCAAAGCACCAGCCTGCAGCCGTAAATCCCCGTGAAGCTTAAATGAGGAAAAACTCTTGCTTGGACAAAAGAGCAGCAGAAAACACTCTTATTTTATAGAACCGATGCACCGGGAACGACCGTCGAAAGTGATGTGAAGTTTATTTGAGGTTAATTTGATTTTTGAGTACCGCTTTGTTGGGCAAGGTAAAACAAAGTGAAGCTTTATAATAGAAACACAGCGCTGAAAGAATAATTCCAGGAATATTAAACAGAAAAACCCCATTCTTTGTTTATCTACGTCTGAATAACCAATGTTACCGAGAGTGTTTTAAAATGGGGCACTTTTCACGGGTTTTGTTGTGCGCAAACAAATAAACAGTAAATAAAATGCCAAATCGTCTTTCAAACGCTATAGAACACAGCGATAGCAAAATAAAAGTCTCCAGTTTTCACAAAGACAGACAACTTTAAAACTTCCAAACAAGCCCAACAGTCTAGATCCACTTATAGTTCTCAAATCAAGCTGTAGGTTTAAAGTCTTTACCTGATTTTGGACAAACTGACACTGGGTTCCAAGGCGATAATCCATGCTTTTCGTGCAGATGATCATTTTCCTCCCTGTAAGTGCATGAATGCGGCTCCTCCAGCTTCTTGGCTCTTCTTACCGACTTGTTAACAAAGGCCAAGCCGCTACGAGCTCTACATGTCCGGACATACAGCTGCAGTGTCACTGGGCGAACTACCAGTGACTGACATTAACCACTGACATTGCGTCCAATCAGCAAGTTAAGAAGGCGGGGTTAAGATGGAAGGCATGGCCAATCAGCGTCCACAGTGACTTTTCTTATTGGTGACATAGTTAGTTTTCCAGGACTGAGCCAATGAGGGCGGCCAACTGGTGGAAAACTACCCGTCCGTCAACTACGTTACAGCCACGCCTACCATAGTGACGCAATTCATCTTGACAACTGATCACAATAGAACACTTTCTAGCCCGAAGAAATGTTATTTGTGAGTTGTTTGTGAAGAAAAGTGAACGCTCCTACACGCACAAACGAGACTCGGTTCAAGCTGTGTCAAATAGCTAAATTTAGCAAGTTGCACACCAATGCTAAATGTTTTTAAACGGTGGAAAATATGGTGTTTTTATCATCCAAAATACCGCGTATTTGCTTGGTATGTTGCTTTATTCCTTAATCAGGACATTCCAGAAAGTAGAAATGCAAGCTG
The DNA here is from genome assembly GCA_028031935.1 of Paedocypris micromegethes. Lineage (NCBI taxonomy): Eukaryota > Metazoa > Chordata > Actinopteri > Cypriniformes > Paedocypris > Paedocypris micromegethes. The sequence goes on from CM051503.1 coordinate 13,157,230, forward strand.
GCCATGTTTCATCAAGCTGTGGCTTACACTTATAAGATCTTAGTGGGCCTCTCTTATCACAGAAAAACAGGAAAATATTCCCTGTCACCACGTCTGTAAAGACCGCCGTGCCCTGCCCTGATATTTAACTATATTTACACACTTGTGCAGATACTTTACATGCTATTTTATTTCACATGCTGCTTTTCATTTTGCTAGGTAAATTGTGGTTGTGCGGTTAGATCCGGCATGGGCACATATTTTCCTGTTGGCTACGAGGAAAAAAAATGAATTAACAAAGAAGCCAGAAACTCAGTCTTGTGTGATATTAACTGTATTTAAAGTAAAAAGAATTGCATTGAAAATATGTGATTATATATATATATATATATAT
>CM051503.1:13157617-13231101 GCA_028031935.1 Paedocypris micromegethes
TATTAGCCTTACACAGGCCTGTTAAAGTCAAGGTGGCTTGGTCAAGATGGATGAATGGAAGTAATCATGTTGTCAATTGACACAATAAATCTACACCAAAATAACAATTCAGGATATTTGGAAAACATAACTTATATAACTTTAATATTTACTAATTTTATTGCACAAAGGAAAATGTTAAATTAATGAGCAAATAAAACAGTCAAAAAAGAAACAACTAATATGCAATTTTTTTTAAATTGAAGTACATTTGTGGCAGTTGAGTTCAGCGGTTAGGAAATGAACCTGCCACCTAGGCGTTGCATGTTTGAGTCCCGGTCTGGTAGATTCTACAACTGAGTGTCCTTGAGCAAGACACTGACCCACACATGCCCCAGGACGCCACAGCTTAAGGCTGCCCACTTCACCGAGTTTGTGTGTGTTCACTTTAGTGTGTGTGTGTTCTCCCAAAACAAGCCGTGCGTGTGGAAAACACTGGAGCACTAAATACAGAGCACAATTTCAATACAATCTTATTGTGAACCTTATTCACAAACTTACTCACTTTACTTTTCATATTTTTTTTAGAAACAGTAATTTGTTTTTCTATAATTTTCTTTTTTTTTTTTTTTTAAGTCTTCAATGCTGAAAAGTGTAATCTGTACAGTAATCTGACTAAAGAAAAACAAGCGTTGCTCCTTCTAATAAAGAAAAACAACCAACCGATTCAGTTCCTACTTCAAAAGTGCCAGTTACTGCATCATAAATAAGGGCGACCCGGACTGCAGTGAATATATAAAAGATAAGAGCCTCCGTCCCATGAGGAGAAGGGACTTGTTTACAGAGAAGAGCAGACACTAGAATAAACCCACAGCTAAAATAGTTTAAGAATCACCAGAAAAAACTACATTAAATAGATGTTATCGGAATAAACTTTTTAAAATTAAAAGCAGATTTTTCCAGCAGTTGTACAGAAAGACAGAGGCGCGCACGCTTAACACACACACACACACACACACACACACACACACACACACACACACACACACAACAGTACATATACAGTACAGTATATGTGTGGTATGCCATTTTCTCAACTGCTTCTATTTCTGGGTCACAGGGAGTTGGAGCCTATTCACGCAATTCTGTTTCTGAATGCAACTCCCAGTGGTTCAGTCTGTGGAGCGCTGGTGTTTGGAACACCAGGTTATAGGTTCGATTCCCAATAAATGCAGAAAAAATAGTTTAATTGTATAAAATTGTAATGACTTGTAATTTGCTTTGGATAAACAACTGTAAAGTAAAAATGTATCTGTTCTTTATCACTGTACAGTCAATTGTCTGCATTCATTCAATTGATATTTGCATTATTTAAAGATGCTAAACATACAAAAAACACTTTCAAGTAACACTTAAACAAACATACCATTATAATAATAATAATAATTGAAACTTTATTCATCCCCTTGGGGAAATTCTTTTCTCTGCATTTAACCCATCCGAGCAAACTCGGAGCAGTGGGCTGCCAGCTACAAGGAGCCAGCGCCCGCATTTGTGTTTATACTCTATAAACTATACACTTACTGTATTTACGTGTGTGTACATATATGACGTTTATACATTTAAAAAAAAACTGTTGCTAATAGTTATTAAAATGTGGTCCCAAATAGATTTACTAACATGTTATATTTTGTTGTACGTTTGCATTCTCCATATAAAGCTTTATTTCCATGTCCGTGGAAATATTTCCCTTTACCCTCAAACCGACATTTAACAAATTAATCCACACATGTTTAGCAATGAAAAAAAAATACATGCTGTGCACAAACAAGCCACATACAACAAAAATGTCATGACAAATGTAAATGATTACGGGCGCATTTCACCCACTCTTTCCTGTCTAATTGCTGCATTCCACCCACATTCTGCACTGCTGAAATGCTGAAAAGGAAGAAATGTGCTGAGCAATATCAGAGCATTTCTAGCACCTGCAAGGCCTACATACAGCCAGCGGCCTGGGCCGTGATACAGACATATCTGGTACAAGCGCTTTACTGATTGCCGCCCGAAACCCCAGTGTGAAAACCACACACACCCGGCTATAAATATGCCCTATAGATTCTTTCTCAATTTCCACTTAGCTGGGCAAAGCTTGGTAACAAACAGGTATTCATACGAGCCAATCACAAACAAGATGGTGACATCATCCGATGCCTAATTTCAAGGGACCGCTGGAAAATTCCAAATGGATTTGAAGCAGAAAAAAACCATTGATACATTTTTCACAATTTTCCAGATATTTGCAATTGGTATCTTGGAATACTGAATGATGTAATATTTTAGACACTAGGAATTTTTAGGATTTTTAAGTGCCTTATATAATTTATTGGAACATATATGGAGCACTAAACAAAACAAGGACAAACAGAACATCATTATTTGTTAATTTTAATTTGTTTAATCCCACCGGTTGCTCACTTTTTGCCTTTTTTGGTGGACTGGGCGGCTTTGTCGGCAGGTTTTTTCTTTTTACTCTGCAATGGTGGCAGGAAAAGCGCAGAATTAGCTTCATTTCAGGGAAACCGGTGGTAAAGGTTGTCGCAAGAGACTCACACTAGATGTTCGGTTGGCAGCCGGTGTCGTGTTGGTTTCTTTCTTCTTGGTCTTATTATTGCTGTTGAGCTGCGTACTGAGGTTCTCTAGACACCAGAGAAGACACACAACCGCTCACAACAATCATCTGAAACCCTAAACTGTGACCGTGAGATGTTCTACCTAACAGAGCAGAATCAACACTGGAGAGTGGCACTTTAACACTTTCATAGGATCCGTCAGAAACACCTGTGCGGACGAGGTGGGAAACGTCTGTTTTAATAGTCATGCACGTCAGATGTACCTCTATGTTCTCCTTTGGCTGGACTCACGAGTGAAGGTGCAGACTTTGTAGGTTTCTCTGGATTTGAACAGTCCACCGGCCGAGTCAAAGGAAGGCTGATTGAAGAGCAGCTTCAGGGTTCCACGTTCATCAAATAAATCCACGAGTTCTGGAAGAGATGGAGAATCAGTCCAGACAAGTGGATTGAGCGGGTCTTGTGTTCGACTACATGCTTTAGATAGTCTAATAAAATAGTCTTGTGTTGGCTTAGTTTGGGAGAATGTAAAAGATGCTGTCGAACACCAAGGTCAAGTCAGGGTCAATTTTGGCTTGGATTTGGGTCACCAAAGGCCATTTGAGTGTCCAGATCGGGTCAAAGCCATGTTGTAAAGTTGTACGTACCACTCTCAGCTATTTTCAATTTGTTTCTTAAATACTGTAATAGGTAAATTACTGGACAGTCAGTGTTGACCAGGAAACAGTCCTCTAAAAAACAAACGTGTGGAATTGATTGACTCATCTCTCAATTAAATGGAATTGTAATTCTGACAGATAATTAAAAAAGGCATTATTGTAAACGGGATTGTCTGCCAGTCTGTGGGGGTGAAAGACTTTGTGTTTATTCTTACTTTTCTGTTCAACGTAAATAAACATTGTGGCAGAAGGTCACAGAAACCGACCCATTTCATGCTGCTGTTAGTGAGACCTGGCTTAAACTGAGCGGAGCAGTGACACCACGGGCATATAGAGAAGTGGAATCTGTGGAACATGTCGTCATAGAAACATCAAAACAAAAGGACGTTGGTATGGAAAGGTACAAAATCAATCTAAAGAATGGTATAATTTATAAGGAGTAAAAAAAATCTATCTATCCATTTATCTATCTATCCATCCATCCATTGATCCATCCATCCATCCATCTATCGCTAAACAACACCACCTGGTGGCTAAAACAGAAGCTGCAGCTTTGTTTCAATGGCGGCTTTTAATTTATTTTTGCAGAATCATCACGATCTCTTACAGTTATACACACACCACACAGATTCGTTTACAGCAGCGGTGGTCAAACTTATTATTATTTTCAAACTGAGAAAAAAAACATGCATGAAATGAATTGCATTTCTTTACAAAAAGCAATAAATAGTAATGAAAACATTTCTTTTGAAACATATTTCTCTGAATATGTGAATTACTTCTTTGATTCATCCATCGGGTGGCTTTTAAAATACTCAATTTGGATTGGCTGGTGCTCCTTGATGGCTCCGCTAGTGATTTGCTCGTCAGGGTCTTTGTGCACGTCATCGTGTTTAGATTGAGACGTGGAATCAAAGGAAGGTCCAACCTCGCGCACATCACAGTAAAGCTCGATGTAGTCCAACTCGAAAGCTTCCTTCAACTCTCTGGAGATCTGCACCCAGTTCTGAGAAAGTCCAGAAAATAAAGCTCTTTAAACGATCTAGAAATACAGCCACGAGGATTGAGAGCGGATACCTCAACATTGCCATCATTGAGAGAAAACAGATCCTGCAGATTCCTGCTGGGGTCCGGTACAACTAGAAAGAGGTTGTACAAGAGGACGATCCTCTTCCTGGACAGATGAACACCAACATGATCCTCAAACTGCGGCCCACGGGCCATATCCAGCCCTTTATTTCTTTATTTCACTTATTTGGAAGAATGGATTATGATGGTGTGCTAATATTAGAATAACTGTCTATCATAGACGACCTTAAAACATCTCTGAAGGACAAATTGAGGAAAATAAAACTGTTAAATTTGCAAAAGGAAGTACTGTATTGGGAAAATTTACACACATAAAGATCAATAATAATAATAATAATAATAATAATAATGAATTAAGGAAAATTCTTAAATTCTTTAAAAAGGCTGAGCATCACTAAACTATAAAAATGAATAAAAGAATCATCTCACCGCTTAAAAAAGCAGAAGCACAACCCCAGACAGAACAGCAGAACGGCCAACAGCGTTCCAGATATTTCGTGCCACTGTCCAAAGCCATGTTTGGTGTCGCTTTCTAGAATGCGACAGTAAAGCGTTCAGCAGGACAGAGAAGCCCACAACTCCGCATCCATCACCCACCCTGAGCTTCCCGTAGCTCTAGCGCAGCGCTCCAGTCACTCCAGAAGTCAGAGGAACCGCATAATTCCGACATAGTGCTTCGGACCTGGAACACGTACGGCTTGTTTTGGAATAGCAGAGGAAGTCTGTACGACGTTCCCGTCACATTCTGGAGCTGCTGGAGCAGAGAGACGCAGATGAGGAGACGTGAAGGCAGCAGGGTGGGATCCTCCTGACGCACCTGGCTGGGGTCTTCCTGGTTCCGCACCATGTAGACGATGCAGTGTTTGCCCTGAGACGTGCTGCTCCTCCAGCTCAGGACCAGCGAGTCGTTCTGCCGCTCCAGAGACAGGTTATATGGTGGCTTCAGCTGCACTGATGGAGAAGAAAAGAACCTTTAAAGCTTCTTGGATCGATGGATGACTGTAAATCCAACTTTACAGTTTTACTTTATCACCCGCTTTCAACGTCAAGTGTAGTGTGTGTGTTACGTCAGACAGACAGATGGATGGACAGACAGATACATTAACAGACAGACGGAGAAACAGAAGGACCTTCAGGAAAGATAGAACTTGATTGTTAGGTTGGAGACAGACAGATACAGAAACAGACATGAAACAGACTGAAATTAAAAGTTTGGTAGGAGACAGAGATACTGTATGTAGACAGACAGGGAGAGAGAGATGGGTGAAACAGATAGACAAACAGACGTGCATAAGAAAGACAGAATAACACACACAGCCAGTTGGATTAAAAGTTAGGTGGATGGATGAAAGATGTCACCAACAGGACAGAGATTGGGAGAAAAGAAAAGGGAGAAAAGTCTGAAAAACAGACAGACACACAGACAGATGGGTGAAAAGTCAGGTGGGCGAAGACAAATAGAAAAAAAGAGCGAGTGAGAGCGAGAGAGAGAGATGGATGGATGGATAGATAAATAAAAAGAAAAAGACAGACAGACACACACACACACACACACAGATAGATGGATGAAATGTCAGGTGGATTATTAGAAATAGAAAAATAGAGAGATAGAGAGAGAGGCAGTGAGAGAGAGATAAAAAGAAAAAGACAGACAGAGTCAAGGTATTCATGTATTAAACAAAGTCCTTTTCATCACAGAAGGCAACAAAAAGTTTTCTAAATTTACTTTGACCTTGAGTAACATTTGAACATTATTAACCTGAAGACTTATTTATTTGGCAAGTTATTTAATTTATGTCGTTGAAACGGACAGCTAGTGGCTTCAATGTTAACACTTTGAGATTAAGTAAACGAAAAAGTGGATTAACAAAGAAAATCAATTACTTCTAATCGTACCATATCTCTGGAAGGAATGAAACGTTTTCGATGCTGTCTGGTTTCCCTCCGTGTAGACTTCTGCGTGGAACGTGCGAACCCTCCGAGAAGACGTCGTGAGGGGAATTCTGCAGCCGACACATACAGCGTCTCTCAGCAAGTAATGAGGACAGGCTTCTAATCCGGGGCTTTCTGGAGATCTGGGGGAACGAGAGCAAAGTAAATGTCGTTTCTACTGTACGGATATTAATGTTGAAGGCCCTGAAGAAGTAAGCGACACGTACGAACTGCTGAACGTGTAGTTCAATGACGTCTTTGGGTTCCATGTGCAAACCACAAACTCCAGGTTGATGTTCAGACACTCCACACCTACACAACATTAAACCATTAACACGTTTTATGATCTTTCGACAAGATCTTTCATTTCAGAAGACAAACTAACAATACCAATACTATATTTTACTTGATAATTTGTATAGTATAATTGTATTGTATAGATAATGTATGTATAGTATGGTTATATTTGATCAGAGATTAGAAACACACATCTTCTTATCTTCTTATTACAGCATAAGCTTATTTTCACAAAAACAGAGTTGGAATTAGAATTACACACAGCAAACAAACTCACTAGAATTCCGCTGTAAATGTAAACTTACTCAGAGCAGATGCTGACCAGAAAGTTCCAGAACAGCAGAAGAGCAGAAGCAGAAAGCGAGACATGCTTTGCTCAGAGCGGTTTAAAGCCACTGAAACTCAGGAAGTATTAAAACGCGCCTGTACGACAACTTCCACTTAGAACTGACACCACCTCAGTGGCGTATTACTACAGAACAAAGGCTGGAAAATATTAGAAAAACACTTTAATAAGACAAAACCAATTGAAGTGTCTCTGGAAGTGATAATTGAAATGTACATAAATATGATGTACTGTACATGTATATGATTCATTTCACATGATTGAAGAGGGGGCTTTTTTAAAAAACAAATCTTCAATTTTCAGCGATCTCATCAAGCGCACAAACTTCTCACATGAAAAGTGCTTCATAACGCACACACAAAACAGATCTGGGGGCTTTAGGTCAGTCCAATGGCCTTGTCCAAAAACGCGGCAAAATTCTGTGGCTGACCAGGTGTGTAGGTTGTCAGAGTCGACAGATCCATGTCTTTCAGAGTCTGTGAGAGCGTTCTGAAGAAAGAAAACACACAGCACATCTTTACTTTACTTTACAGTCTGTTGGCAGATCCAAAGCAGCTTACAAAAAGAGGAGCAAGTAAAGCAATCTAAATCCAGGATTCTGAAACATTAGTACTACTAATAATGAATGTCAAAATGAATGGATGGTTGGATGGACGATGTAGTAAATAGGTGGGTAAATGAAATAATGCAGCAGTGTCTGGGGCTGAACGGTTTAAAACATTTAACATTTAGAAACACACAGATTTGAAATTAAATAAATGGATAAAACGGACAAATATTATTCCAGAATAAATGTAGACTTCGTAAAAGTTTCTCTGTTAAAATAATTGTCCTGACTAAAAAAAATGTAAATGTTATAAAACTACAATGATTGTTTCTAGGATCTTGAATCTGTAGTGTGTGTGTGTGTCCATATTGCTGGTCCATTAATACCAATGAGGACGGCCCCACTAAAAAGGATCTTGCTGGCCAGGTGTAATTGCTCTAGTCTATATTGTATGAAGGGGTGGACTAATGGTTGGATGGGTGGATTAGTGGATAGTTAGTGCTTGTCTGGGGATAGATTGATGGATGCTTGGACAAGTGCGGAGTGAAAAATGAATGGTTGGCTGAGTAGCTGTATAATTGGGTGGATGGTTTGGTGGAGGGACAGATTATTGGTTGCTTGGTTGGATACGTGTATGGATGAGTAGATATATAACTGGGTGGATGGATAGAAGGCGTGATAGCTTAATGATTGAATGAGTGGAGGAATAGATTGATAGTTTCTTGGTTGGTCGGAAGAGAGGAGGAATAGATTAATGGTTGGCTGAGTAGCTGTATAATTGGGTGGATGGATAGGTGGAGGGACAGATTATTGGTTGGATTAGTGGCTGGTGAAAAGACAACAGATAGTTGGGAATATGAACTGATGATGAACATGGTGAGAAACCCACCTGCACGTGCAATAAACAAGGTGTGAATCAGTCTGAAGCTGCTTGGCCAGTTCCAGTTGATGATTGTCCATCAGTTGGTCATTGACGACCACAACCAGAGGTTTGTGAGCTCCAAGCGCCTCCAGACAGCTGCCTGCACCTAGGAGATGACCAGAACAGCAATGAGTGGGCAACTAGACAGTAACACGTGAAGGCTTTTATCTACCTGCGTGACTGATGACGAGATCTGACCGTCTCATGTCTTCAGCGATTGAGTCTTTGAAGCGGAACACCTGGAGCTTTAGTGGGAGAGAAGTCTCGGGCATGAACGAACCTCTGCCCACCTGAAGAACCATGTCCGTGTATCCCCGAGCCAGCAACGCCTTCACATCACAGCAACAATTACAACTCGTGTAAGAAGAACGACACTCGACCATATGTACATTTTACACGCGAAGACTCTTATTCGACTTTGGTGGACGTGAGTGTCACGTGCGCGTTCATGATTAAATCACCTTGACGGATTCATCTGAAGTCACGCAGACAATCAGATCATCAAAACTGGTTGTTCCCACCGTCACGAACACCGTTTTCATTGATGTGGTTCGAGTGGCGATGATAAACTATGAAATCCGCATGAAGACGAGAACAGTGACAGCAGCGAAAACCTGGTTTAATAATACATTTCAAAATAAAAGTCCCAAACCTTATGTGACGTCAGAAGGTTGCGCCTTCGTTTCACTTCGCTTTCGTGTTAAGAATTATAGTTTGATTTATCTTTTTGGTCCAGAGTGTATAACACAAGTAAATTAAACGCGATTCAGGTCAATATGTATTTACTGAAAGCTTCAATAAAAGACGTTTACACGCGTTTAAATTGTTGTCATTGTTATATAGAGCGCACTGAAACCATTAAGAAAATATAGTCATACCTCACTTTGAATATTGACATGTTATATTTTTGTGTGACTTTTGCTTTTTAAACTTTTCAAAAGGTCAGTGTCAACTAATGACACAACGTTAGTTTATGTGACTGTATTTTGTCCGCATACATGCATGCATTTAAAAGACTAATGTTGTTATAAGCACTTTTAACAGTACCACACATTCTAAAAGCAACTGTACACAAAATTTGTATAGTTTAACAACGTTGACCGTTAACCATGAGCAGTCAGCAAGCGAACGGCAACAGTGGGTAGGAGGGGAAATAAAATGCATAAGAGAAATCTAAACAGAGGGAGAATGTTTGCCAATCACCTATGGTGTAATGACATTATTAAAGTTATATCGATCATGAAGGAGCCGATTAAAATGAGTGCAGAACAGTACATGATGTAATGTAATATGCTGCTCATAAGTTCATTTAGTTTGTGTGTGTGTGTGTGTGTGTGTGTGTGCGCATTGTGTGAGGAAGAGAGCTTCCAAGAAAATAATTTCATATTCAGCCACTCATGCTGAAACCATGACAGCCCAAAACAAACTGTAATCTGATAATAGCTGACTTCTGGGTGACTTAAAGGTTATTATCAAAAGCCTATTGAGACTTAATGGCCGCCGCGTGTTCCTGATTTAGGTGATCTCAGAGGACTCCGCCAGCGCCGCCGTGCTAACCTTTCTGAACACAGCAGCCTTTTTCCTCTTTTCTCCAAGCTAAATGTTCTCAACAGGGATGACGAATAAAAGAACAGAAGCATTAAGGACTCCACACAGACTTGAGATAAATGTAATCATTTAAGGCATCATCAATGCTTCAGAAACAATGCATACTGTGATCACAAAGCCAGAACAGCCAACAGAATATAAAAAGGCAACATTTAACTATATTGGTAATTAAAGACTTTAATAAATAGAGTATTAGAAGAAAAAGCATACATACCTGTAGTTAAAAAATAAAACTTAAGAGGAAAAGAAACGTTAGATACTGAGCTCTCGCCCCTGCAATCTTACTGTAACAGCCTTAAAATAAACGTCAAACTTAAAACATTAAAGTAAAACAGGGACATTTACAACAGGAGCATCTCCAGGCGTGTTAAAGCCCTGAGCTGACCAGCCGTCATAAACCTTTTCCCCACATAAGAAAAATAGCTATTAATAGCCCTGTAACAGATACCCCCGTCCCAGAAGTTTGCTGTGCTCCGACTTGACTCGTGTCCAGGTAACCTCAACCTAGTATGAAGATACTGTGTGTGCTCTGCAGTCCGGACACCCATTGAATTTCGGATTTGAAGACCCAACAACAAACTCAAAATGGCAAAGAGGAGCTTCGGCCTGGACTCTTAAAGCGTCAAAGTACAAAAGGCTCAGTGGCACGGGGGTGGCTCAACGGGTCAACCATTCGGAGACGGGTTCAATTTGTCCAGAGAAATATCTAAAAAAAAAAAAAAAAAAGAACAAGGAAGAGTTTAATAAACAGTTAATTAACCAGAACATCTCAGCAGTAACGTTTCAATAAATAGTGTTCAAAATAGTATTCAGACAGTATAGACAGACAAGATGCGTACAGACTGACCCACAGACAAAGATGGATGAACCAATAAATTGAGATAGATAGAGAGGTGGACATTTACACTGACAAACAGCGACAGAGAAATAGACAGATAAAGAGACGAATACGATAGATAATCAAAAATAGATAGACAGATATCAGACAGATACAGATGAGGGATATATAGAGCTGTGCAGAGTGCAAGCTAGACAGAGATAAATAAACAGATAGATAGACTAATAGACGAACTTATGTGAAAAATGAAGAGTAGACAAACACAGCGCTTCACATACTAATCCCAGTGGGAAATGATAGCTTTCCTTTCGGTATGTGATGTTTTGCTTTTCCTCAACAAGGATTCTCCCCACTCCGGTGTGTGTGTGTGTGTGTGCGCGCGCTAGTCTAGACAACTCAGGCTTTCTACGCTTCACTTCAATGGCATTGGGATTAAGCCATTTTATTCTTCACGCCACATTCTTTGTGTGATCCAATGATAACAGAGTTGAGTTGAGGATTGCTGCCCTCTGCTTTTTCTATTGACGGGGGCCGGTGGCGTCCAAGCACAAAAGAACACATGTTAACGTGCGTACATGCATGTGTGTGTGTGTGTGTGTGTGTGTGTGATGTTAAATACCTGGGGTGAAATAAGGCCAGAACGTTCACTGCACGACACAGGCAGTGCAGCATTGCTCTTGCTTCTCTGGCAAAGTGGTGTAGTTCATCTGCCGCACGATCTCGGCAAACAACTCATCCACCATGCTCTTGCTCTTGGCGGAGGTCTCAATGAAAGGGCAGCCCCACTCTTGCGCCAGGGCACGGCCGTCAGAGCCCGCCACCTCCCTCTCGGACTCCAGGTCCACCTTGTTTCCCACCAAGATCAGAGGCACCTTCTCAAAGCGCTTGACCCGGACGATCTGGTCCCTCATCGGCCTGATGTCCTGTAAACAACACCATAATCTTAAAAAAAGGGTTTTTGAACAGCCAGGACACTCTAAAAGATGGAAAACTACAGTAGATGGAAAGATGAAAAACTTTCCATTTAAGCACTCAAACACGCTACACATGTGCATACTCAAGATACTCAACACTGCAAAATCGACCCAATCAACAGGGATATAGAATATGATGTTTGTGAATGCGTCGTACGAAATTATTGGCCTTTTTTTACTCAGCCTTGATAACTGAAATGTAATAGTTCGGATTGAACTGGAGAAAGAACCGGGCGAGTTCCTCAAAGTTAAATGCGAGAAACTTCAAAACTTTCTAGATTCGTAAAATAATAAAATAAACATTAACCACAAAAGTTTCAGGAAAAAGTATGTATACGCACACTTATTGGTATGAGTACTTAAATGAGACGTACTAAACTGTTACGAGAGATACGTACTGAAAAGTTACGAGTGATTAAATAAGCTGTACTTAACCGGCATGCAGAGTTAACCGTTACGAGTACTAAAACGAGGCTTACTTAACCGTTACAAGCACAAAAACGAGGCGCACTTACCCAAGATACGTACTTAAACGTTACGAGTACCAGTACGAGTACTTGAGCGTTACTTAATCATTATGAGTATTTAAACAAGTCGTACATAACCGTTACAATTACCTAAACGAGCCGTACTTAACCGGAATGCGTTGAGACACACTTAACCGGAATGCGTACTTAATCGTTACAAGTGCTGTACTTAAATGAGACATACTTATCCGGGATGCGTACTTAAGCGAGGCGGAAGGCGAACTTAACCGGGATGGTAATGTACTTTTAACACAATAACTGTGGCTCACGGAAAAGCTTGTAGAACTCCGCAGAAATGTTTTTGTGAAATATAGATAAACCAACAGCACAAACTCGTGAGTGGATCAGGCCGAGGTCGAGGCCGGGCTCACCTGGAAAGACTGCTGATTGACCAGGCTGTAGACCAGGATGAAGCCTTGCCCGTTTTTGATGTACAGATCCCGCATAGACGCGAACTGCTCGGTCCCGGCGGTGTCCAGAATCTCCAGGACCGACGGAGACGAATCCACCTCGATCTCCTTCCGGTAGAAGTCCTCGATGGTCGGGTCGTATTTCTCTATGAAAGTCCCGGTGACAAACTGGACGGTGAGAGCGGACTTGCCCACGCCGCCGCTGCCCAGCACGACCACCTTGTACTCCTTCATTTGGTCTGATGAAGCTTAAGCTGCAGCTTACTTTATCTACTCACCATAGGCCATAAAACCGCCCGAGCACTTCTTATCGAGAGCTTTATAACCAAAGCGACACGGGAGTCTCACTTTACCGGCCAAGCCAAGCGAGAGGGGTAAAAAAATAAAAATAAAAAAATCAAAGCCACAGTTTGTGTTTTCTCTGGCGGTATATTGCGCTCCGACTAGCTAGTTCCTCAACGCCCACCCAGCTGCACTTTATATCCATCAAGCCGCGTTCAGGCAAACGGTTGTTAGCAATCGAAGTAAACCAATTCGGTGGAGTTTTTAGTCGTGTCCATGTTTGGCGTCCGTGTGAATGGAGCGAGCGCTACATGACTAGCTTTAGCCGGCTAGTGGCTCTCAAAGAGCGCGAGGATCCGCGCCGCCGCCACACACTCGCTGTAACAATGCTTTCGCTCGAGCGATTTTGTCACCGGTTGATAGCGTTATTACCTTCCGCTCATACACGGCGTCTCGCAATCACACATTCCCTTCTTCTCTGGTTCCTCTCACGCCCTGCCCGCCTCTGCATATCGGCCCCAGACAGCAGCAGCAGCGGCCCCGCAGCGGAGCTCTTCACACACTAGTCTGAACGAGTCTTTAGCGAGTCGGATCTTTTGAATGAATCAATCGAACCAGTTTCTACAAAACTGAGCCGAACTTCTTACTCGTCGTGTTCATTGCTATCGTAACATTCAGGTGTGCTCATTTGCGGCTAAATGTAAAATTCGGAGTGAATAAATTAAGAGAACAAATTTGACAAGAATTTCGTTAACACGCAACTTAGCTTTATGATTTGGTTGTTGTTGTTATTACATAATACTACTAATAATTAATTATTACGGAAATTATTATTGAACTAATTAATATTTAACAGTCAGTATATAACTGAGCATAACTAACGTTCCCTTAAATAAAACTACAAGCCGATACACATCGTGACGTCATCAAAGCGCCATGATGGAAAATAATTGTTCGAAAGAGTCGACTTGAAATGAATCAAACTTTCCGTCATCAGACTATTAACGGCTGATCGTTCTCACAATCGAGACAAAGTGGAAAAGAAAAACTGCTTTTGAAACTATTGACATGATACATGACTTCGCATATTTGATTTTTACCGACAATTACTGAACAAGTAAATTAATGTAAACACATTTACCACAAAAGGTCTTTTGTATTAAACTTCTTTAAAGGTTTAAGTTTTCATACAAGTTATTGAAATGGAAACAGAAATTACTAACCAAATTGCAATAAAAAAATTAATTTGCACATTTGCAAGAATATGGAACCACGCAACTGGTCTTTAATTCAGTAATGTGAATCAATTTACAGCTGAGATGCCATCAAATTTGCTAAATCTTTAAATTATCTTAAAAACTGTGCTCAAGAAAAAAAAAGTGTCTGTGTCCCGCGCTGCATCTGGTTGACCACCGATCCAGTGTTGACCTCACTACCCTCAGGCTCAGAGTTGCTGGGATTGGCTTCAGCTCCCCGTGACCAAGAAATGAAAAAAGCATTGCAGAAAAAAAAAACAACTGGATATATCAAAAATGTTTGAAGCTTTGGTCAAATGAAGACTCTTCTCATTCATCCAGTTATATCTACGCTGCAAAAAAAACACAAGAACGCCAATGCCTTTTAAATGCTTTATTAAAATGAAAACCAAAAAGAACACAAGTGGCATGTATATATTCCATACATTTATATATCGCAAAAGGGTTCGACAAGAAGCACAGGTCTTGAAGCACATACAAGCACGATAAGCTAAATAGAAAGAGAAGCGTTTCATATAAAGAGTCAAAGCATTCAGTTGTATCTTGTCCAACAGTGGGAGAGAGAGGAATCTATTACATATGGCTTTGAAACAATGTAGACATTCTTTAAGTGTTCCACACACGCATTAGCATCTACTCAGGCACCGGCACCGACCACCAAACATCTGCCGATGCCTTTAAAGGGACAGAATCTCTGCATCAACGATTTGTTTTTACGAAGCTGTACACAATTATTGTGACGTTCCGCACTTCTAATGACGTTTACCATCCACATGACTGGGTGGACGTCTAACCTCGATGGCTTTCTGTAAAGTGCCGGTTCCTCCTCACACAGAATGTTTAGGCACAGGATAATGGAGAGCAAGAGTGTTTGTGGATTTTCTGTCAAGCACAGTGGTTAGAAGAGTGTCCCGTGTTTGCTTCCATGAGTGGATTCAAGACGGGACACCTAGCCGATGCTAACTGCTACCTTGGTGGAAAAGGCTGATGGCCTTCTTCAGTTGGTCCGAAGGTGCGTCTAAATGCAAGAACCGACAAAGACTCAGTCTCTCCCTCACTATTAGGGCAAGTGCCATGGCAACAAAATTATTGGCTTCCAAAGCAAGTGTAGAGCACAGAATGTACACGTTTTCTTCAACAGAGGGTTTTGTTTGGCGATTCCACGTCGGATTCGAAAGCGATTTCGTTCCAGAATTTCCCGTGAGATTTTCAGATTGTGGTTCTCGGCGGAGGCTTAAAAATGTAAAAACTGTCAACAAACGAAACCCAAATGTTCTGTGTGACCTTTAGCGTTGCATTCCAGCTGCGATCTGATCCTGGGATTGACAGGTTATTCGTCTAAACGTGGCTAACGTGCCCCGCTGTGTTAGTCCTGAAGGGGGCGGTGTGGTTTTCAACCCCCTTCGAAATGGACTAAACTGAAAAGAAAATAATGTATAAAACAACAGAGGTAAAGAGAAACCATTCTTTGGCTTTAGGACACATTCATCTATGCGCAGATAGGAGAGGTAGACACACGGAAATAAACACGGATGTCTCTGCGTCTCCTACGCAAACCTGCAGCTCAGGATCAGACGTAAGCGGTGACAGTGCTCGGCTCCACGCACTTCTGCAAGCTAAGCAAAGCTACAAAGCCTTTTGACATCATTGGACTCCTTTTATCAGCAAGCACCATCATGCTTTTCATGAGCAACAGGGCAACAGCGAACAGAACAGACAGCAAATTCCTCGACACCCCAAAACAGCATCTTTCTAACAATCGTTTAAAAGGATAAACTGTTTACCTGTATTCCGAACGATACAGACATTTGATTTGATTCTGCTCTTCTACACAAACATATATATTTTTTTTTCATCTATGTATATTCAAAATAAATTCTGAATATTTAGACTCAGTTATGTACATAAGTGCAAACAAGGTGAATAACACATTCTTACACCAATGGGGTGTCCCAGCACAGCTGGGGTGCAGTCGGGGTGGGCCGGGGGGCTCGGAGAATTTATTCTGGGGCGGTGGCTCCATACTATGACTGATTCTGCCTTTTTTATGTTACGGGGACTTGTTTGGTTTTTTTGTACAAAATCTGCTGTTTGTTGGTGGGAAGAAGGTACCATTGTTGCGAATGCATCACCAGCCCTTACTGACGCAACAATGTCCTTTTGTAGTTATTCATCTCGACCAAACAAGAACCTGAATATTGTCTTTTCCCACAATCAGTCCAGTAGATTGGTTCCAAAAACCCAACTGAAAACTTAAATAGTTAAAAGGTCATCAACACAATTTCTCTAAATGTTTATGTATGCATAAAAATGTGTGTGTGTGTGTGTGTGTGTATGCAGACATATGTATAACACAAAAGTTGTACGAAAACTTTCCCTTTCTGAATAAGTTAACGTTGTACATTATTTCACTTTAAATGTGAAAAAATTCACAATTAAGATATACAAAGGTAGCCATGTTGTAGTTTTGTTGCCATAGCAACAAGAACGTACTGTCATAGGTAACAATGAATCTATCATTGTAATACATACAAATGTGTATATTGATATATAGATATATATAGATTAAGTAATTTTTTTTCTTAAACCACTAACTGCACAAACTATGAAGTAGATAATTCTGGTATTTTACTTTCATGCCATGAGAGACTTTTACTATGTAAGATAAGGAACCCAAGGAACGCTAATGATTCAACTGAAACTAAACAGCTAGCGCCGACATCGGTATCAAAACACACCATAACGTGACAAAAGTTCTGCAGGTATTCTCAGAACAGAACCGGTACGAAGGTCAGAACCATGTGCTGAGAAACTAGAAAGATGGTGCGTTTGTAATAAGTACAGACAGATTTATCCTAGCTAACTACCTTATGTATGTGCACTTTTCAAAAAGTGAGATCTTAAAATGCTAAAGCCCCCAATGAGGCACAATGTTTTTCTTTATCAAGTATTCCGTTGATTCCAGCTGGATTGCAGTTGGAGAGAAGGCATAATTCTTTATATATGAGAGGAAAGAATAGAGATAGATAGATTGATAGATAGATCAGAAAGAAGGAAAAGGGAGAGAGAGTTTCTACACCTTGGCTGGGCAATAACTTAACGATAAAACACAATCCATAAACGCTAAAGATCTCTTCTAAAGGAATCCACACGTATTTGCCCCAGTATTTCCTAAAATAATTATAAAACACGTGACCATTTCACAGAGATGTTTACGACACATAATATCCCGGATATAACACAGCATCATATCTACCGTCTCTAATTTTGCATTGACCACCATGATAAACAATGGCGTGTGATGGTCTCACGTTCCGGCCTTGATGGTGTTCGCCAACTGCCCGTAAAACAGCTTAGGAGGAGATAAAGAGGAAAACTTTCGGTTGTGAAGTGGTCTTTGAGATAAGTGAAGACTTTTTTTTTTTGGTCTGTTTTGGGTTTGTGTTTTAACAGTGGATGGCATTGGGAGGCTTTCACTTCCTTGATATGTTGAAAAAGGTTTTGTTTGGGCGAAACGGCCAGATGGGGATCCAAACCCTTTCTAGGCCGTTTCTCCATCTTAAACGTCACATTCAAATAAAGCCTCACGAGAGGCTGCGGTGTCTTGTGAATGAAGCTTTGGCTGATGAGGGTCTTTGTGCAAGTACCCTGTCTGAAATGAAGCCATTTCTCTTCCTTGGACTGTAACGTTTCTACGCATCTTCCACATCACGATCAATATCCAGATGCCGTAGACTTATTTACGCCTTGCATTTTAGAGTCTGCCGACTTGTGAAAGTAAGGACACAATCAGTGATTTCAACCTGTTCGACACGTAAAGACTCAATCCCAGATCGACAACCATCCCTGCTTTCAATCAGAACCACCATCAGTAATATATCACACTTCTGTTCTTCTAATTGAGGTGTTAGTCGGCACAGACAGGAAGTCGAGCGGCGTCCACTGACGCATGTAATAAAAACATCTGCTGAAAACCGCCTCAGTGTTGGTTCTCCAACTGGCTTGATGAAAGGTAGCGATAACCGAGATGTTTCAAGCCACAACCCAACAGCTCACTGGAATAGGCTTGGATTTGTTGCTTGGGTGGGCACGTTTGCTCTTGCACAAGAACAATTGCAATGCAAATCCATCTGGCTCATGACCTTGGCATGGCCACAGCCTCATTGAAAAGTCCGAGGGTCTTCGGCGATTGGCACAGGGTGACCGGTTTGAGAGTGGTTGGCACTCATGCGGTGCACTTGACACGTCCGTGCTGGGGTCCGCACATGCTGCTGATTTAAGCCAAATGGAAAGATGCTAAATTACAACTTTGAGATCTGCATAAAGCATTCTGCCAAAAAAACCAACATGTGCCAATCCATGAGAGAATTTTAGGGATTTTTGGCGGCTGAGAGGAGAGTCGATGATCCCGGGCTGCAGCGAACACGGCGAAGACAAACAGACCGTCTCACAGCAGGTGAGGCAGAGCAGGGATTCTGGCCGAGACCCTCAGAAGAGACAGACACGCGCCGCAGGGTGAATCTCATAAACACATTTCTAGGTCACACGACACATCAAAGGAACCAGAAATGTGATTTGCAACATTAGTTTCAAAAGTATCAATCAAACTTCACCCCAACATTTTATGGACACAAAACATTCAGAA
Organism: Paedocypris micromegethes; assembly: GCA_028031935.1. Lineage (NCBI taxonomy): Eukaryota > Metazoa > Chordata > Actinopteri > Cypriniformes > Paedocypris > Paedocypris micromegethes. The sequence continues at coordinate 13,176,559 of CM051503.1, forward strand.
TTTGAAACATTAATAGTCAATTATAGCCAATGCATGATATGGTAAAATCAATAATATTATAAAATTCCAGGATAAAAATACTCATGCATAATTATGAGATTTCAATAAATGAGATGATTATGAGACCAGACTTATGAGATTCACCCAGTAACATTAACACTAACAATCTTACAAACAAAAAAGGATGTGAATGTACAAGAGATCCGATGAAAGGCTTGATCTATCGATAGCAAGGTCTGACTGAAGATGCTCAGTCGACGCTCGTTTCCCTCGCATCAGTTCAGCTGTGAAAAGGGAGGTACGCATGTGAACCAATCATCTGCCTGAAATGCACGTGAGATGGGTAGTAACACTTATCTCAGTAGACCAGTCTTAATAAATAATACTTTCAGGAAACAAAGTCACTCACAAAAACACATGAAGACGGACAGGGGAAAGGCTACACAGGTATACGTTCTTAGACTATAGTAAAAGAAAGAACTCGGGGGTTAAAAAAAACCTTCACACACTTGTAACGCAAAGGCACAGACAATAACATTAAGAAACGTCTCAACTGAAAAGCATAAATCAGGTCAAGAAACAGCTTATTTTACAAAATAAAAGTCATAACCCCCTCCCCATCCTCATTTTAAATGTAAACAAAAAAGAAAAAAAAACGTGCCATGTTTAATAACTCTAATCAAATCTGAACAAAAATTCTCAACGCCACAGCCCGGAAACGCAAGAGCCGTGGGTTTGGATCCGCTTGATCACATTCTACGACGGAGAAACATTCTGTCTGCTGACAATCCAGCGTGAATTCAAGTTCCCCTCCAGAGAAGGCGCTCTTCTCTGCAAACTGGTTTGCATGTTTTCGTATGGCTGTAAGTTACGGGAGCCGTAATCCGTCCGATTCAGCATCACCTCGCGTCACTCTTTGCATCAAAAAGACATGCTTCCTTAAACAGTTGTAGGTCCGAGCGCAAGTATTGCCTGTTTCGATGTCAATGAACCTCAGAACTTCAAGTGAAGTGAGCTTCTCTGGTGTGAGAATGAAGATCTGTCCCGTTACGGGTATTACTCATTAGGCACACGTTTGTTTTGCATTCATTTTTCTGTTGTCTTGGATGAGTGGATGGGCCTGACTGGGCTGTCGGGGTCCTAACTGGGATTGCGGGAGATGCTTACAGGATTCAGCGCCATCGGTGTGGCAACCATGAGTTTGGGTACGGGGCAGAAATGGGACTCCATGGGAACACACTGCACGTCGACAGCATCACTGCTCAGTACCTCGGCGGCGTCTACTGGAAGACAGGAACAGACAAGTGAAGAGGTGAGGGGATGAAACTAGTCTCCACTGAGCAAAAGCAAACGACTGGAGGAGATGCTAATCACAGAGGCCTTCGACAAACAAGGTAAAGGATTTAGAGAAAACATCCCATTTTCTTTTATGTATCACCACATTGTTGATGCAGACCTGCAATTCCACATTTGTGATTCCACAAGACATGTTTTCAGCATAAAGCAAGCCAAGCAGGAAACGAACGCTGACACCTAAGGTTTGTGTGGAATTATTGGCCCGATACATTACAAAAATCCTAAACTGCCTGGAACAAATGGGCGATTCCTGTCGGTACTGCAGAGGGATCTGTGCCCTTACATCACTAATAGAAAGACAGGAAAATAACGGAATCAAGGCCCACACAAACTGAATTCAGAGAGCTGTCATCTGAGAACAGACACCCACATCCTAGATAGAGAAAAATAAAGAGAACGGAGTCCTGCCTGCTTTTTAATCACTGCAAAAGAGAAGCGACTACAGAAATCGTCTTCTTTTACACTAAACCTCAATAGAACTGAGCTTTTGTATTTATAACTTGCTGTACCCAGCCACGCATTGCTGTCTCAGGTCGGTTTAATGGAAAAGACAGTGAGAGAAAGCACACTTTTCTGAAATATCCTTTCATGCTTTTCATTTCATTTTTGCTCTTCCATTGGATGTGCTGAACACCACAACGATTCATTTTTTGTAGCTGGACATGCAAACTTTTAGTTAATTTACGCAAATATAAGATGCTTTTTCAAGCACAAAATAAAACTCCATTAATATGCAAACATAAGCACCTCCTGACTTTCTTTGTGTTCTGACTTTCTAGAAATCTAAAATTCTGGCTAAATACTTCTCTTAACAAATCTAACTTATGACCCTTTTACTTGAAAAAATGGATCAACATTAAGTAGTAACGTTATAATAAAGAAATATTATTAACTGTAGTTGAGAAGTTACAACACCAGTAGGGGGCGGTAGGACTCCACTTGCTATGTCCATATATGGATGCATTACGGTTTTCACACTGCATGAACTAATTCCCAGTTCGTCATTTTATTGTACTTGGTTTATTTTTTTTTAACCACTGTGTCGTGGCTATTGTTTCTTTATTTCCGTTTTCAGCTAATACAATCATACTGTATATGTATGTCTGCCTATTTAAAAAAAGAAAAATGGGCTCAGCTCAGTAGCGCACCGCTGCATAAAGATGACGTATTTCCATTTATTTGACTTGAAATGTAGGAAAAAGAGCGGCTTTTTTTCATTTGCGTGCACATTTGAAATATTCGCAGGGTTGCTTATATTATTATAATACGTTATTTCAGACTCTTACAGCATTTATTTTGTACACTGGTATTGAATAAAAAGAGTTTGTTTTCCAAAAAGAGTGCCTATACCTTTCACAAGTCTAACAAGCTGAGCTATTATTTATATTTTAGATAAAAAAAAAATTAAAGATTATATACATTAAAATCTTAATTCCAAAGATCACAATCACAATATTAATTGAAATTAAATCCCTTAAAGCAGAGCGCTTGCATTCTTCAGCTAATCCTCAAAACACTGATTGTGAAAAAAAATGTCTATGAAAAATGAGTTTGAGCGAAGAATGAGAAACTCTACATCTTTAAATGAGGCTGTTTGCTCTCCGAGACAAACAGAGTGAAGACACAGAGACACAGACATAGATGTGAACAAACCGATATGGTGAAAACTGGGATATTCTGCTAAAGAGACAGAGGCTCCTCATTGGTCCACAGAGAACTCCATCACTCAAGCACTAAATCTTCAGATATTGTGTGTAACTGCACAATCTTGTTCAGAAGTAGGCATTATTCATTAACAAGAATCATCATCATCATCTATGGACCAGATTTGGAGGCCTTACAGCAGTAAAAAGAAGAGGCCAAAATGAAGGGGCAAACCTGGTTGGAGGTGGCTGATTCAGCAAAAGGAACATTGGTGACTGGGGTCGTAGCCGACGAAACAGTGGAAGTGGTGGCACCGTGCATCATGGGAACTTTTCAGGCGAGTCAGACAAGAAACAAGGGAGGGGGAAGGTGGAGGGGAGGAGGAATGTTATGAGTACCATGACAAAATATGCCAGAGGAACAGGCTGAGTCATGGCAACTACGTCTTCATGTACTGCAAAAATGATGTACTCACTCGAGAACAAGCATGCAAAACAAACGCAAAACATTTCCTCCGTTACACTGCAGCTTTGTCTCGTCACATTAAGTCGTTAACTTCTCATGATCAACATCAACAGAAAACATGGCCATCATCAAAATCACATGACTGTGACAGATTCCAAATATCTGGCTTGTATTTTGATGGGGGCCGGAGGATGGATGGAAGCCTTTTATAACAGTTGATGTAAGCGTAAAAATGCCTTTGATTCCGCTCCAAATTGTATAAATAACATAGACATCTTGGGAACATTTCTATGCAGTGAACTTAAAGGTCTGAAATGGTAAAGTAACACAGCATGAAGTGCATCAGAAAAAATGAATAAAAAAACAGATTCAAATGCACATGCACACAAACACGCACACACTCACGCTCGCTGATCTAGGCACAATCGGGGACATTGTTTATTGCATTCTAGATAAACGTGGCCATTGTTTTATATTATATTTTCAATGGGCAGAGAAATGTGAGATATTCCGGAAGAGAGGGGTTATTAACCCTTTCCTACACAGGTAAAGGAGCATTAGTGCGCCGGGACCTAGACTCGACCCTCACCAGAGTGTCCGGGGCCGGACAGGTAACGGCTTTGAGGGACTCTGCAGCCGGTCCAGTCGCGCCTCTCCCAGCGACCCTCTGTCATGGGGCCGGGGGGCTTGAAAAGGCCTATAATAGATTTAAGGGAGTGTTCGAGAGGAGAGGATGAGGAGGAAAAGGGCACAAAAAAGGAACCGGTCTTAATGAATCACACTAAAGGATTGAGCCTTGCTCGTGTCCTGCTAAGCTACAAAGTCACTCACACACAAACACTCGCAAACAAACACGCTGCGTGAGATAAAACACACAAATGAAAGTTAGAAAAAAAGTAACCAATGAAACCGTGAAATGCACAGGTGGGTGTAAATACAGTGACAGACAGGACAGGGCTCGACACTTATTATTATATATATATATATATATTTCTATATAAGTATCACTATATATATTTCGTTTCTGAAAATAAAATAAAATATGTACCATATTTTTAGGACTATAAGGCACATTTAAACCCCCCACATGCTTAAAACTGACTGAGCACCTTAAATAAGCATAGAGTCTGTGACTTATATGTGAAAAAAGAAAGAAATGGAGCGCCTTATAATCCACTAAAATGTGTAATTATCATTTAAAGTGCAACAAATAAGCTAACTGGCTGAGCTTAAAACCCTAAAATTTGCACATTATAAAAAGGCTCGGAGAGCAGTCTAAAACAGCGGTCAGGAACCTTTTAGGCGGCAAAGTCCATAAACAACACATATTTTGAACAAATGAACTCCTTGAGAGCCATATTATATGCTGAAAACTAAATACGAGTAAAAGTATGCATTTACTCCAACAAAAAATAATAAAAATACACTCATTCCAACAGTGTAATATGTCTCTGAATTCATTTTGATAATGCTGTTATTAGGCAACAGCGCTATACAGGCTGTGGAATGAACTGCAATAGAAATACAGCAATTGTCGCTATCACCAACACACACATTCACAGTGAGACGCTTGCTTACTGATGACAGAGCTAGCACGCTATTGGGGCACATGCTCCCTTGCCAACCAATGGCCAACCCCGAAGGGCAAAGGAAGATGCAGGCACCGCCCACTCTGCTACAATAGTGCCAAAAGTCAAAAAGCAAAAATCTGTATCGCAACAGGGAGAAGAAATGTGGAAATTGCAAGTGAAAAAAGAACAAAACAAAAGATTTCATTATTTTTTTTAAATAATTTACGTTTATTTTTTTTTTTTATTATTACGATATTTTTGACAATAATCTCATTCCATACAGAAGCTGCTCTCTTCTCGACAGAGAATTGGCAGAAGAATTCCTCTGTTCATTTCTGTTGAGAAGTACAATACTCCTAGTCTTGTAGAGAGGGCTAATTTAGCCAATCTTCTTCGATAAAAGGGTTAACAATTATCCAATGAAAATGTTGTGTTGTCCCGAGGACAGATGTGATTGGCTCCAGCTGTCCACAACCATGAACATGAGAGGTACAAAATGAATGGATTTAAACACAAAAGAATGTTTTAGATTTTTAACGTTATTTCATGTTTATTAAAGCGTTGTCTGCAAACCAGAAGCAGCCATCAGAAGAGCCATATATGGCCCGCGGGCCACAGGTTCCCGACCTCTGATCTAAAATGCACTAAAATAATTCTAATGCACTACAAATGTTCTACTCTCCCAAGCAGGGATGATGTCTCCTTCCTGTCTGTCACAGATCTTAACCACTAAGTAAGAAAATTGCTGGTCCAGAGAGGGACCTGGAAGTGACCTACCAATGCCTCCAGATGGAGCCATGCAGAACACGGAGCCTGCAACACCATGCAAGAGCCCAGGAAGAGAGAGACGGAGGAGAATGGAAGGGTGGGAGATTGAGTGGAAAGAGGAAAGTGAACGTCGCATGAGAACAAGACAACATTTGAGTTAGTGGCACACAGTGAACGAGCGGTGACCACCATTAAAGGCAGCATGATGGCAAGATGAAGACGAAACACAAAACGGAGAAGGGAGACGCCATTATTGCATGATGCCCGCCTGAACCAAAGCATTATAGTGGCACATGGCAGATGAAGGCAAATTTTCTGTCACTTGTTTCATCCATCAGATTACAAAAAGAGCGAAAACACTCTGCTCACAGAAAATTAGCTGACGGAACGGAAAAATCGGATTATGCACCAAAAAGCAGCATAAGAAAAGGTTTAGAAATACTAATGAGGAAGCTTCTAGACTGGTTAGTCTGCGTGTTGGGACTAATTAGCATGAGGTGCACGGTGTGAGCAAGTGGCCTACAGCAGAAAAAGTGCTGGGATCTTCGTCTAGCCAGGCACTTTGTCTCTGAGAGCTACGCATTATGCAAGCCAAACCACTGCTGGAAGGCTGATGGGAGACTGGCGAGGGATTGGTCTGCGTGGGCTCACCTGTAGGAATAAAGGCTGGCTGCTGCAGCTGCATGCTGGCCAAAGCCTGCTGGTAGTGGAACATGCTGGGGTTGAAGACAGCCGCAGCGCCGTTGGTCTTCTCCAGAGTCGGTCTCTTTGGTAGCTGCTGCATCGCTCCCGGTGGCAGAGCCTGTGGTGATCAGGATGACGGAGAGGAGAGAAAGAGAAGGATGGTGGGTGGGTGTAGAGGTCAGCGATGGGTTATGATTAACACCGCATGATACATATTGATTAGATGCGCTTGTGTGGCTGGTGAGAGCAGGATGAAGCAGACTGACGCTTTACACCTAAACAGAGCGAAGCTCTTGGCTCTGATTTTTTTCAAAAGAAATGATGTAATCTGTATTATGCAATCTAAATTATGTAAAACATAACATTTGCAAACACTGAATTGTGACTTTCAGTAGACGAGATCATCACATGAGAAGCTTTGACCTTTTTTCTGCCTGATCGTTGCGTCTGATTCAGCAAATTGCATCTCTATTTCATTTTGGCGACACACAATAATTCATTTTGTTCCATCATAACTGGAAAGCAATATTTTGGACTGGAAACAGGGATGAATGGACAGACGGACAGACTTGCTCTAAAACAAAAAAACCACCTTGGAAAACTGAGATCAAACTTTTATAAATTGATACATCAATAACCAACTTGATATGACAATAGTACAGTATTATTCATCCCAGACTGTAAATTCGATTTTGCAACATTCTTTCTTGGCTACTTTGGGTATCTTTTGGCCTTCAAAAGTGGGAGAAAGAGCAGCGTATCTGTACTGTATATTTCACCAGAACAGATTAGTTCTAGTAATCGCAACACAAGAACATTGTGACATTTCCAAGGGTAAGAATGACAATCTCTCAGTGTGTAACTGTAATGCAACACAAGTCACTTTGTATGAAAGCGGAATGTTGCACTTTTAAACAAGTCCTCAAGCTCTGATACTACAAACTAAGAACCACAGAGATTTACAAAAAATCTTTTTTTTTTTTTCATTATTGTGATCTTACGGTGCTTTCACACCTGTAGTTCGGTTCATTTGGTCCGGACCAAGGGACTATAATGATACATTGTTGCATTTCTCTGGCATTTTAGTCCCCTTTCACACCACACTTTCACTCTCATCCGAAACGAACCAAAATTCAGTCATGTGACAACATTCACGTCACTCATTGGCCAGGTGTGTCTTTTTAATGTTTCAACTTCTTTTCAACAAATCAAAATTAGTTATTTAGCGGGTAAATTCCATAAATAAAGCAAATAGACAACATGCCGTTATTTAGTCTAGAGAGACGACTTTGAGAGCGCTGGCTTTGTGCCTATATTAAACTATAGAACTATCGTGTATATAGCGTGTATTGATCGCTTGAGACAAATGTTTATTATATACACACATATTTATATTTCAAGAGTATAGCGCGGATGCGACTGCAAAAAAAAATATTTTAATGGTTCGAAGGCGCTTCGCACTTCACTTCAGGAGAAAGCGTGACACGGAATCGGAGATATTCCTCAGCGCAGCGTCACAACGGCAGCGGAATTTAGTCAAAATGCGCAGTCGTTTTTGCATTTGGTACGGTTCAAGTTCAAGCGCTCCGAGACCGCTTTCTCACCACAAGCGAAGCGTAGCAGAGTTCTGGTCTTGGTACGCTTGTTTGGTCCACTTTTGGTGCGGATCAGAGTTCGATTGCCGCTTTCACACCTGCCCAAACGAACCGTACCAAACGGGGAAACGAACTCTGGTGCGATTCAATCGAACTAAAAAAGGCAGGTGTGAAAGCACCCTTACAGTAGATTACAAAACATTTTGTCGAAGGTGTCCATTCATCATCCGCAGTGTGAACTGGCTTAAGCAGCCTTATCTCCTGTATAAAACATTGTGAGATTACGCCAGCGCTCTCAGGGGCGACAGCAGTCTGCGGCCTTGAGCAGGAGCGAGAGACAAGGACGTGAGGCGTCTTCATCGCCTCGTGAGAATCCAGCAGGATCTTCTCTGCAGTGTAATGAGGAGGACGCATGGTGTCAGAACAAGGTCAGCAGGAAAGAGGATATCTAGGATTCTCTAAGATGGGGGGCGATGGATGAGCCGCTGGTCTAGAAGATTTACATATGAACCAGCAAAATAGTGCCGAGTGTGAAGAGATGGTAAAGTAGATAATGCTGATGTTAGCAACACCATGGTAGAGCATTTACACCCCAGAAATTCATTGTATGAATTTACCGTATTTTCTGCACTATAAAGGTGCGCCGGATTAACAACACCATTAATAATCATCTTTTTCATCTTTCAATTTTCACAATTTTAGGCACATTTTAAGTGTTTTTTTTAATTATCTTTTTTTAGAACAAATTTTGTCATCTTTGTGCACTTGAATCAATCTACATTTCATGCCATGATTCCATAAAATGTCTAAATGACAATAATATGGTATTATTGCTCAATGATATTGGTATTATTACTCAATGATTGATTACCCAATTTAGCAACATTCTTATTCGGCTTCTTTGTGTATTTTTTTGGCTTCCAAAAGTTGTAATCGATTAATTGTAGTAATTGGTTCTGGATACGAGTCACTTTACTTTTTACCCACAGTTTTTGTATTTGTACTGTCTTGTATACTGTATTTTGCTTTCGTATTGTTTTTGTATTTTAGATATATTTATTGGTCACTTTAAACCCATCTTTACACCGAGACACTTTATCCCCAACTACACTTTTTGTTTTTTGCATTTGTATTGTATGTTTATTCTGTTTTATCCTTTTGTTTGATTGTTGCACTACCCCCCTCCTCTTCTTTAAATGGTGTAAAGTTGAAAAAAAGCATTTCACTAAGTGGTACCATGTATCTACAGTATATGTGGGTGGCGCATAAAATATGAATTTGAATTTGAAAGTCGTCTAATAACCCAAAATGCCGTACATCAATACGTCACTTCTAAGAAAACTATATGTGCTGTGTAAATCAGGTTTTGTGGTGAAGAAAGCCGCAAGTGACAAAACTCTCTATGCACATGAGCTAAAGGAATGAACCAAGAGCAAACTCAGGCCACAAGAAAAGACATCGGGCTGGACGGAAAAAAATGGCGGATAGACAGAGCTGTGAGAAAAGCGTGTAGGAAGACAGCTGGGAGGATATAAAAGCAGCAGAGCGCTGTTCAAACAGAGTGACGGGATGAAATGCAAAAAGCACTGAGAAAGCTTCAGGCGGAGCAGGTGAACAGTGAAGGACAGATCTTTGGATGAGGTCTCCACATCTGTGCACTGTAAATAAACCCATCAATGCTGCATGATAAGACTTGTGAGTGCCACATTGTGAGAAGAACAAATCACAACTCAGGAGGAAAATATGGCTGCTGCAGCAACAACAAGCAGATGCTTCCTTGAATTGTTTTTCTCTCCGGTACCTGCATTGCAGACGGACTGCAACGGATCTCCAAGTCACGATCTACATACATCACTCGGAGACAAAGAGCTTGCTCACTAGCAGACGCGCACACACACACACACACACACACACACACACACACACACGGCCCTGTGGGGGATCTGAATTATTAAATACGCTCCTGAACCGCAGTCTAAAGGTGTTTGGAAAGTGAGTTATAAATACACAAACCTTCAACTGACACTATAACGGCTTCCTGATTATGGTGAAGCTGATGGTCACCATAAGGTTTCTGGATCACTCCTCACGAGGGGTGTCCATGAGCCATCAAGATTATGTCCTTGAGAAAAGCTCTTATCTCTTGGTCATTCCACAGGGACGGTTGCTTTAATAAGTCACTGTTGCCTTGAATGAAGCAGCGAGCTCAACAGCCTTAGATGTTTAGCTCTCTTGGACATTGAATACGACCAGTGTGTTTGCACATTTTTGCTTTATGCACATGTTCCTTTACATTTCTCCGCACTATTATAAATATATTCTCTTTATAGTTCAAGTTTGACTTTATAGAGTCAAAATGTATTGCTGACCTCCACGCTACTGTACATTTGGTATAATTATTAACTTACTGTATTATAATCAGTCAGGTTATTATGTCTATATATGCAGTATGCACTTACAATAGCACTTCAGGCTAGGCCAAAACTATATTTCGTTTTTTTGTTCTTGTATATGTAATGACAATAAACGTAAAATTGTATGCATTCATTCCCTCCATAAAATTGAATCTTAACTACCGTCTTCCTCGCACTATGGCGCACTTAAAATTCTATGTGCTTTTAATACAAAAATAGGTGCATCTTGAAGTCTGAAAAATACGGTAAACACAAACTACATTTGCATTTTAGGCATTTAGCAGATGTGAGAAATGATTTATTCTCTTATGCCTTTTGGATTGTATTTCTATTTCATTATAATACATTTATGCTTTGATGTATTATCTCGTGTTTCTGTCTTAATCATGACAAATGGTTCTCCCCCATGTATGGACACACAGAGACCCCCTGTTGTTAGGCTCGGACACACACACAGAGAGACCCTTGTTGACAGTGTCCTGACGCCGGCGCGCGTCATTTACATATACCTCCGTGCCTTTTGTTGTCGACCAGATGAAAGACTTACATGTGGCTCCCCGGTGCTCTTTCGTCATTGGACAGTTCAAACCATGCTCCCTCGTTTCCTCTTCCCGCGATTGGATCAGGCCGACCACCTCCCACCCGCTGTTCCCTCGTCATTGGACATTCTGTGTTTCTTGTGAAACTATTTATCAATGGTGAAACCCTGTAAACTTTAGTGACTGAACGGATAATGCTTGGATAAACTCATCTGTTAAACTCTAACTGTGGTTTCTTGCTTTCTGTGACGTCACTCCATCCGTAATTCGTGATCACCTTACGGATGCCTTGAGAAACTCCGCTAAACGAGCAGAGAGAGAGGAAAAGACCGCTCGACCAATAATAATTCATAATGCCTCCAGAAAGATTAATAATCTAACAGCAGATTAATCTATAACAAGAATACGACACATCATGCTACACAATTATTCAGTTTCTTTCTTCTCCAAAGAAGTGAAAACTCAACAAGGACCCAGATTCTCAACTGGCGTTGGCATCAGGCCAAGTTGGCACATGGATGCAGAGAAAATGGCATAAAAGTTTCAAAAATCATAGAGATTTAACACGCTGCTCGTTCGCTAAAATCTTGGAGATTTCCATGACAAACAAAAACCAGATCATCGGTGTTGTCAAGTAGAGGCTGTACCTCCTGCACTGTGTGTGTCTGTGCTTGTCATACTGAGAAGAATTTGAGCATGTGACGTGAGTGTAGCAGGGTCGTGTCGGGACGGCAGCATCGACTCACCATGGCAGCGGCGTTCTGGCTGGCTTGGTGTTGCGCCGCCTTTATCCGGGCCTGTAAGTGAGCTGGAGGGTGAAAGTACTTGCATTTGTCACGGGTGCAGCGGCCTTTGATGTAATCCATGCAGACGATGACGGAGTTCTCGCTGCCGTCCACCATGGCAGCTTCGATGGGATGGGCGTAGCGGCAGTCGTTCTCGCCGCGCGTGCAGTTTCCACGCTGAAATTCCCGGCACACCTGGGTAGAGGAGCAGAACACCAAGTCATGCTGCAATTCTCCTTCTTTACACTATTATAATAATACATGTTTATTAATGATGAAGTCAAACGTGATCAGCATCAAGTTGCCATATTGACAAACTTGCTTATTTATTCCTTTAACAATGAAAATAATATGCATACAAATATAAGTGATACATATCATTAATGATAAAGTTACTTATACATAAAATTTTTATTATGAAGTACTGGTAATGAATTAACAATGATAAAAAATTATTGTTTTATGAACTTTCAGTAGCTCTATCAGTAGGTCATGGGTTCGATTCCCTGTAAAAGAGAGCAGTGATAATTGCCGTTATAACCGTTTTGTTTTAGTATCCACTGTTGTATTACTGTATAACAATATACAGTAAGTCAACTTTATATTTTGTAGTGTTTGTTGCATTGCTTTACTGTAAATTACTGCAATACATGTTACTGAACATGACTGTATTATAGCCTCTATTGTTATTCTATGTGTTAAAGTGTGTATTGTATATTTAAAAATGGTACAGTTCTGGAATTTTCTGTGAACATTTTACATTCTCAACTTGAACACAAGAGGAATAGACACTTTGATTTTGAAAATACAGTTCTTAATAATTACAGCTTTGATTTTAAATCTCTTCCAAATGTACAAAAAATAAAAATGAACAAAAAAGGATTTGCAAAATAGCCCCACAAATTATAAAAAGTGTGTTTAGCAAGATTTGAACACCTCAAGTTTGTCTGTGCGAACATGCTTCTGTGTGGAGTTCCCGTTGCCCATGGCGATGCCCGTCGGACTCCCCGGGACCAGCACGGGGGCGCTGGGCAGCAGCTCGGGCATGAGGCTGATGCCCGGGCTCACGTGGCTCAGGTAGGGGCTAAAAGCCACACTCGGACTGTTGGCCAGAGACGGTGTCACAGGGAAAGAAGTCTGTAGAGAAGACAAAATCAGCGCCGATAACAAGGGGCAATCAACCAACAGAAAAGGTCACGATTCAGATGTTCCAGATGATGAAAATGGGTCTCACTATGGGCTGCAGCTGAGCTCCGGGCAGCATGAACTGCATCTGCTGGGCCAGCATGGCAGCTGCGGTCTTCTGCTGGATCAGGTTGTTCCTGCCGTTTATCTCCAGCTGGGTCTTCAGATGAGGTGGGGGATGCAGGTACTTGCAGTTATCACGTGTACAGCGTCCCTGAAGCAGACAAATAGACAGACAGACAGATGAATGAGACACACCAAACAATTGAGGATGCACGATGGGAGATAAGAGACCAACCACTGCCGCAGAGAATTAAAACACAATCACGTGGATTTCCAAGCTACGCTTTTATCCAACTAAACAGCATCATCTGAAGATCCACGCGTCTGTTTATCAGAGGAGACAGCTCGGTGCGGACAAACACAAACCATTTGATTTTCAAAAATACACGGTGGCTGTCTTCCCTGGTACGTCACTTTTCATCAGCAGGCCGCTCTTCTACAGAATAACTGTCGGTTTGGGATTGCTGGAGAAGAGCGTGTCACGATCATCCATCCGTCCAAGCAACATATTAATGTCCGAGCAGCGTGCACGGAAAACACCCTACAATTTCCATCTAACCGTGACGAAGGGTCGATTAGTGCGGAGATAAACTTAACCAACCAATACACGTCATTAGTCCTGCGATGCAAAAATATACTTGGGGTCTAAACGGAAAAGAGCATAAATTTGCATTTAGAGTTTATATATTTACAGCAGTTCTTTCAATAAAGAGCTTCTCAATGACAAATTGAACCATTCGCTGGCGATAAACAGAATGATATATTGTCTTTGCATATGTAACAGATTAATGGAGTTGTACAGATGTGCTACAAATGCAGCATAACACATATTTTGGCCTAAAAAAAAATGTTGAAAGTGTTGTAAATTGACTAGGCTACAATCCAGAAAAAACGTGTGCCTTATATGTAAAATAAATAGATGGTGCACCTACAAATCTAGAGCGCATAAAATATGGTAAATAGAAAATGAATAATGCACGTTAGTCTTTGCATTTTATCACATAAACTGAATATTTTGGTCCACCAAACATTCTTTTTGAATACACTTAGATACACTTAGTGAAAAGTTTCAGGTAAGACACTTAATGCTCATCTACATTTGCTTTATATGCCCCAAATCTGTTTTTTGTCTGTCAAATCATAAAAAAAATGTAGAAATATTTATGTTACAACACATCTAGCGCCAATAAAACAGATTGTATTATTATAAATAAATATATAAAAATCTGTATATAACTGTATATATAGTAACAGATTGACGCCTTATTCTGTACAGTACAGTGTATATATATGCACACGAAGGTGATGTATAAATCAAAGAAATAAGAAAGAAAAAAAAAATAAATTTAAATTAATACAAAATAAAGAAAATCCTTCCTCCCATACATATGCTCCAAATACAACAGATATGCTCTGAATATTTGGAGTCAGAAGACGCGTATCTCCATATTAGATTTGCTTGAATTTTTGATCTTCAATTCTCATTTTTGTATCTTCAGTACAAGAAAGACATATTTATGTGATTACGTTTTCGAAGAGGTTGGAAACAGGACCGTGATGGAATTTGCGGACTGGCACTTCCAAATGGAGTCTTTCAAATTGAAAACGTGCGAATGAAACAACGCTTCATATAAATGAGACATGGACCACCTACTAGAAACCCATAAACACTTGTCTGGGTCACGGCGGCATCTGGTCAGCTATAACGGTAATACAGTAGTAATAATATGTGAAGGGAGAAGGTGTGGGGCGTCTCTGCTGACCGGTGTGATGAGATGCACTTAATGGAGATGAAAGTGTGTGTGTGTCGGAGTGATGAATGTGTGCATTTGAGGACCTGGAGATGCTCCATCGTCATTCAATGCAACTCCCACTCACGATCCCCACTTTCACAGACACGGACCTCTGACTAAACGGCATGAGGCCGGATCGACACTGAAGCTTCTTCAGGCCAAGAACCACCCACAAGAAGAGCCATTTTGCTTTGAATAAAACCAGCTAATGATAAAATGCAATTATTTGCCATCTATTTGAAGATAAACATGATTGTATACATATTTCTGCAGAGGTTTTGGAACATACGTTCTGCATTCACTAAAACACCCTTTTCCTTTGTCTAGCTGTTAGTTCTTTTTGTGCATACTGGTATTAAGTGGTGTAAAAAAGTGATGTTTGGTTCCCGAGTTTAAGAGATCTGTTTCTGTGTGTGCATTAGTCCTGAAGTTAGTTATTTTTTATTAGTAAGTTAGTTATTTCTTTGTTAGTAGTTTCTGTTCCTTTAGTTTTGAGAACGTTTCGAGCTTTCCCCTGCAACTATTTTTTCACCGTGCGGCACTTCTGGTTTCCGTTTTTATTTTCTGTTTTATTTTCTTTAATAAAAGCAACATCTTACAAATGTGTCTATTTCCTCTTGATGTGAAACCTCATACGAGAACTTAAAGTGTTCATCCACACTAAAATATCCTCGTAAAAATCATCATACCAGCTCTCAACCGAGATCGATTTTGAGAATACATTATCGGAAATACATTCTTTTATAGATACAGATACGGCAATACAGTGTTTTTTTTTTTATTGTTTATTTAACAAAGTTTTGATTTTTAAAAAATGGGATGGCGACTAACAGGAACCCAAATGAGGTTAAATCTCAAGTAAAATGTGTAATTGTTGTCTCAACCACTGTCCACTTGTTTGACTGAGCCATTCTGAACCATACTGCCATGCATTTTCCTAGTCTTACTGCACGTAATATTGTCCTCAGACAACCTTTGAACTGAATAGTTGTGACTCTGAAAATCACGACGAGAGCAGTCACTCATCAGACTGAAAATAGCACCTTTATGCGTCAGGAAGTGAGTAAATAACAGTCTAACAAGCATGTGAATGGATCGTCTGTGACAAACCATAGTGATACAACTAAAGACAATCAGCTCGTGCGAAGACATAAAGGTTATGTGTGTCACATGAGCCATCGCTGTGTTGTGAGAACAGACCGTCTCACTGGAGCAGACAGGTGATCCTGCCAAATCACACGTGAAAAACCGACTCACAGTCAGTGCAGATCGACTAAACAACATTGGGATTTTTGAAAAGACAGAAAATACAGAAAAAGACTCGGAGGGATGAAGAGAGACACTGAAGAGGGGAAAGCTATAAGTTGTGTCATAAAAGATGGACTAGGTCAGGGATCGCCTCAGTGTAGCCATGGTAACACACCCGGCAACCAGGAGTAAGTTCTGCTTCGCTCGCTTCCTGATTGGTGAGACGGAGCAGAATAGACAGCGAGAGAGCCAATCAAAGAGAACTCCAACCAAAATGATTTCTGAGATTCAAACCTGTGCAAATATTTGTTATAATTACTAAAGATGTGATTTTGCAGATTGCTACTAGCACATATTACAGTACGGTAGCTGTGAAAGGGTTACAGAGATCGGGTAAGTCGGTCATGTGACACGACAGCATGGGGCCGACATGGGGCGAATGAAACTACGAACAAAACCCAATGGACTCAAGATCCACCAAATAAATAGTGAACGTGTACATTTAAAAAAAAAATGCTCTATATTAAACAGGTTTAATGTAGAATTTACCTGAAAATGTATTATTGGTCTTACATAGCAAGTCAATAAATGACACATACTGTATATGAACACATTTTCTTGTAAAAATTCAATCTAACTTCGTCCTGACATGTCCCCAATAAATAAGACTCTGCAACAGTCCACTTAAACGTTCCATTTCCTAAAAATAACTTCTCAATTGATGTTCATGTGAATACGACAGAGACAAAAGCCTTCGCTTGCTCCAGCTCTATATCAATACCTGAATCACATTTGCATAGACTGGCTGACGGCTTGAGTCCTGCATCTCTCATGAGTTCTCCAGCTAACCACACGGGATTAATGGTCAATGAACAAAAAAAGGGGGAAAATGTGCATTAGGGGCTAATAGAACGAAGGACACAGACGCAGCCATTAAGAGATGTCGATAAATTAGCAGAGATGTGGAGATGTATGTGAGAGGAGGAGAGATAAGCAGAGGAGATAAAAAGCTGTAAAGCAGGTTAATATACGTATAATATATATATATTTAATCAACATATTTTATTTATTTTCATGCATTCCTAAAGCACTTCTTACCTTTTTGGGTCACATGGAGATGGAACCACTTATTAGATTAACATGCTTTTATAAAAAAAAAAACCTGCATAGTATTTTTACGTTAATGCACTCCTTTGGAATCGAACCCATAATCTTGTTGTTAGAAAGCGATCTTCTTCTGAGCTAAAGTAGAGTGTCACGTGATCAGCTGTAAGGTGTTGGTTCGTGATGTAATATCACTTCGCTGAGGAACAGGATTTCTCCTGTAGAATAAATGGCCTCTTAATTTAGTTGTCAGTGAAAGGGAGAAGATAAACGAATCTTGGCTGAGTTTTCGATTCTGACGTTGCTTCTGATACGGAGCTGTGGGTGATGCACGGTGTGAGAGAATTCGCTCCAGTTCAACACTCTCTCCACACAAACATCTCCTTTATTTTGTCTATAAAACAACCGTCCTTCTGTGTGCGTTGTGTTCCCAGACGTGCCCCTTTACACTGTAAAAATGTTTAAAACCGAGAAGCTTGAGTCTGATGCTGCAGACACATTCATCTGACTTTTGCTCTTTCCAAGCAAAAAGTGTTGATTTTAACCATATTTCACCATTTAAAAATATAATGTAATATTTAAGTTATTCATTCACTATTGAATAACATCACGGTTATTAAACTAAATATGGACTATAATCTGATACAAATTATTGTTTACACTGTAGTTTGTGCATTTATATTTGTATTACTGTGTTTAATTTGTTATTTGTTATTTTTTATTAGTTTTTAAATTTTCATGTTGTATTTACTGTATTTTTGGTATGTTTTCTGTATTTACAGTATCTTATGTATGATACGCTATGTGCGGTGTATTTACTGTATTATGCGCATTTATTGGTGTTTGTATATGTTGAAATCACTGTGTTTTTCTGTTTTTGCCATATTTTGTGAATTTCTTACATTTACTGTATTTTGTGTGAAGTAAAGTATGTCAAATTTTTAATATACTGTAATTTTTACACAGCTGCTGTTTGTCGGTTGCGTGAGAATAAGGGTAATTTGAATTCTACTAGAATTTGTAAA
Source organism: Paedocypris micromegethes (assembly GCA_028031935.1). NCBI lineage: Eukaryota > Metazoa > Chordata > Actinopteri > Cypriniformes > Paedocypris > Paedocypris micromegethes. The sequence continues at coordinate 13,194,798 of CM051503.1, forward strand.
GTTACAATAATCCCCCAGGAATAATTATATTGCATACGTTTAATTTCTAAATAAGACATATAACACCAGCTGACGAATTTGGAAATATCTCTGTGGAAATGCCTGACTTATTTGCATGCATTTGGCAAATGCTTTTATTCAAAGTGACTATCCAGTTACACTTAAAATAAAAAACTATAGAAAAGTTTCAGAGTCTGAATTAAAATTTACATGATTAAAAGCACAGGGATTAAAACAACGAGGAGAAAAAGCACAACACCCTCCTTTCAGCCCTCAGACACACACACACACACACACACACACACACACACACACACACACAGCACCAATCTGAACTTTAGATAGTGATGACTGGCTGCTTTCTCCGTATGGCTAAAACAATCAGAAAATTGAATGTGCAAGTAATCTACACAGCTCACTGCCCCTCGCTGCTAACAAGCGCAACACGGTTCAGAGGGATTACAGGATCCAGTCGGCCTCATCGAGCTGCCGAGCGCCCTCACACATTCTGCACACAGGCAGAAAAATGGCCCAATAATACATTCTAGCTCAATAAAAGAGGAGACGGCTGCTTCTCTCGGACAGTCAGGCCTTGTCTACAGCTTCAGCAGCACTGAAACACAAATACGCTTGTTGTACATCAGTTCGGTTCGATTGCGGATTGACTCACCGGACCGAACCAGTGAGAGTGCAGAGTTGGATAGAAGAAAAGCAGTGCAGAATGAACTAATACTGTCAAATAAACACACAAACACAACAGCTTTCTTGTGACTCGGAGAGCAGAGTTCGGAACACTGACGTGTAAAGTTATTCCGAATGTAGAGTTGTAAAGCATACTTTGCTGTATCTGTGATTTACTTTAGTGTTTTATTTTTTAAGAATGTATCTGATAAAATAGTTAGATAAGCTGATACATATTACTGTACATACTGTAACTTGCATATTTCAAATTACTCCAAAATGATTTGTTACTTATTGAAGTTACATAATTGCACATTTTTAAAGGTTTATTCACAATGTTTGAGACCTTCTTCATCCTTCTTCACCCACAAGAAGAGCAATTTTGCTTTGAAAAAAAAAAAACAGCGAATAACAAAATGCAATTATTTGTCCATAATTTTGAAGATTATGTACTGAAAATGACAAACGTGATACCTTTGACATAAACGGTACATACTGTAATTTTCATGTTCAAAATAACTCATTTTGAGTCCAATATTCAGAATAATTTGTTACTTATTGTTACTAATTGTCCAGGTTACATAATTTCACATTTTTAAAGATCTACCACGTACATTTGAATAAAACGTCTTGCAGACCAAAACATCTACAAGTGATTTCTGATATCTGAAAAAATATAATTTAAATTTAAAAATGATGCTTCAAATCTCTTAATAAATACTCTCTCCTAACTACAAAGAAACCTCATCCAAAACAAATAGCCAAAAAGATTTTTTAAAAAAAACCTCTGAGCATCGCATGCAGCATCAGCATCATTTACCTTTAAAAGCTCCGACAAACACCTCGGACATTATGGTCCACGCTCCACAGTCGAGCGCCGTCGCTCATACTCTGCTGCCACAGTGCTTTTCTGTAATTGATCGCGCCTAAGGTTGAAGTATTTTAGGCTGACACAAACCGGCTGATTTCAGAACATCAGCAGGAGGGAGATCACAGCTCAGCAGAAGCCTGCCGCGTCAGTGCGGATCTGATGACGGCGTGATCACACTATTCCCATGTCTGTGCGTCGCTTACCTTGAGCGAGTCGAAGCAGGCGATGACGCGACCGTTCTCCACGTGGCAGGTGCGGGACGGGTGCGCGAACTTGCACTCAGTGTCGGAGCGCGAACACGTCCCGCGCTGGAACTCCCTGCACACCTCCAGCGTCAGCCACTTGGTGTCGCGGCCCATGGTCACGTTGACGGCCATGACGGTCTGGAGCGTGAAGAGGCGCTAAACGAGGAGGAAGGGCTCTGACGACCTGTCTGGAAATAAACCGACTCTATCGAGAACAGGAATAAGTCATAGTCTGCTGACCAGTCAAGGGGAAGTCTGCGGGGAATGTGAGACGGGTTGTAAAGGCGAGCGAGGAGAGAGCTCGGAGGTGGGGTAGGTCACGGTGACACGCTGCGCTGCGTCTTCGGCTGCTCTCCAGAACCAGCCAGCCATTAAAAGGAGGCTAGAACAGCACTTCCTGTCCGTCTAGTCGGGCTCTCAGCCGCCCTGGGTTCACAATAGCCCTCTAGCTTTGATAGAAAAGTGGCGTGATTGCAAAAACTCCTGCCCTGTTTGCTCCAAAGACATGTCTGGGTGGCAGCGGAGAGCGGCGGTCCAGCTCGCCCCGAGAACTAATCGACTGATGTCCTTGTATTAAAAAGGTATAATGGCGAAGCAGGCGACGGCGGGATGGAGGAACAGGCAAATGGGTTGATTGACTGTCAGAGTGATGTATAGCCCGAGCCAAGGCCAAGCGCTCTCCAATCAGCGGGCGGCGCTGTGGAGCGGCGAGCGGGCGGGACGGGAGTCTGAGAGTCTCCTGCAGCATCCAGATGAGGCACTTTATGGTGATGCGCGTCTTCCTCTACTTGAAGCGTTTTCTCATCCCTCCTGTCGTCCCTGCGTCTCGCTCATTGCGGCGCGGTCCCTCCACGAGCCCTTCTGAGAGAATCCTGCTCCGTGCTGGGAACCTGTCTGTGCACACACACACACACACACACACACACACACACAGAGAGAGAGAAAGAGAAATCCGGTGTGAGAGGGCGAAACCCAGCGAGTCGGCTGCGCGTGATGCAAACCTGTGGAATACAGAGCCGAGCAGCGAAGCGAGCGCATGGCAGTGTGCAGACGTCAGACAGGCAGCGATGCGAAGGAAAGATTATGAGATAAAGGGAGGGAGGAGAAGAGAGGGAGGAGGCAGGAGCACAGGAGCCAGCACATGGGAGACGCCAACGTCACTTTACCACCGGAACTTAACACACGCCGTAAACCGCTGCTTTGTTCCAGGAGCGGAGCAGGCAACAGGAAGGACCAATCACCATAGCTGCAGCCGCTAAGCGCAGAACACTGCAGCAGCCAATCAGGGCACGGCAAAGTGCCTCGGCCAATCGGGGAGAGCCAGGCACTTTTTCTGCCTCTAGCCCCTCCCACTATCATTTCATAGCTCCTGGGCTAAACTGTGAGGACAGTGGCTCTCGCTGCGTCGAGACTCAGGTGCGAAGGGAGCGACGTGATTGGACCGTTATCAGGCTCAGAGGAGACACGTGTGACAGCTGAAGAGCCCCGAGAGTGACTGTACAGTGAGGAAGGATCAATGGCGTGGTGGGAGGAAGGATGGAGGAGCAGGCAAATAAAAGGAAAACAAATAAAGCCGAGGTGAAGGAGCAGACAGTAAAGGGATTAGAGAAGAGGTGATTTTATCTGTGTCTCACAGCGACAGACACAGACGGAGGAGGCGGGGGGGCACGAGCGGGTAGACAGACGCTCCAGAAGGAGCATTGCAGTGAGAGCCAGAGAGAAAATTGAATTAATAACACCCACCATCAGCTTCAGGAACAAAAGCTTTGAAATGCAGGACAGAAGAACGCTTCACACAGCAGGAAGTGCTTTTACGTTCTTCCTCCCCCAATATCAGCCCTACAGTCAAATCGATGACAACTTTCCCCCGGGGGAAGCCAGACCTGCATTAAGCCGTTCGTCAGCATCGGCGTTAGCACATCTTTGTCTCGGAGCGGCTACTTCACTCACACCTGTCAGCGCGGCGGAGCGATGAGTCCGACGTTTACGATAAAAGCGCAAGAATTACAGAATTTTATTACTTCCAATGGAGGCAAATCAAATTGTGGTTTGTTTGTGAAAAGCCCCGAAAAATCTCAGTTGTTTACGTTTTGAGATACAGTCCGAATAAATGTACAAATTCTGACAATCTGACGTATGTCACGGTGTCTACACTGCTTTTCTATTGCCATCAAATATTTCGGTTTTTGTTTGTAGCAACAGTTGTTTAAGGAAAAGAAATCTAAAATGTTCTTAATATTTTGGAGGCAAAAAATAAATCATGCTTTAATTTTGCCATTTACTTACTGAAGAAATGTGTTTTTAACTAGTAATAAAAAAAAACAATTACTATATCATGCAGATTCAGACATTATCAAGACTTTATATTGCTTTACAGTAATTTTGCCGACGCTTCTATCCGAAGCAACGTACATTTCACAATTGTTTTGCAATTAAACAAATTCCTGTTTTTTTGATCCAGTGTTTGAAACACCGGCGCTCTACAGACTGAGCTAGTATACTATATCAGGGGTGGCAAACTAGTCTGAGACTAAGAGCCACTTTTTTTTCTGTGTTACAGCAAAAAGCCACATCATACACACGGGCACACATAAACATCATTCCATTCCTTAATCATGTATGCACGCAAGCACACACAGACCTCTGCTCAGCCAGGTTTAATGAAAAAAAAAAAAAAAACACACCAACATGATAATATTAGTTATTTTTCGACAGTTAACACTGTGTTCATATTTGACTCATGTCATGGGAAATATCCTGAAGAGCTACATGAAACTAGTTAAAGAGCCGCATGAGGCTCAAGAGCCACGGGTTGGCCACCTCTGTACTATATATATATATATGTATATGTATATATAAAATGCTATTTATAATTATAATCAGTTTTTTTAGAATTAATCCCAACCTGTCACAACCCCACCCCACCACCCCAAAGAATCAATTTCCTCTTTACAATGTGAGCATGTCAAACGGAAAGGAAGTGAATTAAGTGAAAACGCGGGCGTGACGTAAGTCGCTGAGTCTAATTCCCTCAGCAGACGCCACCATTGCTCTAAAATGTATTACAAGCCGTGTCCCGCCAACAATCGCTAATCCCCTTTGCGATGACAGTCATCGCTATTCCTCAAACTCCGTGATTTTATCTCTGTGACTTGCGGAGCAACGATCCACAATGCCCTGAAACAATAGGACCAGATATAAATAGATGTGCTGAACTGATTTCACAGTGTGATTAAGTGAATTATTAACCCAAATTAGAGCGGCAATTGCAACCTGACTAGCTCCGTGTAGGCCTGGTCTACTTAGTGCAAGTAATTATTCTTATATGAAAAAAAAATTGAAATTATATACATCTTTTCTTTATCTGAATTGATCTGTTGGTCTATTATCAATAAATCTGTCAATTAATCAATCAATCAATCAATCCAACCTATCCATCCATCCATCCATATCTCTGTCTGTCTGTCTGTACATATGTACATTAAGTCTTATATAAATCAATATACAGTATATACACAAACATATATTTTTGTGTGCATAAAATAAATAATGTGTATATATACACTTTATATGCTGAATCTGTCAGAAAGCGATGAATTATGCCCGAAGTGTGTGGTATAATTCATCCGCAGGCTACTGTAAAAGGCGGCAGTGTGTACACTTTACTTTGATGTTCTATATCAGGGATGGTGGCTGTGAAACATATACGTGTACGATAACAGGCGTGTATCTGGCGGAGAGCTACAAAGGAAGCTGTAAATATTAGAAGCGTGGAGGTGGTGAGTGTGTATTGTCTCGACAAGGTCACTGAGCTGCAAACACACATTGCTCTGGCGGCCGTGTCCTTCAGACTCGGAGGAACCCAGAGACGGTCACACAGCCGCAGTTCTTCAATCTGAACATTAGTTTTTGACTGCAAAGTAAATTAATTACATATAATAGTAATTTACAGGGTTCGCTTTTCTTTGCAACCACATTGTAAATATATGAATGAGTTTTTTTCACATGACTAATTATTAAAAAAAATATGTTTTTAATATTATTATGTCAAAGGAAGTTAATTCGGATTCCAAAAAGAAATAAAAGAATAAGAATGTTTTATTATTAAATTATTGGCATTATTTGTGATGCATAAAAAAAGAAATGTATTTCCGTGCTTTAATCTGTCTGATAAACTCCAAAAAGTGAAAGTATATATTTAAAGTCACACACATTCATACATCCAACCATTTTCAAAACTATTTTTCAATTTATGAGTCACGGGAAGCTGGAGCCAATCCCAGCAGCTCTACGTCTGAAGGTGGAAAACAATCAACCAATCACAGAGCAGGACACACCAACACACACCTATGGGCAATTCTTCTCAACGCAAGAATTGGACTGTGACATGAAAATGAAGACTATATATAGTCTAAAATTTAGACTATTTAGGTTAACGTATGCATGTATTTGTAATCAAGAAAATAAGGTTTACTTTCACTTTCACTTGAACCCAAGTAAGTGGAAGTTGTGTGTGCGTGTACACGTATGAATGTGTGTTTATATATCTCGTGTGTATTTTCACACTGTCATATTGGCACCTTAATTTTGTTTCACAATGTGCAATGACAATAAAGATTATCCTTTTGCCGTGAGCAATAGTGAAGTGTCCGGAAATAAGAAGCCATTTCCATGATAAGTGATGACAACTACAGCCGTGTGCAATTATCTAAATAACCTTTCATCTGCCGCTTTACAAGATGAACACAACCTCAGATGTTAAAATTATCAATGAAACCAATCGATATGTGAAAGGCTGTGATGCCATAATTACAGTGACAGTCCCCGTAGCTCTTGATTTCGCCATTCAACTGTAACCCGGAGGAAAATGACACGGCAACACTTCAGTGAGCGTCTCTATTACTTAAAGCAAGTAAACCGACCACACCAAAGCCAAACCTGCCAACCAATAAACTCCATCAGCCACCATCCTCACCAACACGATCTGCTGATACGTCATTTTTTAACGTCCCGCCGGAGACGCTTTGATAATGTCAGCGGTGCCCAAACTTTCATTATATGAAGTCAAACTTATAGAACATCAGGATACTTCAAATTACAGTCTTATTGTACTATAAGGAGCTCTTAAAAACCTAATAAATGTTTAGAAAATGAGTATGCGCCTTATAATCTGAAAAAAATTAGGAAAAATATGTTTATCAGTGGGAGCGCCTTATAGTCTGGAAAAGACAATAGTCAAGTTGGCTAAAGTTGGATAAAGTTCTCCAGTAACTTTGCAATGGTCATCTTTAGTTTTTTCTGCAGGTTTGGAAAGAACCGAGATGACCGTTCAGTGTGAAACTACAGCGACAGCGACAAGTCAGGCCAGTTTGTCCTTCAGACTGGCCTGAAGGTCATCTCCATTAGAGAATCTAATATTTTCCCAACCACTTCTTCTTCCAAACAGACTTATATTACTAAATAAATACGCGAATGAGACGACTTGGGCCGACAGTGGCCCAAGGGCCGTAGGTTGATCATCACTGGCTAATCGGTGTTGTGTGTATATATATGTGTGTGTATATATTTTTATATATTCTTTCTTTCTTTTTATTTCTAACCCTTTATTTCAAATTAATGTTTGTAAATCAAGGGTTGTTTCTGAGAGCGTGAAACAAAAAAGAATTTCCCCCAAGTGGGTGAATAAAGAATTTATGATTCTGATTCTGATCTATACATACATGAAATGGATCAATCGGTGGCGAACACAGACGAAAGCAGCACTTTACTGCCCATGATCATCCGCGCTGACCTTGACGTGTCAGATGTGACACACCGTGTTAAAGCCCGTGTGAATCCAGCGTCTCAGGGCTGTGTGGAGTCCAAACACGGCTTAGAAATAACACAGAAGATTTCAAATAGCAGGGCAGATTTCAACACCGAGTACAGAAGCAACGCAGGATTGCTTGTGGTTGTCCGCCTCTGCCCGTCCGCAGAGACAGCAGTGGGAGTGTGAGGGTCAGTTGGCAGAGGTCAGGCCAGGAAAGAGAAGAGCCTGCTGTTCCAACGCACTGCAGCGCCGGAGCTCCGGCACATAACCTTCATTCCACAGCGCTGACGCATCCGCGAGCATGACCAGCACGCGCTGCAGCTCCATCAGCACGCCACATGCTCCCCGCATGCATCCGCCTGCTGCAGCTTGTACTGCAGCATTTCTCGCGGCAGAGTTTCGGTTGCTCAGAGATTTCACCTTGAGCGTCTTCCCAGCAATACCTGATCTGAAAAGAGCTGAAGTCGAGCACTTGGTACCAGTCCAAGAAAGTGACACCATGGGCGCACATTTCTCAATGAAGGGGAATGAACCTGGGATAACCAAGGTTGAAATTTACTTTAGGTAAAAAAAAATAATTCTAAAAAAATGTCAAACATTTTTGATGTACAGTATAGAGAACCTGAAAACCATACATGAGTAAAAGTACTGTAAAAATTACTCCATTACAAACTACAAGTCACCAACTCTATGAAGACTTCACTTGAGGTAAAGTCGTAAAGTATCCAGTTTAAAAGAACTTGAAAATTTTACTCGTACTTAATTTTGGTGCAAAAAACACCAAAAATGTGAAAAACAAGAAACTCTTTATTTAAGAGATTTTATTTCCTGATATAGAAATTAAATTTAACACCTCAATGTTTAAAATGGCAGAACAAAATGAATATTGGTCAAACTCAAAGGTGCAAAAAAGTACAACCGCTAATTCACGTTCACGCGATTTAGCTCATTAATAGCATCCAGTACCTTCACCACCCTACAGATGGCGATAGCGCCTCGTCCGCCCAAGAAATTAAAAGAGGTATCAAAACACACCAAATTATCGTGCACAATTACAATATAACGAGTAACGGTAAGTTTCAGTTCAATCTAATGAGGTACAGTAAAAGGTACAGATACTCAATCAAAAATTCATTCAACTAGAGAGTAAAAGTGGCTTATATTTTGATAGTACAAAGTGGCCAAAATACTTGAGAAAAGTAACAAAGTCCATTTACTCAAGTACTTTACATCACTGCATAAAACTTATATATATATAATATGTTTTTATTTCGCTAATATGTTATTTTTCACGATTTCTGGGGAAGAGGGACCAAACTATGCAATTCTCAAACACAAATACTATTGTAATATAACAGTTTATTTAGTCTTTTTGCTGCATTTTAACAACGGAAAATGACGTACACGACTAAACGCTCACGAGTTTTATGCAATTGAACCATGAAGCAAGAATACGCGCACTGTCCAGTACATTACAGGGAACAAACGGCCGGAATGACATTTAAAGGACAAGGCTGATCAGTGCAGAGAAACCGATGGTACGACCCAAACGTAAACTGATATTACGCTGCGTGTGTGTGTGTTTGTGTGTATGTGTGCTTCCCTTAATGAAAGATTCGCTCTGCAAAACTAAGCAAACACAGGGTTTTCCGATGCCCAAAGTTGGAAATGTATCATCCACGTCTGAAGCGATACACGTTCACAACAAAAAAAACATGGAGGGGAGAAAAGCCCCCGGCCACACAGAAAAATAATTAGGTTAAGTATATATAATCCTTTCAGCCTATTACAGCTCCATTCATAAAAACATGCAGCTGCTCCCAGTGAAGAGAGACACGCACCAACCGACATCATACAGTCCGAGCCGCATGTCACGCTACTACCGGCTGAGCCTCGTTCACCCGCCTCAGCCCAGTGTTGCAACAACAAACTGGAGCAACAAGACGTCGGTGAAAACCAAGTTGGAAAACGACATCTTGGAAGGGACTGAAATGGCCGAGACAAATATAATTTATCTGAAATGTGTATTTTCATTCCGGGTGCTGACGTGCACGACGTGTCTGAAATTACATATGTACGGTCAAATGCTTAATTGTGTTTATTGAAAGGGTAGATAAAAGCTCATAAGAGAGTAACACAATCTGAGCTTGTCATAACCTACTTGCAAAAAGAGGGCAGCGGACATATTTATAGAACGCCAGCGGTCCGGTCCTTAAAGTCTGGAAAGCAAATTGATATTCGCAGCAATAATTCGGCAGCTTGATCAATATGAGATTGTGCAGCCGCTCCGTGTTTGATCATTTGCAAATGGTTTTGCGATATCTGTCCAACAAGACGTTTACATGCACAACAGGCCATTAACAGCCTGAATGAAAGTTAGAGAGAGAGAGAGAGAGAGAGAGAGAGAGAGAGAGAGAGAGAGAGAGAGAGAGAGAGAGAGAGAGAGAGTGAGGAGTGGCAGTTACAGTGGTGAGGGAGAGTAGGAGGAATTAACAGAGCGAGAGGAAGAAAGAAAAAGAAAGATAGAGAGGAGTGGCAGTTAAAGGGGCAATGGACATAGTGATAGACAGAGTGAGACAATGAAAGAAAGATTAAGAAAGGGAGAAACAGAGAGGGAGAGAGATATGATGTGGTTAGAAGTGAGGGAGAGTGAGAAAAAAGAGGGAGAGATAAAGAGAAAGAAAGAATGAGAGAAATTAGATGTGGTTAAATTAGATGGAGAAAGTGACGAGAGAGAGTGACGAGAGAGAGAGAGAGAGAGAGAGAGAGAGAGAGAGAGAGAGAGAGAGAGAGAGAGTGAGTGGAAGTTACAAGGGTGATGGACAGAGTGAAAAGAGAGAGGAAGATGAGAAGTAGTTAGAGGTGAGGCAGAGAGTGAGAAAAAAGATAGAGAAAGAAAAAAAGGTAAAAGGAGAGACAGATGAGGCGTGACTAGAGTAGATGGAGAAAGTGAGAAAAGAGAGAGAGAGAGAGAAGAGGCGGCTAGAAAGAAAGAAGAGTGAGAAAAGGGCGAAAGGGCGAGTTGGGGTAAGGGGAGAGGGGAATAGTGATAGAGAAAGAGAGAGATAAAGGGAAAGAGAACTAGATGAATGGCAGTTATTTAAAAGAAGAAGTGAGTATGGGCGTGTTAGAGAGGGGTGGGGTGAGTTGGGGCTAGGAAAGGGAGTGAGAGAAAAACAGAGAGATAGTCAGAGAGAGTGAAAGAGAAACAAGTGAAATAGTGTCATAGATTGACGAGTATTTTTAGGGGGAGGAGAGATGAGTTGGGGTTAGGAAAGGGAGTGAAAGAGAGTGAGAGTGAGAGTGAGAGTGAGAGAGAGAGAGAGAGAGAGAGAGAGAGNNNNGAGCGAGAGAGAGAGAGAGAGCTTGGGGCGAAACGAGGACATGTAAAGCGTGTGTATAGTACAGTAACCTCGCTCGCTCTTATCATTAATTTTATAGGCCGACTGAAAGCCAGAGCAAAGTGCGTGATCAGTGTAGAGCGGTGGTCTGTCAGGGGGTCCGACCGCTTGATATCTCTATCTGCTCCCTGCCAGATAACACCACGAGAAGGATTTCACTGCGGCTCATGGCGAGGAGTCTTCACCTGATTTAACCCGCCGCTCCGAGAAGGGATTTCACTTTCATTTTCTCCTCTCCTGCTCGTCCAGTCGTGACCGCTGGGGAGTAATGGAGCGTGTGGTCAAGCTGGACTCCGCTTCAGACCAGGAAGTGTTGGATAAACAGACCCCGTGGCGTGAAAGCTCCTTAGACGCTACGTGCTGCGGAATTAGCGGCGAGATATATAAGCCGACACGGCGCGGGACCTTTGACTAAAGGCCAGCGATGCCACTGAGGTCTGAAAGCGCCGGCCACCACAAACCAGCAGGTCTGACCTTTCACGACACACATCACAAAGTGTGAAATCAAACAGAATGTCAACTGCCTCTCACACGACCGCAGGTGCCTTCACCCCTCCACTGGAAGCTACCCGAGACACGCCGCCGCCCTGCGCAATTCTGCAACCGACGAGTTAAAATGACTCTTGGATTGAGTCTTTGAACCACATCCAGTCTTGTTCTACTGCTGAGTCGGCTTCACTGGCCATTTACTGCAAGAACAAACTTCATCAGATCAGACAAACACGTTATATCAACAATCCATGTGCTGCAATACAGATACAAAGTCACGTGATGCTAAAAATGGAATCTTCCAGATTATAGAGGATTCCTCTGCAAAACAGTTTTTGGATAATAAAACACAGAAACTTGAAAATTCAATCATATTTTGATGGTGTAAAAATACTGTGCAAACACAAAAGCAAGTCGTTTTTTTAAAGACCTACAACATGTTTAATGAATTATATTTTTTATTAAAAACGGAAACATTTTCACTTAACAACACTAAATTCTAAAAACATTGTGTCGTGACATTTTGATGGAGAGAGTGAAAAAAAGAGTGGCACTTTAAGGCACAAGAGAGAGAGTGAGACAGTGAAAGAAAGAGAGAGCAGGACAAAACATAGATGGTAATAGAAAGATGAGCTTGAAAGAGAGAGAAAGCGGTTGGAGAAAATAAGGGAGTGTGTGATTTTTTTGTCTTTGTCTCATGACTAAAAGAAACATGCGCTTAAATTTTTGACAAAATTGACATTTTAGAGCGTCTCTCCATTTAGTTTCGTATGAATAAAGAACGACACAAAACCGAGTTCCTGTGTTTCCAGCAGTTGAGTTGAGTTGAGTTGAAAACGAGTTATAAATAGTTTATACCACGGTGTACAATTTAAATAACTAGCCTGGCAGTATAAACGGCACCAAGGTCACGGGTTCGATTCTCAGAGAAATCATAAACCTGTTTGAATGAGGAAAATTTATAGCATTGTCAAATTTGTCAGCCAAATATAGACTCGTTAAACACTCAATTTCCCATTGCTTTTTTATAAAACAATTGGCGATTTCGTCACGTCCCTTGAAGCTGCGGCCCACAGTGGGTGAGGAACAAACTCTGCAGAATAAACTCAAACTCAGACTACCTTCTACCAAAATTACAGCAATCCGCTACAAAACTGACCACAGCGTCTGGCCCTGGATGGTCATCTGTGCTGGCGAGAGTCCGATGATGTTAAGGGTAATCAGGGTAAAGGACGTTTAGTTTCAAACATGGGAAACACACACACACACACACACACACACACACACACACACACACACACACACACACACACACACACACTTTCTCAGTAGCAACTTTAAAAGATTCCAGGAACCCAAGGTCAAACTCTGCTCGAATCTTGGGTGAAAGGCTCATGTTTTGGACCGCGCCCGGGCTTGGCCATGACAATTAAAAACGCCAGCGTGACACTATTATGACTTGTAGACACCAGACATGTCAGTTTGCAGCGCGGCCGCATGCGGTGAGGCAGTGAGAGAGTGAGTGAGTGACAGCGCGAGTAGAAGTTCCGACCAACCTGTTTACCACTAAAGTGCTTATCAGGACAGCCGAGCAGCGCCCGCGAGCTCCACATCTGTCACCATGTGCTTGGCGTCTAACACGGAAACGAGGCGTTAGAGCTCGACACGCGTTTGTGTAAATAACCGCATGCGTCACGGCGCGATGTGAGCGAACGCGGCGTCACAGATGGAGAGCGAGCGAGCGAGCGGCGGTCGTGACAGGCACCAGCGCGACGCCAAACGACGCGAGCGATGTTTGCGCCAGGAAGGTGAAATAAGCGCATGCGAAAAACGGCAGATGACTCACCTGTGCGCGACTACCGCTCGCGTGACATCAAACGCCGAATAAAGGTCCGTCAATAGCTACGTCACGATCGCTGGCTGATGTGAGGCGCGCGCTTCGGTGGCGAAAGTTTCCAGCGGTGTCGCGTCGAGCCGTTCCGCGGGGGCGACTGCTGCTGCTGCTGCGGGGCGTTTCGAGTTCCGCGACGATGCGAGCGATGGGGAAGCGAGCGGCGAACTTGCTAGCTGCTGCTAGGCAGAAGACGAGACGAGGGAGGGCAGGAGGGAGGAGTAGCGCGAGCGCGTGGACGCACGGCGGCACTGTGTGTGTGTGTGTGTGTGTGGGCGCGCGCGTGTGTGCAGTCCCATGTTGCGCCTCCATTTTAACGGGGATTCCCAGTCGAGATCCGCGCTAACTCGGATCCGAGATTCTGCCTTCAAACGGGATGAAATTCCCCAACACCTCCGAAAAGATGTGATAAAGTGCGTGTGAGCCACTCAAACGTCGAGATGTGTGTGCGTATTAGACGTGCACTTGCGTAATACAAATGTAAAGTACACACATGTAGATGGACAAGTTTCACATCAATTTGAATCGTTTCACGCGTTCTTCTTATCAGCGTTTTGGTTCAAGCCGGTTTGTAGCATGTGGCGTCCCCTAGTGGCCGTTACTGGTATTTAACGCGACAGATTTTCCCCAGCTGAATTTAAAGTGAGCTGCATTAAATAAGGTAGAATGAATGCTAGAAACGTATTGGATTCATAAGCCATATGTGTTCACACAAAAAGGGAAAGCATTCACACGAAGGAATCGTTTGGAACCACAAAAACGTAATTTCAGGAACCAAAACAAGGATAGCAAAAGTGGAACTACCGTACAGTATATGTACCTTTGTCTATAGCTGTACTGTAGATAACCCAACTAAGCAAACACAGGTGAGTTAAACACAGCTTGCTTATTCCCAAGGAACATGTGAAAAACAACAAAACTTTTAGTAATATTGTCAACTTTGGCTACAAATAAGAAAAATGTGACATTCATGTTTAACTTTATAATCATATTACGTATAATTAAGGCCATGCATCTGTTGGAGCACAGTGGAAATTATGCCTTGAGAAGATGAGGCAGTGAGACGTGATCACACACACACACACACAGCGTCTGAGTGTTTCAAGGAAAACACCACTTACCTCAGAAAGGACTGAATTAACGGGAGGACAAGACGAACAAAACAGGCACGGATCATAATGGCTAAATACTTGGACAGGTGAGTTAAACACACGGGCCTGTTTATTCTTTTCTATCTGCTCTCGTCAGGTAAACCAACAATGCAAACATGCACGAACAGCTTTCAGCAAACACGCGGGTTTGTCTGTTTTTGAAAGAAGCAGAAAGGGTTAAACTACTCTGGGTCTTTGGTGAGCATCAGACGGTGTGTACTGTGCAAACCTCAGACATTTCTGTGACTGTTTGTCAGGCTGTGGGGAGGTTTTACACTTGTACTAGAACATTCCAAAGCAGTGAGTGTCTCCTCAGCTCCTCCTGTAGACAAAAATACAGCAAAACAACTCATCTATTTACAGTGTGTATGGTATAAACACTCATTATTACTACACTGTGTAGTATAAACACTAAATGAGCTACTGGGCAGGTGGGCAAGTGAATTAGCCCACCAGTGCAATATGAACGTAAAGTAAGAAAGTCCAAGTTCAGAGCATTGGTAAGGTACTTTTCACAATTTTAACTTTCTCAAAGCTCTCAAGATAGAACAAAACATGTGATATTGCATTTCAATACATTCAGAGACGCCAATTTATGCTTCTACATTCCTTGTATAACCCTAAAAATTTACATTTTATTTAACGCCCTGCGCACGAATTACAATTTATACAATATGGCAAAAGAAAAAAAAAGACAAAAAATAATTTAATTAAGAATCATCCATGCACATTTTTGCTAAATTAAGTAAAACTTTGGATATCTTCAGTATGAGCACCATCATTTTTATCAAATGAGAATAAAAACTGCAAACAAGTCGAATAATTACAAAAGTGTATTTATTGATGTTTAAATTCTTTCCACCCCTTACAACCTCCGGTGTGACAAATGATGTGTGACTCCTATACTCAAGTAAAAACAACAACTCAATGTACGTGATTAAAAAAAAAAAACACACAAAATAAAATCTATACATTTTTTTTTTCGTAATAAAACAAGACACAGTGAATTAAAAACAAATTCTAAGGCTGATTTGTGACAAGCTTGGAATTGTGACAAAAGACACTTGATTTACACAACAAATTGGCAATAGTGTTTTTTTTTTTTTTGTAATTCTACATTACAGTAAGGTAAATTAAACTGCCACTTTTACTCCTCCAAAGGCAAGAACCAGCATTTCTGAAACGCCCCAATCTTTGGCTTTCACGATTACATTATTCTCCAATATTAAACAAAATATTGTGTTTAAGCTATGGCGGCGTGCGAAGTGACCTCTTCCGTACCTTCTTAAAAAAACATGAATCTCATGACTATGAAACACAAATCCCAACCCACGCTTTACAACCCATATTGCTAATATTAAACATCAGCAGTTATTAGGCCAAAAGGATTGTGACAATAATGTCAGGACGACGAAAACCACCACGTTCACTTCCGCATTTTAGCGCCACAGTTCCACATTTTCCAAATAGTCCAGAACGCTTTCGTTATCATCCTCCTCCATCTCCATCTCCTGATCTTCCACATCCATCTCCAGTTTCTGTTCCGAGTCGGAGACGCCGAAAGCAGGAAACTCCATCACGGGGGGCTTGGTGGGCTTCACCGCATCCTTCTCCATCGCCCCCCACCAGGACTTGACCTTGGCCCTCAGTCTCCTCCTCTCCTGCTGGCGGCGCTGTCGAGCCTCTCTCCGCTCCTGCTGCCTGGCGTACTGGAACCTCTGGAGGAACAGGTCCCGCGCGTACTCGTACAGCTCCACGTCCCATTGGTTGAGATCCCGTATCCGTCTCTGGGTCTCCAGCTCCACCTCCACGCTGGCAGCGCGGGTTCCGTTGAGCTGCGTGAAGGGCGCGATGAAGGACAAGCGGAAGGTGTGTTCAAACAGGTACTGGGTCTTGCGCTGGTACTCGGTCAAGCCGAAGAAGGCCATGTTGCGCAGGTTTCGCTTGGCACTTTCCAGCAGCAGAGCCCAGCGCTGGTTCTCGCTCATGACCGTGAGGTTGTAGCAGCCCACCAGACTGAGGTCGGCCAGCATGCGCGTCTGCCGGTTGTTGGCCAGGTTGTGGGAGCAGGACATGAACTCCTCCAGCGTGCAGCCGGACCAGTCGTCTCCGCTGTAGCAGCTGGGCAGCTCGGTCAGGGTGGGCAGGTGACCGTCACACATGTGTCTGGAGGCCTTCCAGGTGGCTCCGCGCTGGACGTGCCTCCACTCGCTCAGGTACCGCCACACCGGGTCTCGCAGGATCGTGATGTAGTAGTAGTTGCGGCTGGAGGTTGGAGGAAAGAGGAGAGACGGAGGACAAAACGTTAGGAAACAGAGGTCATCGTCAAGGAGCGTGCTGGGATACGTGGAATGAATAGAGACAGACGGTGGGAGTTAAAATTCAGATGACGATAATTTCTAGTTGTCCGTATCATATGGAATCAGATTAGTGCGAAAATGATCAAACGTAAATTTCCAAGAAAGAAACCAAAAAATATATATATTTTTCCACATGCGATCTTCACATTTTCATTCAAAACGTTTTTTTTTTTGTGCGTTTCAGTTTTTTTACATTTGGACTTTTGGCATTAGTTTCCTCTGGGGGTGGGACTTGCTCTTATTGGCTGTTGAGAATGTGATTAGCAGCAGTAAAGAAAGTCTAGTGTTTTGCTGCGTCATTTATCTTTTATGTGTTATGATACTATATTTATGTATATTCTCTTTTCTGTCTTTCTATTTTTTGACTGTATTTTTACTTTTTACTAATAATAAATGCATTTCAATTCAATTCAAACACATTCAGAATAGCAGCATCTTCCTCATCAAAGAGTATTCATTGAGTATTTAGCAGTTTAAGTTACAAGTTCTGGACTAACACCTTCCACGTCACTGCAACAAAGCCAACAACTCGCTAATAATAATAATGATAATAATAATACACTATCTGTAGGACACATTTCAAGACCACCTCTTCTCTGGAAAGACAAAGCTTTATCATATTTCGTTGTGTAGAGACAAAAACGTCTACTATTATTCTGAAGAAGTCTGCCCCAAAATTGTTTAGCAAAGATAATTATTAGTTGTGCAAAAATAACACTGTAATTACAGTTTATTATAGCTCCAACTCCTAGAATGAAGTATTAACGATATAACCAGACTAATCTGTCATATTCTGCGCACATTCATAAAAGCGGAATAAAACATAAGTGCTTGATGCATGTCGATGTGTCTGGGGAAATATCTGCATGGAAAAGCAGAAGGAATTACTGCAGTTGCTTGGATTTTAGCATATTGACTGAGTGAAGAGAATCGCAACATCGGAATATCAATCAGGAGAGTCTGGACAAACATCTTCAGAGCTTCAGTCCCTTATCAATTCTGAAAGACTGTTTGTTTACTGGCTGATGGTGATTTGATCAGATCAGATCCAGAGCTCCAGAATCATTTGGACAAAAAGAGTCTGATGTGATCATCTGCTCATTGGAGGTCCGAGCTTCGTTTCATCAGAACAACCTAAGTACATATTACGGTAATGATTAAATTATGATGGAGGTAAATAATCTCAAAACGTGTCCTTTTTCAGAACAATGTTTGTTTAACTAGTCGTGAATCACACTGGTTTTGAGTTAAACGCCCTGATTCTGTTGGGACGTTTGGACTTGATCTGTTTGGTGTTTGGGCGTGGCCTATCTTAAGTACACACCTCCCAGGTAAATACCTACACACCTCACAAATTGAATCTGCGTACATAAGTGGAAGCCAACTTCGAATTGACTTTTCATTGTTTCAGTAAAGCAGACTACAGAGAACCAAAGGTTTTCCATTTCCAGCTAATTTGAGCATTTCGCCATTTAAAGAATACCATCCAGGTTTATCACGTTTTCATCTTCAAGCCTGACTTTAGTCTCCCAATCTTTCCTAATCCAGAAGCCCTAATCCTACTTCAAAAAAGCCAGATGATCTCCAAGTCCAAATCTCTCACCCAGCCGTACCATCTGAAGCCGTGGGTCACGGCGAACACTTTACACATGATCTACGAGCTCCAAAACGTCACTTGAAGCACCAACAAACTGCTTGGTCTTCCAAACATATTGACGGGTATTTAAAGGACAAGCCTGGGAGACAGAGCAGATGCTGTGGTGCCAGCAGGCCTCGGCCCCGCGGGGTGTCTGAAAGGGTGAATGATTATTATGACCAGGCTCTCGTTGGAGGAATGTGCCGAATGAAAGCAGACACTCTGGGCCCCGAGTCTGACCTGTTGGAGGCCTTTTGTCTCCCCCTAATTGACTTGCTAAGTCTGAACAAGAACAATGCTGGAGAACCCAAACCAGCAACAATAGAAGGTCCGAACAGGTTCCAGTCCCTATGATGCACAAATATTAATAGGTGTATAAATTCCCACCTGGGAGTTCTGGGTCTCTCCTGGGATTCGCGGCCGCTCATGAAGGAAGGCACACAGTTGGTCAGCTCGGTCCAGTCGGCGTGAAGCCCGCAGCTCCAGCCCGTGGAGAAGCGGGAGAAGAGCCAGGTGTCGCGCTTGCCCGGCCGGAAGCAGGTACACTTCTTCTGGCCCGCGTGGCACTCGCACGGCCGCTCCAGCTGGATGTTCCGCACCAGGTGGCGGCCGAACGTGGTCCCTCCGGTCTTCTGGATGTGCAGGAAGACGATCACGTCATCGCCCTTGATGTTGAACTCTACCGCGCGGTCCAGATCTTTGGCGGTGAAGTTGAAGCGAGGCACGAACCGGACCAGAGCGCCGTCCTCGCCGCTGTACGGGTCTCCGGTGCCGCGGTCTCCGGGCGCCCGGCTGGAGGACAATGACGCCAGGTGGAGCAACTGGCAGTTCGACGTCGGACAGACATATTGCAAAACAATGACGCCGAACAGGAACACCATGAGCAGGGCGATCAGAAGGCGGCTGTGGTAGGATTTTTCATCCATCTTCTCGCTGGAGATGCGGCCGCATAACTCGGTCGTGTGTTTCCCACCACCGCGTCGGCCGGGGAAGAACGACGGACAAAACCAGCGTCTCGACACTGATTTCGCGTCTCAAAGAGAAACCCGCGGCTCCTCTTCTCGACGCATGATCGCTCGCGACGGATCCGCGCGACGTTACATGTTTTGGCGAAGACGCGGCGTTTGCTTTTCGCAGCGTTCTGGTTTCGGATCTTCAAAGAACTTCTGTTTATCTCCGCCACAATTTCGTACTCGCTTTCCCGATTTCCCAACACTTTCACGCCGCCCCCTCCGCCCTCACGTGATCACAATAAAAGTCCCGGAAGCCGCGGTATTGCGGCGTTATTTGAGGCGTTTTTTTATACTTCTTTTTACAAAAAAGTTGAATGTTTGGGAGATTTTTATTTTGCAGATATTTACGTATATATTTCAAACTGATATTTTTTAAATAATAAAAAATGTGTTCAAACATTATTTGGACAATAGTTGTTATCAGTCTCGGTATTTCTTAGAAATGTTCTTACATTATATTTTAACATGTAAAATGGAATATTATATATGTTTGCATTTATTTATGAATGCAGAATGTATAAGAGGAAGTTTGCGAGTGTGTAGAAGAGGAAATTGGCGAACGTATGTAGAAGAGGAAGGTAGTTAGTAGTGTATGTGGAAGAGAACATTTGCGTGTGTGTAATATTTATACATCACGTGGTTACTAGTGAGGTAATTTTTGTCAATATGGCACTAAGGACTGTGAGCAGTTGGCAGCCTTATGTCAGTGTCTTAATCAAGGAAGAGGTTACACTGAATTAGATGGAGTTTTAAATAGTTTGATAGTGAGGATTTTGAGAGAGATAGATTGTGTGATTGTGTGTGTGGTGTTCATTTTTTTTTAACAAAGATTAGTGTTTGAGAAAGTCAAGATTCATAATTCTAAAACGTTTGTAATCCCAGAATGTTGTTTAAATCTTTGCATCTTTATGTGTATAATATAGTTGTGAGAGTTCGTGTTTACTGTATGTATGTGTAAGAGGACGTTAGTGAATGTGTGTTGAAGAGATCTTCTCAGATCTTTTGCCATTTGTTGATTCGATTGCTGTTTAACTTGTAATCAACTTATCACATCCCCATTATCGCTATCTTTATCTGCACAAATGATATTAGCAAACAAACTAAATCACATCTAAACAGGATTTGATGACATTCAATGCACCAAAAAAGAGCTTTAGGGGAACATTTCAATGCAGTGCAAACACGATCCTTCATTCTGAAACAACAGGAAACATTCAGGACAACAAAAGAGAACCAACACGGTGGTAAATATCTGCAGTCTTTATTTTAACAAGACTAGGAAATGTTTAATATAACTTTTCTCTTACATTTTTTAGCATCTATCTCTTCGTTTCCCCATCTTAAGCAGATACTCTGAATAGGTAAATCTTGATAAACATCTCTCAGAGGCCAGAAAGACTGCTCAGTATTTACAGTTTGCTTCTCGTCTTTCTTTAGCCTCTCGCTCCAGACGACTCCACCTTTGTTGAGGGCGAAAACAAAAAAAAAAACACAACACCAACTGCGTCGTTCCATCTGCAGCTCAGCGTCCACACCAGAGACGACACGGGATCAGGAACGTGATCCTCAGCAAGCAAGTGTCCACGTCGTCTTCACATCCACTCAGGTCACTCCACAGACAAGCACAACACACGTCCTCCTCGCTCGACACTCGTTTTAACGTGATAAAGGGAAGCTTTGGATCACCATGAAAGTACAAAACACACCGCTTCCCAGTTGTTTCACACGCAGAACATGGACGATCCGAGATCTGAGGTGAGAACTTCTGCATCAACTTCTTGATCATCAGAACTGGCCACTCATTCATCTGCAATCGAATGAATCTCGAAGAAATTAACCTTGAACACAAATCTGAAAGCACACGAAGCGCTCGGCGTGACGGATCAGAATGCCAATCAAAGTGCACGTGACATGAGGAACGGTCAAGGAGCGATGGCCAGCCCTGTCCTTGCATCCGCTTGCACAACGTTCACAATCCCCGTACATACGACTACAATGGAATAGTGATGACGGAAGCTCGGTTTACAAAGTCTAAATATAAAGTAGCGTGAAACCTGAAACCGATATTAATCCATCGGTTAAACGGCGAGATCATTAGGATGCATTAATCTACAGATATAAATATTTGAATACTGTAATTAACATACCTAGGAAAGCGATGTCTGCGAATGCCTCAGGGAAACATGGTTAAATAATTTACTGTACAAACATTAAGTTGGGAAATTTCATCGATGAAAACCTGAAAAGTAGAACCGACAAATAAGGAAAAAAATGAACGAATCCCAAAACAAAATAAGAGCGCACTAAAAGGTCAGTCGTTGTACTGATCGTACCACTGTCGAGCTCAATGAGGAATGGACTGAAATATCGTACCGGCGGAGGTGAAATCAAACAGTTAGAGGTTTGGACAAGAAAAGAAAAACTCTAGAAATAAAACATCTTGATTCTGCCGTTGTGTAAATGCACCTGTAAAAACAGTTCTACACCATTAAAAATACATTTCTCAAACACTAAAACCCTGTGTGAATTTCATCATCATCATTCGTTTCCACCCGACAGCTCGGTCCCACGCGTCCTTCCTCATCCCAGAAGTCCGTTAATAAACGTCCATGAGGTAAAAACACCTTCTCCGGTCGCTGACAGATCACAGTTATCTTCTCTCGTATCTTCTACATAACCTTCTTATCTGAAGCCCTGAATGTTTCTGGAGGCTTGTGAATGTGCTCAAACACGCTAAAGTGGAAGCGCAGACTCTGCATCTTGTTCTCTACGTGAGGCAGCTCTTCGCAAAGCATCTGATGAATAAGGGACCGTCTCCAAATCTTAAGGCATCGTGACAAACAGCATCACCAAGCTTCATAAAAATCGCTCGACGCATTCTAACGGTGGATTTTGTAACTATTTCATAAAAGCGCAAAGTTCCAAACGGCCAGTTTGGCGTAACGTTCCCCAGTCGGCTTCTCGCAAACACCCACTGCTAACAAACCTCCTCTAAGGGAGCGATGGATCTGAAAACCACTGAAAAAACTATAAACCTCGGCTGAAATGTGAGCGGAGACACATCGCTGTACATGAAAGAACGTCGCTCCTTTACGCAACATTAAGAAAAATACTCTGAAGGGAAGGGGAAGTGTCTGGCTATTATAAGTCGTGTGGCGGGCGGACAGAGAAGCTTCAAAGTCTCTTCCAGGTCCAATGGCGCATTTCTGCGGTTCCGATTCGTGTAAAAGACACTTCCTGTTCGTCCGGGGGCTGGTTTTATCTGGTGTGTGGGATGAGCAGGACCAGCAGGAGAAGGGCTGCTAGAGTCAGGCTGGACGGAGCCACTGGAGAGCCGGAGCCGGTCGGCCTCCCGTCAGCTTGAGGGTTGAGCAGAATCCGAGGCTTCACTGGAGCCGCGGTGGAGAAGTATATGTCGCCATCATTCTCACAGGAAGACGTGCAGCCGCTGCCACTCTCCTCTCCGCTGCCGGCATCATCTGAGGAAGCAGAGGAACAGAAGCTTGGTGAGGCTGGAGTGTGTGATGATGATGGTGATAATGATGATGATGGTGGTGGTGTGTACCGCTGCCGGTGGAGATGTCCGTGCCCGTGTACGCCGCCTTCAGCCAGCTGGTCATTTCCCTCAGCACCGCGATCTGCCTCCGAATCACCGTGTCTGGCTTGGTGATGTCCACTTCCACATCTGGATTAAACACCTGATTGGCCAGGCCGTTGCCCATGACGACAGACTGGTACCTGCAGATGGGAAGACAAGGTTGATGAGCAACTTTATTAATACATTTACATTATTTATGTTTTCCAAGAAGGTTTTTATAAAATATATATCTGCATATTTTGATACTGTATATATCTTTTTTATACAATTTTAGTAAAAATTGATTCTTTTTTACTCTTCCCCAAGCTTTAAATTTTTATGATCCTCTTTTCACAAGAATTTAATGTTAAGCTGTTACATTTGACTTGAATTTTTCACAAAAAAAATATATTAACACTAAAAATATAAAATAATAACAATAATAAATATAAATAAAATGCACGGGAGAAAACAATTATAAAATAATAGTAATAAAAAAAACACACACAACCACTCTTAAAAGTAAAATAAATTGGTGATTTATATTGGAATTAAATTGGTGTTGTAAATTGGAATTAAATTGAATATAAAGAGCTTATTGGACCAATGGAAAAAATGCTTATGCACAATAAATTTAAGAGAATAACACATTTTCGCTTTCTAACATTTACAGAATGTAAACAAAAGAATCCCAGTATAATATTGAATTAATCTATATAATAATATGATGAATATTAGAAAGCAAAATTCAAAGCAAACCCACCTGCTTTTGGCTGTGCCGTTCCAGCACTCATCACCAGGATCGGCCCGCTCTTCCCCACAAAAGGTTTCCGGTAGCGTGGACCAGAACTTCTTGGCCTGCTTCAGTTTCTTCTTCACTTCAGTCAACTGAGAAACAAATCACGTCGTTCAGCCAAACCTGCAGAATCTACGGCTTGTGTCGTGTCGAGGAGAACATGTTCTCACCAGTCGGTCCAGGCTGGTGCCCGCGGCAGTCGTGGGTCTGGCCTCGGGACTATAAGGACGGAATCGGCCAGGGAAGCCGGAATCTTTAGGGGAACGTCGGGAACGGAAAGCCGTGCTGGGTTTGGGCTGCCCACATCCTTGGAAGACCTGAAACATCCAGATAAAAGCTCTAAATAAGCAACCAATACAACCAGGGAGTGTTTAAACAACCATGAATGGCGCCTTATAATTTAAATTAATATTAAAAACAAAAGACAACCTCGGACGAATTGAATCCAGAAGCACTGACCTTTTGCGAGACCTGTATGCTGTTCTCCTGCATGTTCATGATGGCGTCGGAAATCTTCACGTCTATGGGGTCCATCACCGACTCAAAATTGAACGGCCCCTCGAGCCTTTCTGCAAGACCCAACATTCCGTCTGAAACACAGAATAGATACAGCTTGTTACTCCCAAAGTGCAAAACAAGCTTTTACCACTAGAGGGCAACCAACACCCACAGGTCCAGCTAAACCGGCTTGCACAACCACCATTCAGCACGCCCCACACTAGCAGTGGTGTAGAGTGCTGGAGCAAATGGACTTTGTTACTGTACTTAAGTATTTTTGGCTACTTTGTATTTGTAATGAGTATCAAACAAGCAACGTTTCCTCTCTACTTGACTAAATTTTTGATTGAGTATCTCTACTCGTTACTCCACCATATTTGAATAGACACTTACTGTTACTCGTTACATTGTGATTGTGCCCGACAAGTCAGCGTCTTTTTCTGCCGCGGTTAATTTCTTGGGCGGACGAGGCCATATCGCCTTTTGCAGGACACGAAAAATAAAGACTCGTAATTAAAGAGTTACTTGTTTTTCTCATTCCTTGGTGGTTTTTTTAGCCTAAATTCAGTATAAGTGAAATACTTAAGTTCTTTTAAAACTGGATACTTAAGACTTTTACTCAAGTCGTCTTGGAATTGGTGACTTGTAACTTGTACAGTAATGTTTTACTGCAACGTATCTGTACTTTAACTCAAGTATGGTATTCCGTTACTCTAGGCCTCTGCAATTTAGGATTTTAAGCCAAGAAAGTCCCATTTCCACTCTCCGGGAACAATTTGGGGAAGTGCACATTGACGCTTCTGATCCATGTCTTCCGGTTTCAAATGCATCCCTGATTTCTAAAATTTGGCCTGCGAGCAACGAAATAAAGTGGACGGCGTTTCAACATGACCCGCTCGTTTTTAATCATCACTTACGCTCCTTTTCAGTGGAAACAAATGGCCGAGCAGCCTTTCAAGGCAGATCGGTTTACTCCCAGAACGGCGCTCTACTTTTTTTAATGAAATTTTGGTTAAATGCAAATTTGAAAAAGCAGAGGTTTGGCTTTTCCTTATTTTGAAAAGCAACGTTCTGCTTTGGAAAGTCTGAGCGTGTCGGGTTTATAAGGTAACAAGAGTTTCAGTGTATAAACAGCTGCGGTGACGCAATGCCGGACTTGCTTTTTTCCCTCTAGACAGACAGGACAGTTTGTCCCGCTGACAGCCCACCATGCCCACCACCTTGAGTTTGGTTGGAGTCATGGCGAGCTCCACATCTCTCTCACCCAGGAAGTTGTTCCACTCGGTGTCCAGGTCGGCCTGGTTGGCCAGGCAGCCGCGCATGACGTTGAGGCAGTAGTTCTTGCAGGGCTTGAGGGCCACCTGACCGCTACAGTAGGGGCAGTACAGCATCTTCATGGCAGCTCGCACACAATTGGGGGAAGCGCTGACCTGAAAGAAAGAGAGCAGGTGAGCACAAAAGACGAGAACCATGGAGGCGATGGACTGCTGTGGTCTCAATCTACTGCTTCTACTAACACGGCTGGGCCTTGGCCTCTGATCTTTAAAGCAGAGAGATAAGAACCAAAGGCCCAGCCAGGTGTCCACCTTCACATGCTGATAAAGCTGTGATCAGGCAGAGACGCTCACCGTGGAGACCTTTCCCACCACGTCGGGCATGAGCGACAGGCCGCGGATGAAGGTGCGCACGGCGATGAAGGAGCGGGTCAGCTGGAGGCGGAGCTTGCGCGGCACGTCTCCGAAGGGCTTGAGCTCGTCCGTGTGTCTGCTGACGCACTCCATGTAGCCGCTGCTGAACTCGTACTGCACGTTGACCAGCCGGAACATGCGCTCCAGCAGCTCCGTCCAGAACTCCGCCAGCATGTCATCCAGGTTGATGGCGTTGCTGCCGTGGCTGTAGTAGCGCCGCAGGTCGCTGAAGAACTGCTTGAAGAGCTCGGCGTTCTTCACGTACATCAGGCCGTAGGTCTTCACGAACATCTCGTGAAGAGACTTCTCGGCGTTGTCCAGCAGCTCTCGGAAGAACTCTGTGGAGAAGCAAAACATGCACTGTGTCAAAAGAACGTTTTTTTTTTTGTAAACACCCTAAAACCTCTATTAGAAGGACATGGTCTTCTATTTTTAACCCTTCAACCATGGCGGCATTCTAATAGAGTTAGCATTCTAGTTTTAGACCCTTCGGTCGTGGTGGCTTTCTATTAGAGGTTGTAGGGTATTTTATATTTACTAACACATTAATATTATAAAACCATCCATTTTCTACTGCTTTTTCCATTTCTGATTGACGGCAGCTCAGCAGCTCTAGGCCTGAGGCGGAACACACTCTGGTTTTATATCAATTATTGCTCTGCCTTTTACCATACTGTAGTTTAAAATAATTTAACATAAAATAATTGTTAATTTACGACGCATCATTGTATAACGTTTTAGAGCACCATGGTTCAGAACGCATCCGCGCTGAAAACCATCAAAAACGCCACACATAA
This sequence comes from Paedocypris micromegethes, assembly GCA_028031935.1. Classification (NCBI taxonomy): domain Eukaryota; kingdom Metazoa; phylum Chordata; class Actinopteri; order Cypriniformes; genus Paedocypris; species Paedocypris micromegethes. The sequence goes on from CM051503.1 coordinate 13,221,701, forward strand.
TGCCATTCTCAACACATGCGCAATTTATATCTATTAACATTGGAACGGTAACTGGCGACTTGTGCACTGGTTTGCCGTTTCCGTGACACTGGGGAGACGGAGATCTAGTGCTGCTCGGAGACGCCGGTCCAGCTCTCGTTGAATGGAAAAGTGAGCAGAACCACCGGGGAGGCCAGAAAAGTACATGCTTATTATCTAAACAGAATAATGCGTATTCCATTTAGCCCGCTCAAGAAAATCACTTTTGTATCCGAGGAGAAAGAGCCGAGCGCGGCCGGAGAGAGAAGAGGATGAAGGGCGGCAGGGTTCCAATAGGTAACGTCTCGCCAATCAGACAGGCCCAGGCTGACCGCTATCAATGGCATTTTCCTGTTGTCACATTCCATTCCCTTTTCTTTCCCTCCTGCTCCATCGTTCTGAAGACCTTTCAATAGGATTACTGAATAATGCCCGGCCCCCCTCTCGGAAAACGGACCTGTACCCCCCTGAAACCCTTCTCTCTCGCTGACTCTCCTGCTTTCACTTCATCAGTGGCTTCTCTCTTCATTGGAGACAGTGAACAATGACCTACTTCATCCTGTGGAATGTCAGACCACCCCTCCCTCCCTCCTCTCAGCCTCCCCAAATAATCCAGCCCCTCGCTCCCATGAAACGCTTTCTCTCCCGACCCGTAGACCCAACTTTCTTAATCTGGACAAAATGAGAATTCCAAAAGAAATGCTTTGCCGTCCATCAGAGGTGTAAAGGCAACCTGACAACTATACTTGAGGTTAAGTACGGATATCGTACTGTATAAATTACTTCATTACAAGATACCCATTCCAAGAAGACTTGCAAAGTCCTGCAAAAGTAAAAGTCCATGCAAAGTATCCAATCAAAAAAAAAAAAAAAAACGTAAGTATTTTACTCTTACTGAATTTGGGCTTAAAAACACCCCAATATTTGAAAAACAAGAATCTCTTTATTTATTAGGCTTTATTTCCTAAAATAGAAATGAAGTTTAACACAGGTGCAAAAAAGCTGCTATTTTAAGTGATTTAGCTTAACCTTCCATTACCATTACCTTCAGCACCCTGCAGATGGTGATATCGACTGGCCTGTTCAAAAAATTAACCGCGGTTGAAAAAGCCGCCGACTTGTCACGCACAATCACAATGTAACGAGTAACAGTAAGTGTCTTATCAAATGTAGTGGAGTAAAGAGTACAGATACTCGATCAAAAATGTAGCCAAGTAAAGAGTAAAAGTTGCTTATATTTTTGATACTCAGTACAAGTACAAAGTTTTACACTACTACAAAACTCGCCGTTTCCTCCCTTTGCTCACCCGCCACAAACGCATCGATGCCTTTATTTATAAAGAATGAGACTTTGTAGCGTTATTCACTGTCCAGAGTCTCTGATGATTCCTTCATCCTGCCTCGTGAGTTATCACTCGCTGTCACTTCGACCTCGGCAGGAATACGCCACAGCTCTTTCCCCAATGCCCCTGCCGTGTAACCACGGATACTGGAAAGACCCCTGCATTTCGATCCCCTCCCAAGAGCCACACACAGGGCGAGAGATAGAAGGCACCCGGCTCCACGCTCCATTGCCACAGATGACACAAGTGTAAAGTCGGGGAATTGAGCCACAGGGAAGCGTTTATTTCTCTCCAAATGTCATTACTGGGACTTTCTGTCGATAAACTCTCAAGAAAGTCAACTGATTTTGGGGTAAAACTGATTTTCAAGTAAAATGACTGATTTTGGTGTCGTGGAATGGACTGGACAATAACTACCTGGACAAAAGCTTTAAACTGTCAACGCAAATACTTAAAAAGGCCCAAAACTTTACTCGTTGCACCCCATCCCCCGTTCCTCGTCCTCTTTCCATCCTTCCCCAACATTTTAAGGGGGGCGTGTAGGTACTTTGTCATTAAAAGACACTCTACGATACACAGCAGTCTGCCAGCAAATGAGCTGCGGACCTCCCTTCTGATTTTCCCATTAAAACAAACGCCTTGCATAGGTCTAGAAAAGTGTGTGAAAGGTTAACGGTGAAGCTTACAGCAAACTACAGACCCATGTAAGGTCGTCTGTGAGGAGCAGAGAAGGAATTTGGACACGCACTTCAACGAAATAGGTCCCAAAACCCTGAGCGTTCAAACATGTTCCTCAAACATCCAGAGCAAGAAACATTCCAGACTCGGAAATTCCATTGTTCCATCCTCCACGGCTTATTCCTCAGCTCATCCGCCGTTTCTTACTTTTCTTTGAACCAGACGGTAATTGTTCCCCATTTGTGCCAATTAGTTGCCCGGCTTCTTTATTTCCTCGTGGGTTTCCGAACACCCCTGCTGAGGTGTCGAGGATGGGAATCTGGTAGGGGGCTAATCCTGAATCTTGCAGGCCAAGCGTGGCTTTTCCAGACGAGGTCATCTAGAGCCAGACCGGACACATGGGGAGGAACAAACATGCCAAGCTCCAGAGAAAAACTATTTCTGGTAGGGGACTTAATTGCCTGTGACTCCAACCTTGAGGCGTTCAAAGTCCCCACACACAGCCAAAGCGACTCAAGTGTGTGCGAGCGCTCCCATTCGCTTAGCCACTTAGTCCTCATTAGCATCTCTGTATTTAAACCCCTATAAATACGTTCACCTCACAATTCCGTGAGTCGCCAACACGCTAAAGCGTCCATCGTCTGCGGTGAAAACCTCTTCAAAACGTTGAAAAGAAAGGCCGATCTCTCATTTACACCTTTCTTCCACGCCGAGGAAAATACTTGTGTTTGAATGCAGGAATGTATTGAGAGACGCTTTGTCTGAAAGCATAAAAGCTACTGGTATTTTAAGGCCGTTTAGCTCATTAAGTCACATGCCAGGGTCTAGTGCACATTTCGCGCAGACGGCTGATTCGCAGCGTATTCCCACGGTAAGAGTTCAAAAGACCTGAGAACCTGGACGTGGAGGAGAAATGAAAGGCAGAACAGACTGATGGCTGGGAGAATGGAGGGGGGCACGGAGGGCAGCGGAGAAAGAAAGCAGGGAAGGAGGCGGCGGGAGGGATCTGGCCACCGCCACATTCCGACACGTCACATTCCTGCTCACATCTGGCTGCAATACACACCATCCCTGTTACTATTCACTCCCCCAAGTCTCACTTTCTTTTTACCTCCACACAAACAGGCTCTCATTAAGAAGCCATCACGCACACTTTGGGACGTCTTTTCCTAGAAATGCTTAATGTGGTGTAAATACAACGACAATGAATAAAGTTATGAAGTGCGTTCTATTACTACACAGTCGACTGTTTGGTTATTACCTCACACGCAGCTTTACGTCGCCCCCTACACCTGAAACCTGAACAATGACGTCACCTAACCGCTCCTAAAAACGAAGGATTACTGTAGGACGGACGTATGACTTGCTGCTTTGAGATCCACATTTGTGGAGAAATGCGTTCTAAACAGAAGTATCTGGAACCGAGTGTGTTGTGTGTGAATGAAGGGAGACGTGCCATCAACACTTCATTTGTTCTTTCCGTTCCATCCGGTAGTTAAACATCACCAGCCTGGAGCTTCATCTTGACTTGGACCAAATTTTCTCAGGAGAAAGCTTTACTCCGAAGAACCGAAGAGCACGGAACTGTTGTGTGTCCTCCGTGTGTCTGGGTTTTCCCGGCAGGATGCACTTTACGCCGTCGAAGCGTGAAGGGAAGGGAACATGTAAAGCACAGATGAGACACGAGTGTGTGATCGCGTCAAACATGTCGGTGAGGTTTTCCCGAATGAGTCAGCAGCGTCGGTGCATGTTCCCTCGGCCCGCACAGGGAAACCCGATCCACTTTCCCAGCCGGAGACTCACGGCCACATGCCCTGCGGAGGGGAAGCCGGGCCGCTGCGTGTGTGTGTGTGTGTGGTCCCACTGCGAGACACTGAGAGACAGGTGGAGAAATGGAGGTGCAGACTTGATGTCTCGAGGGCCGATGTGCTGCAGCAGACGTTGATGTCCGTCAAACCCAGCAAATCAACAACCAATCGGTGGAAATCACCAATCAGATTCCAGGAAGCAGAAACGGTTTATCGCAATGACTAGATTCCAATGCCCATGTGTGGAAATAAACACCAACATGTCTTCAAATATTTACAACAAAATATTTATAACAAAACATAATGTGCACTATATTTTCATTCATATTTTTAATCTTTGTTTATTGTTTACCTTTGTGTGTTATTTTACTTGCTTTTGTGGAGGCTGCTGTAACATGAAAATGTCTCATTTGCGGCACAAATAAATCTTCTGTGCAATTGCAATCAATTCCAAAAAACGAATTGACCTAATATTCTTTAGTAAAAATTGAGTTAAAACAAACATATTCCGTTCCTACCGTTCCACTTACGTAAGATGTTTCAAACCTTCCAAACCTAAAACTGATTAATAAATTCCCGCTCTGAAAAACCTTTTGAATCTGGAATGGAGTGCGACTTCAAACGAAGAACACAATCTGAAGCGAATGTTAAAAAAAATGTACGTTTCTAAATTTAGAAATTGCAACAATGTAAAAATGTAAAACAAAAAAAAAATGTGGTCGTAGGGGAAGATGGAGTGGCACTAACGGCGAATTACAGCCAAAAATAACGCTGCTTGAAAGTAAATCAGCCAACAATTCGAAAGGAACGCAGAAATCATCACCCATACCAGCTATGACCAGAAATATAAATGTGTAATAAACATGTGGTGAATACTGACGGTCAAAGTGACGGTGTCTCTGTGTGAAGGTGGTCTGCAGGTTGGAGCTGAGCTGATGGACTGGAGCTTTCAGGTCTGTGCGGCTCTGCTGACTCAGTTTCTCCTCCATCTCCAGCGTGCAGCAGGAGAAGCCTTGAGGACACACCTTCAGATGGACGGCTGGAAGAGAACCACACAGAAGACGTCAAAGAACGTTCTGCCGTGAGACAGAAAACAGTAAAGCCAGACAAACTTCATGCATTTAAACCAAGATAAATGTCTGAGCACCACAAACTTCTTAGTTTTTGTCGTTTAACTGACTATAAGGCTATAACTAATGTCTACAAATCGAGTGTGCGCGATATAATCCACAAATAATAAAGAATCAAGTTTAGAACATCGCCACCTTGTGCCAAGGAGTGAGTTTGCCTGGTTTTTGCATGAGCAGCACTTATTAAAACAAACATCACACATGTGAAAATGAGTTGATGTGGTGTAAAAATGGCTGCGACATGTGAGAAACAATTTTTTTTTCTTATTCCTCAAATCAAACAGAGCCTGAAAACCAAAATCGGCGAAATGAGGAAAACAAACGCGGCAAACTGTTTTCCGATGTAAACAGGGAGCGGATTTCACACCAGTGTGTATAAAACAGCATTAGCTGAAAAGCCACAGGCATCTGACATGAAAGCAAAACCCAAATGATGGGCTCGCAAACGTTTGAGTAGTTGTGAGGAACACCAGACCTTCTCCCTGGTTCTCCATCGCACACGGACAGCGAGGGGCCGGATTAAACAAGGCGTCACATTAGCATGGGCGGACTGCGACGTCTCAGCTGCAATAATGTTTTGTTTTTCTTTCTTTTTTTTTATGCGGTTTTTGGAATCCAGAAGAACACAAGGGCTCTTTCACTCCCACTGCTGGTTTGGCTGCTCCTGCCGAGAGCAGCGGCTCGAGATAACACACAACAGCGAGATCCTGCTCTGGGCTCTGCAGGCCTTTCACATGTGTTCGGGTTTCTCCGACCCTGCGTGTCACAACAGAGCAGAAACATCCTCGGCCCGCCTCGTGAATATGAATCAGTCTCGGGTTCATCATCTAGCAGGACACTCACATCGGTCTAGGAATATGAGTATCGGCGTGTGTCTCTGCTGGCTGATGTTCACCCACATCTGTGGCACAGCTCAGAACTCAGCATCTGCTGAACAAATCCCTGTGGGTGAAAACCGAGAAGCTGTTGAGAGCTTACAAATAATCACTATCTTGCTATAAAGCCTCTCGCTACACACTGGCGGGGTTTGTAAAGGCGTGGAGGACGTGGCACAGTGGAGACACTGGCAGGCCGCGATTGTGGGGGTAAAAGTGTCGACTGCACTTCCTCCGTTCTAGTAACTTCTGGGATGAGCGTTTCGTAGAAACGTAGAAGAAACTGGACTTGCGTGTTGTCTGGCGTGAATCATGTGACCTGACTGGTGAGTGGTGGGACGCTGAGATGTTTGTATGTTGGATGGTTCGTTCTCACGCTCACAACCATGAGCCGTCACAGAATCACACAGTATGTTTCACAAAATGTATAACAATAGCCACGACGCAACACTTAACAGTGGCTAAATGAAGTGTTAGAAATAAAAATAAACTAAATGCAATCATTATTTTTGAAACAGATAGAGACAACAAATCAAATAGCAAGCGTAGGCTAACGGCTAAAAACGAAGTCCGTAGGCAGGCAAAACAGTCAAAAACGAAGAACACAGGCAAAGAGTAAAAACCAGGGAAAAAACACAATCAAAACGCTCGGTCTGCTGCACAGGGCAAAATAATACTTCACAACGATGATCATCGTGTAGCGTCTGATAAAGACCTTGACTGAATTACGCAATTACGGTAATCCTAATTTAATGTTCTTATATGGACCACATTCTGCTTTGCAAGACCAAAACAACACAAGACAGAATAAGAAGAAAACGTCACAAGAGTGTCGCATAAATCATTTGGAACATTCTTTGCAGCAAACAAGTTGGTAAGCAACAGTAGTTCTATATGTTTGTCATATCAAAATAAAAGTCATGTCTGCGAACAAGCAGCAACCAGTCAGTTGTATAGACCAAAATGCTCTGGCCCAGATTAAGCAGAACCGACTGGACTACTGTAGGGTGAAAAACAGCCGTGTCTTTCCCCCGGAGCCCACCACCGCTCGCCTCTTTCACACGCTTCTCAAAGACCTGTGCATCACATGGCGAGCAAACACACAGCTCTTTGTGTACGGGCACTGAGACCTGAAAAAGCAAAGCACATATTTCAAAAGGTAAATATTTCACTGAAAACACCTGAAATGGAACAAAACTCAAAAGCTCTGAAACGAGTCCAGAGGGGGAAAAAAAGTGTTCCAGACCTCGAGCGGCTTCACAACAGCCCATTAACCAATCAAAACACGGAGAAAACATGCACACACACAAGTGTAAATTCATGTGCAAAAAAAGAAAATAGAAACAGACTGTTTTGACAGGAATAAAAAAAGAACCAAATTCCATTTGCATCACATGTGATTCCTGGGAGAACGCATCATGTGACTTGAAATCTTAAAGAAGGATTTGTTTCTGCCGTGTGATGTCACTTCCTGTTGCTGTTCTAGACTGACTAAAATGTTCCGTTTAGCTGGGGGCGCGAGACTGGAAAATGCCCCGTGGACAAAACCCAGATTAGTTCTAACCACCGCCCCCTTGCCCTCTCTCCTTCCCGGCCACGCCGTGCCCCAGACAGGCCCCAGCCTCCATAACCCCATGCCGCCGAGCAGCAGGCTTAACCAGCAGGGTCAAAGGTTAACAGCTCCTCCTCTGAGAGAGGCCGTGCTCCGTGACCCCGTGGGGACTGACCGGCAGAACCACCACCCACACGTACAGGCCCGGACCGTCTGAGTCAGAAGTCGTAAATTCTCGGTAGGATTATTTCGGGCCGCCCGTCAACATAAATCGCCCTCGCCACCACATCAGCTCGCCCTCGCCAAAAAGATGCAGGGAAACGGCCTTCCTCTTGTCACCTCTTACCACACGTGCGGAAAAACCTCACATGGCACTTAAAGAACTACAAATACCACCAGTATATCAGTAGTGTTGCCCTGATCTAGGATTATTGATCACTTCACTGCTCACAATCGCTGCTCACAGGCGCAATTCACAGAAAATGAATTTATTATTAAATCACAGCGAATCATTTCTTCAACTAAATGTAATGAGATTCACGACTGATCATTATTTGATTGCACATCGCTGTGATATCAATGTGTAAAAACCAGCCCATGATAGATAGAAAAACTGTGTTGGTGGTCATTGTGGGCGGAGTCAGAGTGAACGGAATTATTTCACAAGTCACATGGTTGTATCTGTTACAATGATGCAGCAGAACTAAACAACAGTTGTTTCATGAATAATTCTCTTTTCATCATTTGTGGGAGTTGTATCTAGTGGTTGGGAGCTAGAACTGTCGTCTAGATGTTGCAGGTTTGAATCCTGTCGGCTTAAGACTGCCCACTGCTCCGGGTTTGTGTGTGTGTGTGTAATCTCACTGGATGGTTTAATACAGAGCCCATTTAAACATGGACCCTAGTGGCCATATTAATAAACACACTCATCATTGCAAAAAATAAGCAGAATTACTTACTGTGCGTAATTAAAAAAGTATTTATAAATAACCATAAATAATATGGTTTCTTAAATGTCCCTGAAATGTCCCTGGACTAAAAACATTTATTAGTTCTCCAATTTTGTTCGTTGAAAAAGTCGCAGTAATGAAACAAAAGGCCAAACAAAATGCGAATTTTTTGTCGAATTGCATTACATTCACTTTGTCGTGCAGAAAATCAAACAGGAAATTAAATTTGCAAAGTGTTCTGCATGATCAACTCCTAAAGTCAATTTCACAGGTGACAGGACTGCCCAATCAGCATCAGTGGGCGGGACTAATACACTATCTAAACTGTGACTAAACCCAAAGTCAACCTGACCGAGTTTTATTAAATCTGTTGAGTAATAAAACATCCAGAGTGAGTAAATCATTGGACTTGTTGGACAAAAAGTCCCAAACAAACCGACCCTCCCACTGATGCTGATTGTTAATATAATGTAAGACCATTTTGAATTTTGTCCTGATCATCGACTATATCTGGCAGCACTAGTGACATCATCCACCACCCGATCACAATTCTGGCTAAAGCGCAGCGGCACTACATATACGCTTATAAAAACGTATCGATGACCAGACAAATCTACAATAAGCCAAAAAAGCTTTATTTATCAAACAAAAAGCCATGTTTTTCCTCCGTGAGGGTGAAGGAGGCAGTCAGATCAGAATCACAGCGTTCCTGATCTTCACAAAACAACCCAGCGACTTGCAGACGGTGATAAAAGTCAGAACAGAGTTTAGCCTGAAATGTTTGCGTCAGAAGTTTTTCACACTCTTCACGAAGGCATTTGTGGACTGTTACTAGCTCTTTGGGATGAGAAGAGCTTAATTAAACGAAACGTGCATCAGAAGCGAGCAGACATACTTTACAGAGATAAGAGTTGAGAGATGGTTGATTTGTAAAATACGAGCTGATATCACAGTCTCTCCTCAAATCTGCCTTTCATGTTCAGACATGTTTCTGCTGATGTTCTGTTCTGCTGTGACACCATCTGCTTGAAGACTGATCCCCCCCCC
>CM051503.1:13231107-13243607 GCA_028031935.1 Paedocypris micromegethes
CTCTCTGTGTCACTCAGTTGTTGTTTTTTTCCTCTGTCTGTCTATTGGTCTGTCTGTCTGTCTCACTCACACATACACTCACTCTTACATTTCTCTCAGTCTATTTAGTTCAGTCTCACTCTCTTACATGAGGCCTACCACTCTACCTCTCTCAGTCTCCCTCTTCATCTTTTTCACTCTCAAAATTCCTTTCATCTCTTACAGTCCATTTAATTCTCAGCTTCTCTCGCCATCTTTCTTACGGTCTCAATTGTTGGGATCTCTCTCTCTCTCTCTCTCTCTCTCTCTCTCTCTCTCTCTCTCTCTCTCTCTCTCATACAGTCTCTCTCTCCCTCTCTCTATCTTTCATATAGTCTCTCTCTCTCTCTCTCATATAGTCTCTCTCTCTCTCTCTCATATAGTCTCTCTCTCTCTCTCTCTATCTTTCATACGGTCTCACTCTCTCCTTCAAATCATAACTCACATATAAAGCAATCTATAAAGCTATCTCAGATTAAATTCAAGATAAAGTGTTCTTTTTGTTCTTGAAATAAATCTACTTTTCAAACAAAAGTAGTTATTGAGCAACGACTTAAGCCATTTTGTAATGGATTACTGCAGCGCTTCGCTCATTCTTCCACTTTAAAGGCAAGAACACTTTACTGATCACAAGAATAAAACACAAGTTTTGGAGTAAATCAACACAAAGAAATTATATAAAAAGAAAAATCATCTGCAGACACGGTGCCCGGCCTGTGCAGCAAATGGAGTCAAATAAAACCTGTATTTTTCTAACCACATTTGATTTATAAGAAGCCCGTACACTTCAACACGGCCGAGAGGCAACAACTGGTGGTTTGTTCACCAGGAAACAGCTGGCAAACCTCTGGAAAGACAGGGCGCAGAAGGTAGAAACACCACTGAGCGGCTTTTCATTGTGCAAAGCTCCTCAAACAGGACAAAAGTAACAGGAATCCATTATCAGCAAGCGACCGGTCATATGGAGGCAATAAAGCGGGGAGTTGCTTTCTCTTTTTCTCCAAATCCAATCCAACGTCTCTCAAACACGGACACGACAAGTTTACAACACCGCTGCTAGCACAATGATGCCTTTCAGAGACTTGCAATAAATGTAGAATTGCTGAATGTAAATGACAGAGCACAACATCGCACACCATCACCAAACAAAATGGAGGACGATGCCGAGGGGTTGACTCAGAAATACGGCACGTAACGTAGCAAAACACAGACCAAATCTCCCAGAGTTCAATGCAAACCAAGCTAACACATTCAAAGATTGTTTTGCAATGCGACTTACAATTTTCCCAGAACAAGTCAATAAGCCCAAAATTCCCAGCAAAAAAAAATTGAGCAATTTTAGGGACAAATTCAAAAGAGCTGTCATATTAAAACCGGAACTGTGTTTTGGTCGCTTTGAAAAAAAAAAAACAAAAATCAGACGTGCGCTGATTGGTCGGTTCCGTCACCTCACAATATTGATCTCGCAAATCGCATCACAAAAAACACTCCAGTTCAGTCTGGAATATTGCTTCACAGAATCCAGAAAGGTACAGCAGAAATGTTGGAAAGCTATTCCCGTGCAGAGAGTTCAACAAAATCATAGCTGTGATCAGACTCATTCTGGAAAAGAAAAGTCCAATGAACTTTAAATAATAATTGTGGAACTTTAAAAAGACAAGAAAAATACCCCATAATATCTCTAATAGACAATCTGACACAAAGGAAATGTCTTACTTTATAAATTAATACTTTACATTTTATAAATGTTTTACTTCTTTTTATTCAATTCTGTATTTGTGTTGTATATTTTGTCAAATTATATTTTGCCATATTGTATTATACTCAGCTTTACTGTATTTTGTGTTTTGATATATTTTGGTTTTATTCAATGTCGATATTTTTCCTTTTTTTTTTTTTTAATTATTTCTAAACCAAAATTCAACCCAATTTAATTTTAACCCAGTGATACACTGACAATAAAGACATTCAATTCTAAATAAACTCTAATTTTTTAAATCAATGTTTTACATCAATATTGCATTAGGACAACATCGGCAAACATTTCCATCGGTCGCATTACCAAGATCAAGAGAACCGTGCATCTGTTGACGCTGCTAATGCGCTAACAGGCAGAGCTAACGTGTAGAGGAGCGATGGAAAAAGAGACTGTGTTCAAGGACACATTCCGCAGCTCTAACACTGTGAAAACATTCACAGTGAAGCTCGTTTCAGGTCTGTTGACCTACAATTAGACTGATGTTTTTCCAATTGGGCCCCGCGGCCCCCCGTTCCTCTCCCGATGTATCCCCCTCTGTCTCTGAGGAGCCGGTGCGATCCGCTGATCCTTTGAGCCAGCACCATCCTGGTTCTTCTCACTCTGTTGGGTTGATCCGGCCGCAGAAGTCACGTGTCATGGCGTTCTCCCATAATCCTTTTCACTATTTAATCAGGATTTACGGGCCAATATCCACGATACGGGAGGCAAATATTGGCGTCCCCATGGGGCAGGTGAGGGGTTAATGAGGAAGTGAGTTAACAAGCAGGACATCCTCACACTGGCCAAAAGCCGGCGGACAGGAAGTGCTAACACAATACTGTACGGAGCTCTGACCCGATGGCCCCTCAACAGAACCGTGATCGGACTGATCCCAGAATTCACTACAAATACAAATTACAAATAATAATAAAACAGGACAAGCAAAATATTCAAAATGAGCAGTTAAGAAGAACACAATCACGGATCAATTGTTTATAATACTGCATTATCTTTTTTCCTTAGGCCAATTTTAATTCACCATCTCATTTTATATACTTCAAGTTTTTTATTCACTCATCTGTAAATAAAGTTTCTGTCACAACAGATTCATGTGACCATATTTGGCCATCTGTCTGATTTTCAACTTGCGTCGTTTATTTCTTAATACTAATCTTTTGTTTTTTCTAGACTATATGGCGCACTTTGAATCCTTAAAACTTTACTGTGCGTCATAATATACAGAATTATATGTGGAGGAAAAACTTAGGAAACATGTTTATTAATAGTGCGCCATATAATCCAGTGCACTTTATAATCCAAAAAATACAGATGTAAATAGGGATGAAAGTCATTTTGCAATTGGTCAACTGTTTTGCAAAAGCAATCGTGCAGAACATTTACGAGTGAATGTTCAACTCTTGCAAATATCTAAATGTATTTATTCATCAAATTGTTCGGCTCATTAAACTCAAGTTACAGTTGGATTAGTGTGTTGACCAACTTTTTTAATGAGCTTAACCATTGACTGCATTTTACTGGGGTGTTTGTTTTATAACAGTACTGTAAGGTTTTTTTCGCCTAAATAATCCCGGCGTGAAACATGTGTCGGACGACTTAATGCATTTTCAGGGCGAGTTGAACACTAAATAAAATTTCATGTCAACTACGCGTATATCAAGAGGCAAAAACAGGCCTACCTACATCTGGTTGTACTCGGAATCTGCATAAATCACAGCGACAAGAAAAAGATTTAGAGCCACAGAAACGCTCAAAACCATTTCTTGCTGCCCTCGGCGATCAAATCAAATTAAATAAAAACTTTTATAGATTTGCTTTAAACGGATTCGAAATTGAGCTGGAGAACGTTGGCACACCGCCACGAGTCCTGGAAAACTATGTTCAAATTGGTTTCTATAAGATTTAAATCCATCTCTTTAACACACACACACACACACACACACACACACACACACACGCCTGTCTAAACACCACAAATGTTACTTTTCAAACCACACACAGTTAATGCAGAATCATATACAAAAAGTGAATTACTTAGTTTGTCCATCAAAGGTCGAAATGCCAGCAACAAGTTGCAGAATCGAATGGCGAGCTGACAAGTCTAGACGGTTGAGATTACCATTAACCAGGTTAGTTCACCCAGTAAAACCTGCTGCTCTTCACCGAATGACAAGTCTCCATGAAAATAAAAAAACTTCTGAACAGATAAGCTTGAAATCATGGACAGTCTCCACACGAAGACAGTCAAACAGACAGACAGACAGGCGGGTCTGATTGATCTGTGTGTGTGTGTGTGTGTGTGTGTGTGTACGTGCTCACACACAAACACACACTCATCTTTTGGCACTAGCCAATCACTGATTGCTAAAGCAGAGAGCAGGGCCTCCGGCCAATTAAAACTCCCTACTGGTAAGCATTCCAAAAGGCTGCCATCCATGAATATTTACCCAGAATTCCCGGGGGGGATTCCAGGACATCACTCCATGTCCGTCTCCCTCCCCAGCGTGTCGTCTCCAGCTTTGTCTGTGCTCACAAAAGCTCCCTGCCTACACCACTTCCCAGGTCACCTCATTGTGAATCGTTTAACTTGAACAGGCACTTTCACAGACTCATTTCAAGTCAGGAGAGTTTAACACAGGAATCCGGCGACGCTGTTGTTCATCACGGACGGGAGCGTTTCATCAGCGCTAAAGTGTGAAGCGTTTCGTGAAAACTTCATGGAAGTCAGTTAATGACCCGGCCCGGACCGACTCCATGAGCGAGCCATGCAAGACAAATGTGTGTTTTGTGGAATATAGTCATCTAAAAGAAAATAAGCTGAGGAAAGTGGTTTTACAAGTTACACACAAACATTTTTATGTTATTAAAAATAAATAAAGACATTATTATTGTTATTTTGGTGTGTGTGTGTGTGTTTGTGTGTGTGTGTAATGAAATAACGGAAATTATCAAGACCCTCTGCCTTTGTAGTGAAAATGTCATCTATTTTTTTCCCTAGGTTTATATTTTAAGTGGGGCTGAGCTTTACTTTCAAGGAACAAACAAAGTTATTTAACAAACTGTTTTTAAGACAGTAACGAAACGTGTCACCAATCTGGTCTCACGTCGCTCAGTAAAGTCACATGACCACGAGCCGCCACAGAATCTGACGGACTGAAGGTTTCACAAAAGCTCTAGATTCAATGTAGCATCCAAAAATTGCTCACTGACACCATAATGATTAAAATACAACTGATTGTGCAGATAAAATGTGCTGATATAAACACTGCTCGTCTGAACGTGTAACATACAGAGAAAACCGCCTGCAAGTAAAAAAAAAAGCAGTTGGAAACAATTACACACCTCCAGTAATTTCTCCACTTTTGCAGAAATTGAAAGATAAATTGCGACACGCTAGTTCGAGACACTGACAGGTTGGAATGCTCCGTTTATTTACAAAAAAAACTATCATTTATGGAAAAAGTGAAAGGCCAGATGTCAGGGTACGAGGGTGGGCTCGCACTAATCACTAAATGTAATTTCATCTGCACCTGATGCGTCTCAGCGTGAGAAACCATCCGCAGGTAGATGCTCAGCGTTGAGCCGGGAAACGTCGACGTGAGAAAATGCAGGGCTGACTGAGCGCGGACAATACAGCACCTAAAACAACCCGTCAGAGCCACCGGCAAACACTCGGAGACGGCACAAAGCTCACTTCTCCCCTCAAACATCCCGTCGTTTGCAAACAAACCAAAGCTCTCGGTTACACAAAGCAAGCAGAGCACCACGGTAAACGCCTGGTCGCCGTGTGGAGACGGAAAAACGCAATTAAAAACTTAGCACATGCAAAAACGTTCATCAAAATTGTTTTCTTGATTCTTCTCCCTCATGAGAACATGGGCTGATGGTGCAACGATGACGTATTTTCATGGTTTGTAATGAAACGCAAATCACTAAAAACTAAAAACGTCTGATAAGTGCAGAAACACAAGAGTCTTCAAACACGCTCAACAAGACGAAGGTTCAAACGACGTTATCCGTAGATCAAGATGGTCTTACTTGGAAATCAGCGATCCTTCCACAAGCCTCATGTGGCCAAAACCGCAAACACCCTCCCCAAGACAAGATCCCCTTCTATTTATAACCCACTTTTCTACTGTAAAAATCGACTTCTTGTTACAAACCAAACATTGTTATAAACTTCAGAAAGTTCTTACACAAGAACGCTACATCTTCTCCTTAGGAAAGCAAACGAGTCAAAGCCTGACAGCGTTTCTAACATCTGAGAGTTTGAAGCCTGCCAGATGTTGAAAACCAAGAGACAAGCATCATGGCAAAGCCTAAGCTTCTAGAAACAAGGAGATGAGAGGACAGAGGAACGTTGAGGCCCACTGGCGAGATGAGGTCAGGCCATAGATCAGGTTTCCTCAAAGCAAACGTCCCCACAATGATTCCGATCTACCTGTGAGGCTCTGGAAATCAGATAACCATGAAGTTTGTGGGAAGAGCCGTACGCACTAATAAAGGTATATTGTGGACCTAGTAAACCAATACCTGCCAAAACTAGTGTTATAGATGGACATTTCAACTCAGCTCAGGTGATACGGTCAGGTACCATGATAAATCAATCATCAAGAAGACCAAATGTGGCCGTTTCTTCCCCAGACCTCCATATTAGGTCTCAGAGATCTAAAAGATCTAAAAATGTCTTCAAAAACCAGTCAGATGTGGTGGAGTCCTTCAGTGTGGATGGACATGTACAAACCCATCATCTTCTTCCAGTAAAAGAGCCAGACCTCCACCTCTCCACACTTCATCTCATCTTCCTATCAACCCGAATTAGGAGCATAAGAGGTTAAAATTAGACTAGTTTATACACCAGCGAGCTAAAATGAGTTTGAGGCTCATTGGGGGGGAACTTTACGTTGTCTGTGGGAGTAATTAGCAGGGATTACAGGAATTCTGGAACCTTCCCAGAGCTATGGCTTCTCCCCAAGATGAGCCTCTGGTCTCCATCTCTCGGCTCCCAAAAACAGCCCTAGTGATTCAGTGAGGCGGGATGAAAACCACAGCCACAATAGAGTTGCCATTACAAACGTTACCCTATGTTAATGTTTGAAGTAAATCACACCAAATGTTCCCCATCACAACCAAGCAATAAAAACTTCCACGCTTCAGGTGCTCTTCTCACTCTCAAAAACTTGTCATCTTTGTTGTTTTTCCAAAACTGAGACCTACCGTATTTACACAAATATAAGGCATTCCATATTTCCATTTTTAAATAAAAAATTTACCTGAATAAAAGAAATCTTATCCACACAACGACACTTGGCAGTGGCTAAACAACACTGTTAGGGAAAAAAATTAGTTGTATGAAATAAAATAATACGGGAACTTTGTTGTCCGTCTGCGACTGTGAAAAACATTATTTGCCCATAAATGGACATAGCAAGTGGAATCATAGTACCCCCTATTGGAGATACACTCTATTACGTTTAGTTATTTTAAATAAACATTTCAAGTTCTATGTTTTATCTATTGTTTACGTAAAAGTCACAAGTTTGGTTCGTTGGTAAAAAAAAGTACAGTTAAGAAAAGCATTTAGCCAGAATACTTTTCTGGAGAGCCAGAACACCCAGAACGTAATGAAGTGCTTATGTTCGCCTATTAATGGAATTTTTATTTTACGCCAGAATAATCAGGAGGGGTGCTTATATTCGCATAAATACAGTAATCAGTCTCTGTGGAACTATCTCAGATTGGAAAGCCGATGGAAAACTCAAAAGTCTCCAGGCTTGAGCACGCTGCCACCATGCTAATGCTCGATAACAAAACCATGGGAGGAAGGGTTTGAGTAAACACCAGCAGTAGCTTTGGTCTGTTTTCGCATTACACTCATCTGGAAAGCTTCCCACACACAGAGCCGATAGGAGGGAGAGGGGCTAATGAAAGGAACACGGAAGAAAAGAGGGATAACACTTTTGGATAAGACTGGAGAAATCCTGGACGGATGAAACGGCACAACAAGAAGGAGAGAAGAGAAAAAGCTGCTTTGACACAAACGCGGCCTACAAAGCCTTTCCTCTCCAGCTAGATACAACAGGAACGGACCCATCGGCCAAGTTTGGGGGCCTGGGAGTGTGGATTTAACAGCATGCAAAAGGGAAGTGTTAACAAGGAAACTCACTGGCAGCTTCTATCTGCCTCCAAGTGTGGAAAGCCACAAACACAGGCCTTGATTTCACAAAGCCCCCATCAGACATCACCACCAACTCGGCAGATCTATTCACAGAAAGCCACAGACGACACTCACGGTGTCACAAGAGACGCCGAGGAAAAGATCAGGCAATGGAAGCATGTGTCTATTCACATCTGTCCCATTCAGTGTGTATCGCTGAGTCAGGGTGCGTCATCTCGCCCCGGGCCGCATTTATGAGACGAGGTCACATGCTCTCTGACTAAATGATGCACGCTAGCCTCTCTCGCGTTCTGTCTGTCAAAATTCCCTTCTCTTTCATGACTGTTCTCCGACTCAGCCTTTGTTGCCATTCCTGGCTCTGGGGTCCCAGTGAGCAGACCTTGGTGGTCCCCGAAGGAATGCACTGGGGGGGGGGGGNNNNGGGGGGGGGGGGCTGCACGCCAAGAAAGGGGCTGTGCATTGTTCCCACACACTATACTTACCCCCCACTGGGGTGTCTCACTTTTAAGGGAGAAATTGGAAGCAAGTGTAAAAAAGGCAAAAAAAGGACCGTAGAAGCGGTCACATTTAAATCACCCTAGTAGTGCAGCTACTGTTTAGGTTACACAGAATATCACTTTAGCTATCAAACTGGCCACAATCAAGGCCTGGCAAATTGTCAGACCAGTACAAAAAATATAAAATGGCATGTAAAAATAGTTTGAGGCAAACGGGGAGTAAAGTTACTCACAAGAACACTTCCTCTTGATGACAATTAGTAAATGCCAATGTCAGATTTTAAAGAGTAAAGTGAGTGCATTTATCAATATGAACGCTAGGGACCATATCGAAATTGTGTTCTACATTTAATCCATCTAGTGAAGTTACACAAACACACAAACACAGAGCAGTGAGCAGTCGGGGGGCATGTGGGGGTCAGTGTCTTGCTCAAGGACACGCACTTGTAAAGCCCAGTGAACTGGGATTTGAACCTGCATCAAAACTTTCTCCAAAATAGTAAATTAGTGCAATACTTGTAAAATATTAATGTACCATAACAATGTTTATTTTATTTATTGTAGTACTCGCTTTTTGGTTTGCGTGGGGGCATTTCAAGCAGTGACACAACACTAGTTGGCCAGTAGTGACTATTAGATAAAAACCAAATAACTTGTGTAAAAGTTTCGTTCACTTACTAAAAGACATTCCATACTAAAAAAAGCGACACATACACCATCTCTCAACACTGTTAGAGTTGCGATTGGTACAGTCCCACGTGGCCAGGAAGTTGTCGTTTCAATATTGTCAAGAAGTAAATGTGGCATGAAGCCTAAAGGAAACCTCTTTGGCCTTTCCCCTCATCAGTAATACCGGAGGTATGTCGTAAAACTCACTACTGGGCTGAAGAAAAGGTTCTGCTGGATGTCTGAGGGGAGTGTTGACAAGACCAGATACCAATCTGGCCAGTATAAAGCAGTTCCCTTTTAATGATATGCCGTCTGCCACTGGGCAGGAGCCACTTGACACATGTTTTACAACATCTAGGCCGTTCAAACTATCATGAGCAATGGGGCCTATTATAAGAACGTGAGACACTCCCTTTGGTTTAGCTGAGGATTGGGCAGTTTAGTCCTCAGCGGGAGACGTTGCACTTCAGAGCTCAAAGGAGCCGTGATGCGTCTTAAGGTGCAATAATCCAAAGGGTTTTCAAATGGAGAGAATATGGAGACCCTTCTCATGAGGAGAGATCCGACCTGGATCAGACCCAGAGCACTCGACGCTCCAAATCCCTTCACAAAACCAAACTTATTCAGCAGAGCGGCTCACAAGAACGTTCACGCCAAGCCTTCTACTCACTGGCTTGGCTGAAATGTTGGCTTGAATAATATAGAAATAGTCTTGTGTAAACTCCAGCGAATCCCAGTGGTGTCCAATCGTTCACATTATGGAGCCAAACTTGACTATGCTGTGAATTTCACGGGGCACAACGTATACAAAAATTAAATATGGACATTTAAAATTAGTCTACTTGCCAAAAAGTGAGGAAAAAATGGAAACTGCTGGATTCATTCAACGCTCATTTTTAGTGCCACGTCTGCAGTAGTTTCTCAGAAACCATTTCTCAGAAACATCGTTTCTCTGGACAGAACGAAGATGATCTGTAAAGCGGGAATGCTCTTCATCACAGAGAACGCTCACTGGTGACACATCTCTAGCAGAGACTTTTCTCTCAATGTGTCCTTGAAGGTCGTCTGAATGTCGACTAAATTACCAAAAAAACGACAGAATGCTAAACAAAAAAAGTGTCAAAACTTCCTGCAAAGTGCTTGATAGTCCACATAAAAAAAAACATAACTTTTGACTCAAAGCAAAGCTGGTTCTCATCTTAACCTCTTTAATACGGAATAATAGAGTTCAGGGAGGAAAACAGCCAATCATGATCTCAGACAGACGAGTGTAATATTTTGAACCTGAATACAGTTGCCTATAAAATGTGAAAGTGGCTGCAATAAATGCTTGTGATGCAATGTCTTCAAAAGCCATGGCATTCTTCACCCAGAAAAACAAAAGCACAAGGCATTCAGTCAGACAGGTTTCCTCAGATAAAGTCAAACACAGCGACTGTAAGCCACTTCATAAAGTTCACCATAAAAACGTCTCCCCGTGAGGAGGAACGGTGATTCAGCGCAGAAGAATAAAGACGACATGTTTTGACTGGAAGGTGAAGAGGGCCCGGCGCTGAAAGCCTGATCCAAGGGGCCACTACCATTTCAATTAGGTTCTCCAGCGGACCATTTTCTCCCTAGCAACAGGAGACATTGTTACACCAAAGCAGGGCTTTTTGTGCTTCCTCTTTCCATTCTGAGAACGTTCACCCCTCAGCGACAGAAGACCTTGTCACTTTCCGGGTATCAATTATCTCGGTCTCTTATTGACGCCGCCATGCTAGCCGAGGTGAGTGTCGTGGAAGCCGCATATGGAGCACCATTGAGAGGGGCACACGTGGTGGCATCCGAAACCCCAAACAAGACTTTATGGGTCTTCAAACACATCACAACAAAACGTGACAGATGCAGAGATGTTGGGGAACACAACGTTTGCATCTCAATGGAACCTCAGGCCGGCTTGAGTGAAGTGTTGAGGTGATTTGCGGCCTAGAGAGTTGGACCAAAAGGTTCCAGAATCGAATCCCTGACCTGAACTCAATCTGCTCGCTCTGTAATTCACTTTTGATCACGGCGTCTGCCAAATAAATGGAAAGAATTAGCGGCCCGTGGTTCTGCTTCACCTCAAATGAGTCATGAGTGCGGCACGTTTAATCTGAATGAGACACGTCCACACAGAGACTCCCTTTGAAACTTTTATCATAAGTTCATAGATATATGATGCACTTGTGCAAACTAAAGACGACCAAAGTGTCAAATGACAAGCTTTTTGAACACAACGCCATTTAAAAAGTATCATACTTTCACGTATTGTGCTGGAAAATAATTGAGCCATGTTTTGCCTTTGAATTTCATGAGGGTGTGCAAATTAAATGTAAAAATGAAACAAAAACAATTCATCTGCATGTATCTCTTTAAGAAAAAGTCATTTTTAATGACAAGCATTTTAGACAGGGAAAACATATTTTACTATTTAAAAGTGAGTGCAATTGTCATTTGGATTTGGAGGATATTGTGAAGATATGTTTGATAATTATAAAGCGACTAGGCTTAAAACCACAACTAATAATAACACTGTATAATGTACGTCAGATAACAAACCCCTGCAGCAACTGTTTCCAGTGAATTGTGCCATATTTCGACAGATCTCATTACGTGAGCTTTCCTCACAAAAGCGTGTGGAACTGACACCACAGAAACAGCAGGAATTTGCTGACGATAAAAAAAATACAGCTGTAATCTTAACTTTAATTAGGCGTTTGATAAGTACACAAGCAAACACTCTATTTCTGGATCATGCGTCCATCAGACAAGGAAAACTTTCACTTTTCGCCTATAATGGGAAATAAGATACGGTTTTATTGTAAGTGTGACCCCGGGCTAGTTTCCCCCATCAGGGCCCCGGAGACGAGCTAAAGTGCGGCTTGTTTCTGTCCCCCGCCCGCGTCCGATAAAATCACGGCATTTACATGAGTATTAGCGCTTCTGAATAACAATCGCTGGATGAAACAAGGTAGAACATTTCGAGACAAAGACGGAGGTCGGGGGTAAAGAGGGAGGAACGGCCGACACTTCGGACTTTACAAGTGCGCGCAACTCGTTTAAAAGATGCAAAAAAAAAGTTCGCGTGACTTAAAGAGATAAATCGTGGTATAGAGTAATAACAACATCTACTGTGTCGTTAAACGTATAAAATCACACACGATTTCCGCCCACACGGTCCAGTCTTGGTTAAATCACCGGTTGACTTCGTTATCGCGAAACCGTACGAAAGCCTGAATGAAACCTTGTGTAAGTCACAACAAGCGTAAATATTACTGCTCGCAACCCGGGCAAGCAGTGTTCGAGCTGACATTCCGCAAGCAGGAGGACGTTTTCCTGAAATCTTGGTTTGAAGCGCCGC
>CM051503.1:13248607-13287598 GCA_028031935.1 Paedocypris micromegethes
ATGCCGCTGCCTTGATGTCCTGTGCTCCGAGGGTCATTTACTGCACAGGAAATGAGCCACAGAGAAAAATGTCACTGGAATAACTGCAGCAGAGACAGCGTGGTGTGTCCATCTGTCCAGGCGCTCTCAGACTGTCCGGCGCGCTTCTTTCTCTTCAAGTGTGTCCGTTCAATCACACACGCTCGGCTTCTGTCTGCTCAGGAGAGATTTAGCGCTTTTTCCCCACAGAAGTTGGCGACCTTTGTGTAAGCGGGCATGGAAAACTCACGGCTGCTGCTTGACACAGGAATTAACACGCTCCTTTTGTATGAATAATATTCTTCATGCTATAGAAGAGCAAAAAGATCACACTCACATTTGCTTAGCGCCTACGTTCTGAAGTCAACAAGGAATCTAGAAAAAAAACGTTTTTAGGGCGACTCGAGCTGGAGGGGAATCTGGTAAAACCGTGGTATGTACACACAGGACTGTCTCTTCAAACGTTGGGCCTTTAGAGTCTGAGGATGCAAAATCACTGCAGTCCCAATAGGATGAAGATGATGACGGTTAGAAGAGTGGGGTGGTATAGAGCCCGAGCTGATGCCGGAATAGACGCGTCGTCATGGGGGTCCGAGCCGTGCACCAGTCTCGGGGTCAGAAGCAGTTCATGAAGTGTCAAGTCGTCAATCGCCAAATTGTCAGCCATGTCTAAAGGAAAAAGCAGAAATATAAGAGAACATCCCACAACGTTCGACATCGCGATATCACAAAGCTTCATATTAATAGATATAGACATATTTAGGCAATATTTTAACCGATCAGCTATGTATTAGGAGAAAATAAATATCATAAAAATTTCCATAATTTTGAAAGTATTGATCTTTATTGTGACAGTCAGGCAGAGGAGTAAAAAACAAAACAACTATTTTTTTTTCATAAAATAGTTTAATTGTCCTCAAATTTAACACCTCAATGTTTCAAAATGGCAGAACAAAATGCATAAAAAAGAACAAAAAGTCAGTCACTGTCAAACTCAAACGTGCAAATAAAAAGTGCAACCGCTAATTAACGTTCCCTAAGATTGAGCTCATTAAGGGCATCCAGTACCTTCAGCATCCTGCAGATGGCGATATTGCCTCATTTGCCCAAGAAATTAACCGAGGTAGAAAACGATTCCGACTTGTCGTGCACAATCACAATATAACGACTAACGGTCCATTCAGATGTGGTGGAGTAAAGGGTACAGATACTCAATAAAAAATTTACTTCAGTAGAGAGTAAAAGTTACTATTTTTTTGATACTCAGAACAAATACGAAGCAGCAAAACATACTTAAGTAATGTAACAAACTCAATCTACTCAAGTTCTTTACACCACGTATAGAATTTGTGTACAAGCGTAGTCACTTAAAGAACAGAACCGAAATCATCAAGCAACATATTTAGCAGTGACGCCGCATTATAAGTGCAAAGTTTTAGAATAAAAGTCTTTCTGATATTGCAAAATGAACGCTCTTTCAAAGTGTAAAACCAGTCATTGCGGCGACTTGTCAGTGCAGAAACAACTACTTTCATTGTCCCAAACTAAAACCTGCAACATTTCTTTGCACTAAGTTGTCTGGAGCAAGTAAAGAACATTTTCTTCCAAGACAATGTTTCATTTTCATCTCCACATCTAAAGCTGAAGTGCATTGTCTGGGAAATCAGACAAGAGGGAGACAAGAATGGGAAATATGAAAGGAAGAGAGTAATATAGCGATGGAGAGGCACGCCAGCGACGCGTCCCCTGTGAAGTGTCCCTGGACCAGAGATGAGCTCATGTCTCACAAACAAAGCTGTGCTTCAGCAACTCAGAGAGAAGTCCACAAGCTTGGGAACTCCGTCAAAAACTCAGTCTTCTTCATCTGTAATTATTTGCTCCACAGAATGTAAAAAAAAAAAGATAGTTGGGAATTTGTGCCTCAATTTTATTGTAAAAAAGTGTCATTAAAATATTCTACAATCTTCATTTTGAATGAATTAATGAATGAATGAAAATGTCTTCATTTGTCACACAGTCATGAAATTGCATCTCACAACAGCAGAAAGAATATAAAGAAGAATACAGAATATACTGTATAAATAAACAACAAGAAATACGAAAATATATATAAAATAAACAACTAAAAAAACATAAATGCTATTAACTTATAAATGTGAGTACACACACACACACACACACACACACACACACACAAACACCTAATTTTGCAGTTTCACTTTAACAAATGGTTAATGTAAAATGTATCCTATATACTGTATGGAGACACACACACACACACATACACACACAGTCATAAATCAGGAATTATTTATTCGTGTAGGAGCACCAAAGAAATGTACACGCCATTCAGCATTAGCTTTATCTCAGTAAGTGTAAAGAACGTTTGGCTTAGACAGCATGGAATGTTGGTACACAAAAAAAGTGAATGTACCTCTCTAGATAATGCTGATATGATTTGATATGTCTCTGTGTTTAATAAATGTGATGTGTAATGTAACTACAATATGGGGCGAGCGTACATGAATACGGTACAGATCAGTGAGAAGAACACTCGCACATGTTCTGAAAATGGCTACTTTGTTGTGTCATGTTTCATACAGTGTTTCATACATAATAGATTCTTGATAAATGTCAATGGGGAAACACACTTTGCTGTGTTGCATTATTAATGAACATTTCTCTTCTTCAGGAGAACTGTTTGTGTCACAGGCCTGAGATAAAGAGGATACCACCAATCAGAGCCTTTGGGGGTGTGGCATAAGAACAATTTCTGTTTAAATCTTTTTTTTAAATGGGGGGGTTGATAGAACCAATGTCAATTCTTGTGACCGCAACGCTGATTTGTTTTATCGCAACAGTTCTGGAGTCCAAAAAAGCCATTTAAAGCAAGACACAGTGTTCATGCCGACAAACATCCCACGCCGACCTCATTGCGTGTGAGAAAGATACGCTGAATAAAACCAGAGGCCCATATTTCTGTTTTAATATTGGATTTGGTACATCTTTTAGATTTACAGCTTCTGTTAAATGTGCTAAAAGGGCCTTATTTGTTTAAAGTGTTTGCAAATCAAATGTCCTTGAACTTTTGTTCAGATAAAAGAAGTCTCAAATAAAACTCAGTAACTGATAATTCAGTAACAATCGAGTAATTAGTTCAAATTCCTCTTTGAATCAATCACTGAATGCTTTCCACACACACAGATTCTGCCTTAAGAAATACAAACCAAACGTAGCGTTGTAATCGGATCCGTTCCATATGTCTATATGATTCTGTTCAATCAATCTCAACCCAGTTACTAGATCCCACGTCATCTTTAATACCGTCCACAGAAGCAGCAAATGGCTTCTTTTGGGGAATTGAACCCCACTGGGAGGAAGTCTGTCATTTAAAGCAGCACTAACATCATGGTGGGATCGGCAGGAAAGCATGCATCGCAATTAATCCCGGACCCTGAACTGGTCATGCCAGGCAGTGAGAACCAGGCTGCGGGCAGGAAAGAGATGGGGGCTTCTCTCTGGGGAACCCCATTTTAGCACTGTCGACTTTAAAACAGAGGAAGGAGACAAATAAATAAAGCCCCGGCACTGAAACCTACTCAAGATTTTTGGGCAATTACGACACAGCTTGAACTCCGGCCAGAATACAATTAAGCGTTTTTTTCCCCCCGCGTCCACGGACAAGCGGCTGGACATTCCTGAAACTGGGATTTTTCATTGTGACAGGGCAGCACTGTAGCGCCAGTCCAATAAAAGCCAACCTGTAACTCAATACAGCTTTCCTACTCACTATAGCCTCAATGACACGAGGTGTGTTCGTGTGAATAGGCAATAGGATATTGTTTGGTGTGTGAGCATACCAGGAGCAAACTATGAGTCACTGAAGGAACCTGAAATGGACCTTTATTTTGCCTGGTGTATGAACCGTCAGTACTTTCTTCTGCAAGCCCATGGTTTTGTCATGCTTTTGTGACACATTTTTGAACCCTGCTCAACAATGTGATTGCTACGAGCGCTTGCTTTAGCTAAACAATACAACTACAGCACAATGTCAACGAGAGGAACGAGTAAGAGACGTCTTGACACGCTAAATATAGGGAACCAACTCCCAACAATATGACAGTTTCTGGGATAGTCCGCACAGATATCCATTTTCAGCAGTATCAGTCTCTGGGGTCTCTACCACGCTAGCAGGGTCTGGCTGGGTTTATCGCCGAGTTACGGCTCCGGTTACGACACAGGTGAGAGGTCAACACTCAGCCATTGATTGGTTCAGACGGGCTCAACGCTCAAAGTGCAGTACATCACAGGAACAACAAACAGAGTGTTTATTACAGCTCTCGGAAGTACCAAACAGACGCTACCTGAATGCTAACTGACTGGTTTGTTGGGCTAGACAAAGAGTTGCATGCTAATTCTGCTCAAGTTCTCCACACAAAACACATAAAACGAATCCAAACAATGATTTGGATAACATAGAGCAGATTTCTGTTTCAAATTTACTTGGGGTTTATGACTTTTGTGCATTCTTGACCAACCAACCAAGTTTTCTGTTATCGCCTTAGCTTTCCTGTTGCTCATCTTTAGCTCTAAAGTTTGTCGGTTGGACTCCAAGGAAACACGTGATGTTTTATTGAATGAAATATAATGCACAAAAGTCACTTTGGATGAACGAATCAGCTTTTTTGTGGATAGGTTATTCTTCAACAGTTGCTTTTCTGCAAAAGCTCCTGTTAGCGCAATAGCTGTCCTGTAGCTCAATCTGTATCAGCAGTGTTAGTTATAAAAGAAAGCATAAAGTTGTTTGATTGAACAAACTGTAGTGCAACAAAAGCTGCTTTGGATAAAATGATTTTTAACATTTTTGATCATTCCATCTACTGAAATTGCTAACATGCAGTGGCTCTGGTTAGCGCATTAGCTTTCCTGTAATTCAATCAGTAGAACCGGAATTGACCACCACAGTTCTTGGGATGGATTATAATGGAAATCATGAATTTGTTTGATCGTATAAACAGTATAAACTGAACCCAGATGCTTCGAATAAACCTGCTAAATTATGCTAAATGCATGACGGCTATTTTAAAGTTGTGGTCCAGTGGTAGGGGACATGGACTCGTGTCCGAAAGGTTGCAGGTTCGAATCCCCCCCTACTACGGGTTCTGCAACTAAGTGTCCTTGGGCAAGACACTGAACCCCACATGCCCCCCGGGCGCCACGGCTTAAGGCTGCCCACTGCTCCGGGTTTGTGTGTGTTCACTTCACTGTGTGTGTGTGTGCACTTTCACGGATGGGTTAAATGCAGAGCACAAATTCAGTATGGTCCCTAGTGGCCATATTGCCGTCACCTCACTTCCTTATCCTTATCCTTATCCGTAAAGGCAGGATAAAAAGGTAAGGATTTGTGAGGGGTTGAAGTGGGACTTAAACCCCACGTTAAGTCTTGTTCACTTTATGACCAGAAATTATAGTCAGTGGGGTTTGTCTAACACAGTTTTAGCTAAACACTAGCTAAACCGCTAATTTACTAAAAGCTAATCTCAAGTCACGGTGCAGCAACACACTTAGACAGAACCCACAGTTCACTTTTATGAAGTATTATTCTCAACAACACATGCCTCTGATGCTCTTTTACAGAATATTTGAACCTTCATAAATGTCGAACGTCTTGAGATGGTCAGACGGCGAGGGATCCACGCCAGCTCCAGACAGACGTCCACCTGGACTCACAGTCGCTGTGTTTATTCTGGAGCTTCTTACAGGTGTTCCTCAGAACCAGATAAGTACAAGGAATGTCCGTCTCCAAACACAGGTGCTTCTTATGAAAGGAAGACAAAAAAATCTGCCTGTTTTTGCTTCTGTTAGCGAAGACGAGCGTAATGATAGCATGATGTAATGGACGCCTCAGCTTCATGTCTCTCTGATATCATAACTGAAGCTACCGGTAGTTTTTTCTAGTCATATTTTGTATTTTTACAGTGGATATTAATGGAGGGTTTTTAGGTTGTGTAAACACTGCGTTATCATACATCACAATTCAACATCAGATTTTGGTTTTGGAAGATGAAACATGACTGCAGGAGATGTTTCATATTAATATCCTGGCTAAATATTTCACATTAATATCCTGGCTAGACATGATACCCAAACAGACTCCCATCCCTGACAGAGATGAACGCTTACGGGCTACATGCTGATATCGTGATGCAGATTTCCTGACTGTAGCTCAATTATTGAGCCGGTGTTGACAACACCAAGGTTTGGGGGGTTCGATTCTCAATGAAATCATGAAGTGGGTTCAACGTCTGGCTGTGATGCAATATAAGTTGCTTTAAATAAAATGTGTATGTGCTACATACATAACATAAAGTGTAAGTGCTAGATGCAGATAAATGGATGAACACAGAAATTCATAATTTAGAAATATTCTCCTTGTGGAATAAATACACTGTTATCTTGAAAAAAAGAAAGAAAGAAAACTAATTAAAGGAAACAAATTGAAGAAAGAATAAAGGAAGACGAAAAATCTATTGAAAATCTAATCTAAAAAAGAAAAGAGAAGAAAGGAAACAAATTAAAGAATAAAAAGAAATACAGAAGAAAAGAAGAAATCTATTGAACATCTAATCTAAAAAAGAAAGAAAGAGAAGAAAGGAAACATATTAAAGAAAGAAAAAAATGATATAGTGTTTTGCCAAAGGACATTAAGTTGCACAACAAGCTGGGGTGGGATTCAAACCTGCAACCTCCAAAGTCCAAGACTACATTAGACTGCCACTGCCACTTTACTCATCCCAGTGAGAAATCTGCGGTCTGCATTTCACCCTTAAAAAGTTCAACATGTATTTTCAACACATTGAAGTGAACACACACACAAACTCAGGCAACAGATCGGGCTGAGTGTCTTGCCCAAGGATCCAAGACCGCAAACGTTTGAACACAAGTCCAACTCACAACCACTAGGCCACTGCTGCCCATTAGGATGCAAAATCTCCCATAAGCTCTCACGCTTCAGTCTGATGCTGGTTCTGGCCCGAGGAATGTGAGCGCATGTCTCCACACCCATCAGCCGGACCAGAGTCCAGCACACGCTACACACACGCACATAAACACAGCGCACAGCCACCGCCAACCAATAAACACAGAGCGCATGTAAGCAGGGGAAAAACAGAAAGAATGAACGCAATTTTGGAAGCGGCTCAACGGAGAAAATATTTCGCAATGACACGCACACAAATCATCCGCGTTTAAGAGTTTAAGTGAGGGAAATCTAATTCTTGCCCTTTGTGGTGAACCATTTGAGCCTCGGCGTTCTCCATCGACCCTTCAATGGCTCCTTTGTGCGGCAAACTCAAGTCAACACATATTAATTAGCACGAGGCCGGGTGAGCGAGGTGGCGTCGCCCGCACTGCTCCTCTCGCTCCAGCAGCGCTTCATTACATTTACTTGTGTATTTATAGCAGTGATTTTAACAACAGGCCACACGTGAACCTGCATCTTGCGCGCACACACACACACATACACTTTTACTCCAACCTTAATCGAAACTCAATTGTAAGTCCAACCCCAAACATATCTTGACCAGCCATCAAAACTGTGGGGTCCAAAGACAGGTCCCCAAAATGCTCATAAGGTCAGACGTAGTATAGACATATAATAAAGCATTCGTGGCATAAAGATGTGATACATGTTTAGAGTCAAAGTTGTAAGGTGGTGAGTATTTAAGTGTTATTGTTGGTGTGTGAACAATTGTATTTTAGTGTGTCTGACTCACACTGTTTGAGTGTGTGTGTGTGTGTGTGTGTGTGTGTGTGTGTGTGTGTGTGTGAGTGAAGTGTTTCTAGTGTGACTGTTTGAGTGTGTTTGTGTGCGTGGCTGTTTGTGTATGACTGTGTGTGAGAGTAAATGAGTGCATGTGTGTGTGTAGGCACAATGCGAACAAATGTGTTTAAGAGTATCTGACTGTTTGAGTGCGTTTGAGAGTGGATTTTGAATTTGTGTGTGTGTCGAAGAGACTGCATGTGTTTTATGTAGGTGACTGTTTTTGTGAGTGTGTGTGTAACATTAAATTACTTAAATTGAATCAAGAACCCAAAAACATGAATGGGACACATATATCATAAGTGTGTGTATATATATATATATATATATATATATATATCTATATATATATAATAAAATACTGTATCGATACACATACACACTACATATACAATATGCATACTTATACACATACTGCATATACATACGTTTATATATACATAATATATAATATGAGTGCACATTAAGTACTGATAAGTACCGTATATATCTCCCAGCATGAGGATGACCCACAGTAGGTGAGACGTATATTCTGTTTCCAGACTTTGTGGTGGCGGACAGACAGGAAGATGTCTGGAATCAATTGAGGATGTCAAAAGCTCCAACTAACGTAAACAAAAGCCTTTCACCAACAAACAGGATCGGACATTCCCAGGAAGAGAAGCGCTGCGGACCATGGAGAAAAATCCCCTTCTCTTCATCTGACATCACCTATGAGCTTCTTTGAATGGTTCACCACACACAACAATGTTTAGTAAAAACCTATAAACTTCCAGCCACCATATTAAGTCATTCACAATGAGATTTACAGTAGATTTAATCCCACCAGCTTCTGTTCTTTTTGAGTCAGGCACTGTTTACAAGAGCCCAGGTTAGGAATCATTATTTCAGTACACGTGCACACACACACACACACACACACACACACACACACACACACACACAATGGATGTTTATGCATTGAGAAATAAAAAAGGAAAGATGGTGTTGAAGAATCCAGATTTACTGGAGCGTTTCTTATGGCAAACACCGGTAAACAGTGTGTCAGGATTATTTACAGATGCAACCATTGGACCATTGGTCCTTTTGCCAGTATAAAAAAAAACACCATCTGCTGTTTCTGTTTACAGATCTCATTTGGAATAGTTATGTTGGAGCACTTTATTTAACTCTGACTTACAAGCCTGTTACTGTTTTGCAGTTACTGGAAAAATGGGAAAAAAAACTTGATGTATTAATGCATAAATCTAAACATGGCCAAAAAAACGCTAGCAGCTTTACACAATAATTCATTTTAGTGAGACAGGCCAACTGTACTTGTGTAACAGTTTATGCAACAATTATATTCATATTGTACTATTGAACTACTTTCATTTGAATAGCATGTTTTAAAATAAATAATAAATGAATAAAATGTATTGCGTCAATAATACGCATCACTGCAGCTTTAGAAATATTAAAACATTATCAGTACAATAAAACTTCACATAAAGAAAGATAGTTTCACACATATGTTTTTTTTCATTTTAAACAAAACATTTAAGCACCACTTTTTTCAAGTGAACTCTTTTTTTTCCAGGTGTGTTGTAAGTTTCCACATCGACACACCTGCAGCCAAACATCTGCTTCCCAGCCGAACATGCCTTTCACAAACACACGTTCTCACCGTAACACAAGCTTCCAGATCACTTCGCAGCACAAAATCACTTCAAAGCTTTGGGCTCGGCCTACGCAGCCTCCTGATTGGGCCAATCTGAACCACTCACACATCAACACAGTTTACCCTCAAAAGTATACAACAAGGTGTTTTATGATCACACAGCCCTCTGATTGGACGAATCTGATCCAATCAAATGTCAATACAGTTTACAAACTATCTGTACATGTCAATACAGTTTACAAACTTCACAAACTAAAGGCATTGTCCTTCAGTCATTCAGTAATTAATTTGCATCCTTAAATGAGCATTCAATAATAACACACTAGCTAAATAACTGTATGCTGACAAATTAGTTATCCCAAGAAATGTTAAATCGGTCAGTATCGTGATTAAAACAAGCATTTGACAAAAGATGAGCTCATTATTTATGTACATGAATAAATTCTTTATGTGTAAAAAAAATGTGTAGAAAAAATAAGAGAAAAATGTATATTAAACCCCCTACAGGTGGGTTGTGGAAGTGCTCTAGCTGGCACTCATATTTTTAAATGATATTTATAGTACTTTCTCCTGCACACGTACAGGTCTACGTCCTAGCATTGTGGCACCTCGCACGTTTGCGCTCACGCAAATTAACGCCGGATGCTTCACGACGCAGGGCGACTGGCCTCATACGCTGCTTGTTTATGATCCGACTGTAATGTGGAAAACGTGTGGCTGTGGCTCACCTATCAGGTGCGAGAGGTCAAAGGCGGCACATGGCGCCAGCTAGTGCGCAAACATCGAGGTTTACCCAAAGTCCAAAACCGTCCATCCCTGAATCTCCTCGCCTCCCTTCCTCGAATTTATTCATGCTCACTCTTTCTGGATCTTACAGAAATGCAAAGCAGACTGGTAACCGGACCCAGCCCAGTTCTGCACAGCACGCTTCATGTTTCACATTACAGTCATATTTCCACATTGTATTTAGCTAACCCTCGCCTGCTGATAAAGGGCCAAAGAGCTTCAAAGAAAAAATGCTCCTCGGCACTTACAGTGACCGAAAGTCCGCTGAGCTCTGGAAAATAACAAGGGCTCTTTTGACAGGGCCCATGCTGCGCGGCGGAGCGGTCAAGGCCGAGAAACCTTGCAAGCTCTTACCGGCCCCCGTGAAATTCCCACCGACGGCAGGGGTTCGGCCCCTGAGAGATCCAAACATTCATCAGCTTCTACCCAGCTCTCTGCTTGAGACTATAAGAGGAGATGCAAGAAAGCCTGAGAAACGCAACGACAGATTAAACGTGATACCTTGTTTTCAGACTGTGTGGAAAACAGCAGAGAAGGAAAAAATATGTGAGGGATTGAGGATCACGAAGAACCAGGAGAACAAAGGAGAAGATGGAAAGCCAGTGGAGCAGGTTTATGCTTTGGCTCGGTGCGGATGGCTTCTATTATTCTCTGACTTCAAAGTTCTGTTGCTCTTAAATGTGTAAAAGATTAGATGATAATCTTGATACTAGTTATCATTGAATTAAAGTAGAGTGCTGTAATAAAAGGAAAGTGACTTTTAAGCTCGTCCTGCTCTGTGATTGGTTAAAATGGGGTAGAAAATGGATGGATGGATGGACACATGGATGCAGGTGGTGAGATTTACCAAAAACTGAAATTAAATATTTAATAAAAGCACATTTCAAATTGTTTTTAGATTTGGGCCCCTTATAAAAAGAAAACTGTTAATAATCTCGCTGTTTTTTTTTAAAGAAAGTATAAAAGCTATAATGGTGATTAAAAAGCATTTTAAAAACTTGATGTTTCACATCATCGTCGCCAATTATTTTAAACCAGAAAAGACTTGTAAAGACCACTATAAGATCGGGAAACTAACTGAATCAAATTACAATATACATTCTAACAAAACCTAAATATCAAAAATTCTGTTTTTACCTGTATTCATAATACAAATGATGATAGATTATATAAAAATGCACCATACAATAAATGATAAATATCAGATATCAATTATACATTATCTTCAAATAATTTATTTAGATTATATATTCCTTTTCTAAATTGTATTTCAGTAGTCTTCAATAAATTGAATCTTGAATAGATAGAAAATATATAATATGTATTTAGACAAGAAAAGAACCAGCCATCTCACACGTAAAGGAAAAGTGAGAATAGAACGATGCTCCATAAATGTAAATTAACATCCATAAATGACTGACAACGAAGCACAAGTGTATTACGCTCCCAAAGCTGATGCTTATATCAATTGACAACAGCCTGATTTATAGGCATTGATGGGGAAATATCTTGTTCAGATGTTGTCGGTGGTCCGACAGTCATGCATGTATCAGGGCAGATGACACGACCCCCGCGCTGACAGTGTGCGGCGTCTCTACGGTGTCCACAGAACACACACACGGCCCGCGTCCTGGAATAGTTCTGCAGCGCTGGAATGCTCAGCAGAATGCTCGGGTCAGGGTGGGTGGGGGGGGGGTGACCCGGGGGGGGCGAGGAAACCTGGAATCTCTGCCTGGAGCAAATTACGATTTATCAATCAATCTGGACGATTCAGGACATCCCCAAAATGACTGGCCGGCTGACAGCTGTGATTTACGGCGGGATCTGGGTCTGTCCGCACCTTGTTGTTGTTCTACTCATCTCGAAGCCACGTCTCTACCAGCGAGCTTTGAGAAACCAGATCTGTGTCGTCCATCTCGAGCGCACCAGGCAGAGACAGGCCTTCCATTAGTGAATCTGTCTGGAGATGACCTTCGGCACTCTGACCTCCTGATCTTTCCCAAATTGGGATGATTCCAGGGCGAAAATGTTTGACTGTGTCATCAGCAGTCCTCCGCTTATCTGAGGTTATCTCTGTGTACCTGTTTCGCCAGACGCTTGGAAGTCTCCACTCAACGGAAAACGCTAGGTCGAAAAATTGAGACCAATCAGAGATGCTGAAATGGAAAAAAAACCCTGAAATTTCTCAGTTCAACTCAACTATAAAACAGGATGAAAAACACATATGGATTGGCAGCAGCAATAGCGTAAAAGATTTATAGGACACAAAACATTGGACCTAATGGCTAAAGGAAGCAGCAATCCTTCATACATCCAACTCCCAATGACAAAATTTACGACTGTTTGCGTTTTATTACTGGTTAGTTCTTCCCTACAGTCTATTATCAGAACAATCCCGTGATGTATTTATAGGTCGAGACCCTACAAATGTAAAACGCACACACAGATAATGCGGACTGGACGGAGATGAGAGAGAAATATTCCAATTCCAAATTCCGAGATGATAAAGCCACGCATCCACAGCAGCATCTCGTCATTCCTAATAATTAACGCAGTAAATCTCCATGGAGAGGGAAGGAGGGCGTGGATGTAAACAGCAAGGTCTGAGGGTTGGGAGAGCACAGAAACCTCCACCTTCATCATCGTCCCACTTCCTCCGTGTGAATCCCAGTGTTGATGTGCACTTGATCCGCGTCTCCCACATGTGTGCTACACGTTGGATTCTTGGCTAACCCCGGGCCCCTGGCGGCGCTTCCCAAAGAGCCAAAGTATCTGCCACAACAACATGACCAGGACGGCGTCTCCCTCTGTTGTGTTTGCTCAGCTGGTCCGGCTTTGTCAGTCAGTATCAAACTCCTTGTTTCAGCCCATACAGTGTTTTTCTTTGCCTCTGTTTAGTTTCTTTGCACTAACATGGTTTATTGTCTCTTTTGTGCTTTATTTTGCATCAAAGAGAACGTCTCCCATGTGCTCAGATTGTTCCTACCGACAATGCTGGGGTCAAAAGGTCACTGATACCAAAGACTCACCTGAAATCAGTGAGTATAGACACGGCCTTTCACTGGCGGACTGTGGTCTGGATCTATGTGTCCTATACCCTCCTGGAATGTTTTAGGTGGAAAATGTAACAGGCCGGAGCGGCTATCGTGATCTTTACGCCAGTTTTTTAGCAGACACGAGAAGCGCACTGACCATTTGAATGTGTGTTCACTAATCCAACTTGACTTTTATTAGCCATTTGATTCTGTGGAACACAACTGTGAGGTTTGCAATTCAAACGTACCAATAGACGAGACAAAAAAATTAATGCACAAATATGGTGGTTAAGTCTTTATAGTAATAAATATGATATTATAAAAATTACATATATTATTTTTTACAATTTCCTATTAATCTTGCATAATCTAAAAAACAACAGTGTTTTTATATATTTCATATTATGTATTTTATGAAACTATATTATTATATAATCATATATTTACACAGGCTTGGCCTATTTCAACGGTTTTCAAATATAATTTTAAGAGGTTTGGTTTTCTAATTTTGGTTTGGTATACACTTTTTAATATAGCAATGTACTTGCAAATGTATATATATATATATATATATATATATATATATATATATATATATGTTTGTGTGTATATTTAAGTTTAATACCCTTGCAGGAGGCCAAACCTGAGGACAATTCTGTATCCTGATGGTTCACTGACCAGCAAATATGCGCAGGCGCTTGCGCCGAGGAGGAGGCCCGAGTCCAGAGACGCCTGTGCACTCGTCTTCATCGTCACAGTCCCCGCTCTCCAGACCCTCCTCATCCTCATTTCCCTGTCGCCCTGGATCTTTTCTCCATGTACTTCCTCCTGCTCGAGCCCTCCATCGCTTCTCTGGCAGCGTTACCATCCGCAAAAGCTGTAGGGAAAAAAAGACATTTCCGGTTATCAGTATTGATAATCTATCTGTTTGTCAATCATTGATTCCATCCATCCATCCCTCCATCTAAAAGCTAAGCGAGTAAGTGGATTCTTACATCAG
Organism: Paedocypris micromegethes; assembly: GCA_028031935.1. NCBI lineage: Eukaryota > Metazoa > Chordata > Actinopteri > Cypriniformes > Paedocypris > Paedocypris micromegethes. The sequence continues at coordinate 13,262,929 of CM051503.1, forward strand.
CCACCTGAGTTTGCCAAACTATAATAGCCTAACATTCCTTCTTCCCCCTCCTTCTCTTCTCTTCTCCTTTAATCTTTCCACTCTGTCTCTCACTTTTATTGATTTCCTTCCGATGTGTGGACACAGGCATGCGCTTGTTGCTGTTGTTGTTGCCGTTGTTTTCCTCTCCAGCGGAAAATTGAGATCAGATGCGTCTGGCTGTGGACGGCTTAACGCCGAAACAAATCACAGGGCAGGGGCTTCCGACAAGCACAGGGGTCTCCAGAAAAACAGAGGAGCAGAATTATTACATTTTACCCCTCATAAAGCCATGCTAAACTCACAAACCCCACCATGTGTGATTTAAAGGCAGCACATTCTCAGAAGGTCAGCAGGGAAAGTCATCCAGCATGTTCCACCACATCTCCGAACAGGCCTCCATTCAGGCGGCGATACAGGAGGCACAGAACTCCTCTGTTTGATCCAGTCCACAGGGCCAGCAACAGGCTTGACAGAGAAGCCGATTCATTTCTCAAGTTCGACTACTGGCCAGTGACACTAAAAACAAAACCAACAGAAACCAACGCCGCCATTCGTGAGATAAATAAAACGCGGGCTTGAAACAGCGACACCTAGTGACACTGTACGACCTCAATGGCTGTTCGCGAATTTGAAAGAAAAACACATGTGCCTGGATCCCCCTATAGCACTGCGGCCAGGAATGGGTCTTTAATGCACTCGGCTCTCTTGTTTCAACAGCATGTTTTTGGAGAGCTGCATGAGTCTAAGCCTTAAGCACATTTACCAAGGGCTCTGAATTCCTTCCTGAAGACCGTTGCCCGGTAACGTCGTGAGACGAGCCGTCCCCACAAACCATTTAAACTTTGAAAGCAAACAGTCATAAAAATGGAGAGAGAGAGAGAGAAAGAGAGAGTGAGAGCGATGCGGTCAAGAGTATTATAAAACCAGCGCTAAAAACAGCAGAGGGAGAAAAGAAAAGAAAAGAGAGAAGTGTAAGGACGACTGCTTTGGCAGAGTGTGTATAGAAAGCGAATGGACCGAGTCCAGCCACTCATCTACACACACACACAAACACACACGCACACACACACACACACACACACACACACACACACACAGAGTTTGCAGCATTCACTCTACTTTCACTCTACGGATTCTGTGTTCTGTGATCTGATTTTTCTCCACACTTCTTTTGATGTTTGCTTTAATGAACACAATATGGAACGAAATAATGGAGAGAACGAGCAGTTGTAATGTTTGGAGAGACGAACAATGGCATGAACTAGTGCAAATACTGCAGACTCAACTCTATTAAACAAGTCGTGAAAAATGATTTGGTTCGACTTCAACCACAGAACTTTTATATGTTTGCTTACAGTGTGTGTGTGTGTGTGTGTGTGTGTGTGTGTGTGTGTGTAGCAGGGCTTTTCAACACAGACAAGAACATACTGCAATTTTCCTAAATGAATAGTGCAATTGTGTCCTTCTTTTACTCGTTATTTTTGTATGCCAGAAAATAAAAATAGACGGAGAGATACTTAGACTGACCAAATAAACAGACAGACAGACAGATAGATATAAAGACAAACAATAGAACCCTCAAATATATATATATATATATATATATATATATATATATATATACATACATATATATATATATTTTTTTTTTTTATGGTTCTTTTATTCTTTAGTGTCTTTAACACACTTGCAAATGTCTTTTTTCCCCAATATCCACATGGAGGTTTCTTATCTTGTTTTGCCCACAGCTTTAGTTTTATTGTACTGTTTATGTTTCAAAGGTTTATTACATGTACATAAACTGCACCTTTAGTCACCTTCTGGTCAAGGTCAAACTCCGTTCTACAAATACAAACAAACAAACAAGCTATTCTTACAATTGTAAATTTTAAACTGTCACTTATTTGCTTCAAGCCCCCATGAGGCCAGTATTTCCATTGCAACTCAATCTCTCTCTCTCTGCTACACATAAACAGAGTATAGGTAGGTACACATCACAATAATTATAAACAAAGAATGTATAATTTGTATTTAGAAGTGCGCAAGTGTGTACACAAATATATATGCACACATTATAAAGAATTAGAAACACACACACGCGCGCACACACACACACACACACACACACACACACACACACATAAAAATGACAGAAGCAGCTAGACCAAGAGCTGAAATATGTAGTGTAACTACAGACATAGTTTATATGTGCTTCTGCTAACGAGGAGACACGGACATGACAAATACTGAAGGAAACAGGGAGGAAACGAATAAAACAAAATCCTGCTGATAAATCAAGAACATGCCTTATAATCCCCCTCCTTCTCATTCTCACCGCGCTCCGGAGGTTTTGGGAACAGAGCTGGTGGAACGCAGCACAGCTCAACACACAACGAAAAAAAGCGGCAATTAGTGTGTGTTCAACCATGCCATCCCTTCTTCTCTCGCTGCCCTGAGCTGGAGGAAAACTCGGCTCATGCATACAGAAGGCCAACATGTGGCAAACGGCTCTGGGCATGTCGTGACAGACACTGACCGCATGCCTGGTGCTGACCCGCTTGGTGAAGTCTCACCTCGGTCAGGATCCAGACTCCAGCTCTGTTTGGGCCTGATGGGGACTGGAATTCCGACAGTGCCTATTTTTCCTATCTCGTCGTTGTTTGCCCTGCCATCTTGTTTTCTGATTAATTTGCCACATTATTAGTTTAATTTTCCCACCTGTTACCTGAAAATGTTGCTTGGTAGTTATTGTATTGTTTAGTGTTTTCTTAATGTTGGCTTAATTTTGGTTTAGTTTTTCCACCTGTGTGGCTCGTTACCTCCGTCATGCGCTTCCTTTAACTTCCCGTTATCTTTGTCTGGTGAGGATTGTCATTTTGGTATTAATCTTAGTATTAAAATAAATAGATTATTCCTACTATTTCAAGTCTGGTGATCCACAATTGAACATGTGATGGCCATTCTTAGTTCTCGTCCAAATAATTCTGTAATTATCAAGCCACACTATGCACTTCCTTTCTTGTTTTGTGTTTTGCCCATTGTGGTTGCTATTTGGCTTTTTGTTGTTATTTTCAAAGTGTTGAGTTTTGCTCTTGCGGTTAGTGTTGAGTTTGACCCACGTGGCAGTTTTCTCTGTTGTATTTTTCACTTTGGTTAATAAAAGCCTGCAAGTTCGCTCGCCCTCTCGTGAAAAGCATTGCCTGGGGTTCATGGGAAATTTTACCAGTGTTTCTGTTTATTTGACAAGTTGCTATGTGGTTTGCTTTAAATTCTTCTCCGAAAACATACATCACTGCTCGATGAGAAAAAAAAATGACAACACACAAAGTTCCTTGTTTCCAAGATACATGTCTGCGCTTCGCTAACACTTTTCCCAACAGGCTTTGCATTAACACACTGCCTTACGGTTTTTACAACAACCCACAACTTTTGCTGTTCCAAACTTCACTCTACGGATTAAATCATTTTGCACATGTTTGAAAAAAAAAATAAAAATAAATTCTCATTTTGCGAATAGGCAAATTCACTAGTAGAGGGGCATTACTATAAAACGGACAGCAGATAAAAATCACAATCTGTTTTAATGTAAATGTTTACAGCTTCGATACAAAAATAAACTTTTGTAAAACTTTGATTTAAATACTAGACATGTCAGAAAAATCATAATTTAATTAAAAAGTGATAAAATTAACAAACTCTGTTGTTTGTACTTTTGTCCACATAAATCGTACAATGTAAAGCTTCCACACAGTCGCACTGAAACGCTTGTTCAAGCAACTACAATGCGCATGTGAAGTCACTGATGAATAGTTGTAGATTAAACGTATCCTTCTCATTTCCTACCAAAAAAAAAGTTCAAGCCAAATAAGTCTTTTCAACTCGTCTCTTCTGTCTCTTCTCTAAACAAATCTTTTCAACTTTGGCAAAAAGCCTCTCCTACTGTGGAGAAAACATGAGAGAACATGCTTTTTTCCCTTTTCCGTTAACCACAACACTCGCAGTGGGCCGGACCCCAAGGGGACTAAGATAAGGCCTGCGGTTTGGCCTTGTGCTGCAGCGCCACATCCAGCGTGTCACCGCACAGACGTGAAACCCAAACAGGGTTAGAACAGGGACACAGTCTGTGGGGTTTGACCCAGGAAGAGAGACTTCTTTTCTACTTCTGACTAACATCATCCTGTTGCGCCTGCGTTTGACAAGTGAACATGCCTGGACCTGATGGTGCTCCGTGTGCTTGCTTACCACATCCACAACTGAGATTCTGATGTTTGCAACCTCCAGAAATGATCTCGCCTCATGGACAGCAGGTTTAATAAAATCAAATATGTTGTTGTGTTGAGTCCATGTTCGGAGACCTTGGGGGCTGCGAAGAGAGCCTTATGAATGATTGCAATTGTTATTATATTTAATTTGCAATTTTTTTAAATTGTTTTTGGTAAACTGATTTTGAATGAGTTTATTGTCAATCAACATTTATTGTATTCCAAAAGTATTCAGAATATTTTGGCTAGAGCAAAATCGCGAGTAAACTTTGTTATATTAAAAGAAAGAATAAATCTCCAGTCAATAAGTTATTTTTTAAATGTCTGTGTATTATCTAAAATTCCATAAAGTCTTTTTCCCCACATGTCTATTTTCTGTGGTATGCTGCTTCAGAATGTGCTTCAGTTGCGTTCAGATAATACTTTACTAGTCTCTTGAGATATCAAGGTTGCAATACAATGAAGAAATAAATGTAACAGAAAACTGCAGAAAAACACCACAAATCTATTGGAAAGTTACAGTAAATATCTGGAAAAATGAACATCGGCAAATCTACAGAAAATACACAGAAAATCTACAGGAAGAATACTGGAAATATTCTGGAATTCTATAACAAAGCCGTGAGAAAGCAACAGAAAAGTTCCGGCAAAACTACTGGAAAGTTACTGAAAGTACATGATAAAACTACAATAAATCTACAGGAAAGTTACTTTAAAAATCTATTTGTAAATCTACAAGAAATCCATGGAAAAATTACTGAAGCTGTATTGTAAAACGACAAGAATTCTACAGAAAAGTTACTGAAAATCTATAAGAAAACTGTCAGAAATTGACAATAAAGCTTGACTAAATCATCAGGAAATGGGTTATGGTTAGAAACTAACAATTATAATGTATATTGTTTCAACAAAAATATGTTTGTAATAATAACAACATAAATTTGTTATTATAAATTGTAAAATAAAAAACTTTACTATACTGTATAATGATGCATTTATTTAAAGAATATTTAACACAATATTACTTTGCTATAAACACCCAAGGACCTTTGCAAAAAAGACTGTTTACATGTTTTTAACATTTGTAAATAATTGTAATATACGCAGGAACTTCCAAAGTAAGAAACGCACATGAAAAGACAGGTAAGGGCCGAGGTAGTTCTGCTTCATCTCCTCAAAGAGAGACGAGATGAAAATGCTACGAGTCAGTCACGTGACTCGCGGAAATACCAACATAAACTCTCATATCACACAATTATTTCAGGTATTACTCAACACGTCTTGTGTTCTGAAGCCACGAGAGGGGCTCTGCACACTTTCATCTCTCTGCTCACAGTGTTCGTGCTCACCTGTCTGAAGCGGAGCCTGTCACGCAAGACGTGCTGCGTCTGAGCTGGATTCATTTCCTACATCTAATACCTGTTGGGACAGAAGCCCAAAGCTGATTTCTCCAGCAGTCTGGGTGTGGGCTTCCCCAGCCATGATTTATAAGTGTTTTGCCATATTTGTCTGTATCGGTTCCTATGCAATCCAAACAAGCCCCTGGAGCTTCTCCGGCGCTGGCCAACAAAGCTGTTTCACAGGGAACGCAAAGCGAAATACATGTTATTTTCTAAACGTATCAGTATGGAATCAGCTCAGTGCCAAACAATATTAAACGTAATTTCTAAAAAACAAACAAAAATGCTTCACATTTTTGCTTGGTTTTTTATTTTCCGCTTGCAGTCACATTTTTGTTCGAAACTTTTTATTCGCTTCAGATTTTTTCTTGTGTTTCAGATTTTTGCGTTTGGACTTTGTGTTTAAGACACTAGACTAGTTCACGTGGAGGCGGGCCTTACTTTGATTGGCTGGTGACAATGTGATTGGCAGCAGTTGACCAGGAAGTATGATCATTCACCTCTTTTTAAAATATTACTTTAGAATAAACAATTTTTGCACAATTTTGCTAAATTGTTTTGGTGGCCGACAACTTCAGAATAATAGACATTTTTTAAATTTTGACTTTATTAATAATAATTATAAAATGTGCAATACGTTTTTAAAAACACTCTTATAATTATGTGTTAACTAGAATTTTACATGAAATCACATTCTCATCAATCAAATCAAATCACTTTTATTGTCACATCACTCCAGCGTGTGAGCTGTGGTGAGTGAAAAACTTGCAAACTCCAATTAGTGCAATGTACAATACAAAACAAATTACACATAAATAAACAATCACATTCTCACCATCCAATCAGAGTAAAGGCTGCCCCCATGTGAAACTATAGTGGCAAACATTCAAATGAAAAAATCTGCATTTTCTGCAAAAAAAAAATATTTGTGAAAAAGTGAAAAAAAGTTTCTAACGAAAATGTGCAGATAGCAAGCGAAAAACAAACCAAACGAAAACGCTTTTAACAATTTTATGCTTGATATTTTTGGTACTAATCTGATTCCCAATATCTGTATTTACTCCTGGGGGTCTTCAAAAGTTCCACGTTGTTGATCGTTCAAACACGCTACGCTTTCTGTTTGCCGTCGCAAAACGAATGGAAAAATGTTAAAAGCGGAAAAATAGAAGGGATGGCCCTTTTATCTGGCAATGTAAATGTTGGCTTGTTTGCAGTAAATGAAGAGGATTGTTTGGCGTAGCGGTGGGAGCTAGCGGAGTGTGTGATAGCAGCGCTGGTGGCTAAATCTAATTAGCGTCCGAGGACAGAACGGGCTTGTCTCTGGCTCCAGGGCTTGACATATTATCACTATCTTCCCAGAGTCATGTGGTCTGGAGCGAAGCAGAGGATCAGAAATCACCATTCGATTCCTCACCTCCTTCCCAGCTCCACATTCCCAGGCGGTTTCAAGTATTTTTCACTTAAAGACAAAAGAAAACATTCTTAACATGCTGCTGCTTTTTCTTGTCTGCCTGTTACAAAAAGAACCGGAAAACGATGGACCTTACGCTCTGAGAGAGACCATCTTCTGGAGCCACGTGGCAGCTCGGCATGAGAGATTCTCATTTCCTTCTGCGTTCAAGCCATTTTGGTCATTTATTTTCCGCCAGTGACGTGAATAGCAAAAGTAAGTCGGAACTAACTTGAAAACCTTACTTGAGTAAAAGTGCGGATACCTTACTGCAGAAATGACTCCATTACAGGTTACAAGTCACCAATTTCAAAGGTGTCCATTTTTAAAAGAACTTTTAAAAGAAAATATTTTACTTCTACTGATTTTTTTGCTAAAAAATACAGCAAGAAATGTGAAAAAACAAAGCAAAAACTTTTTTAGTTTATATTTTTCAACATATAAATTACATTTCACAATTCAATGTTTCAAAATGACAGAACAAAAGTAACGAAAGTCAGTCTCAGTCAAACTCAAATGTGTTATGACCTAAAGTAATGAGTAACGGTAAGAGACGATACAGAGACTCAATCAAAAATGTAGTCAACTAGAGAGTAAAAGTTAAATGTTTTGATAGTCAGTACAACTATAAACTATAAACCACAAGTAAAAAGTAGCCAAAATACTCAAGTAACAAAAATCATTTTACTCAATACATTATGCAGCTGTTATCAACACTTATCTTCGCTTATCTTATTAGTTTTCATAAACTTCTGGTAAACAGAAGTGAATGGTGAATATTGAACAGCACACTGTATTATTAAAACTCTTGTTTCCTTCTGAGAGGATTGCAGTAAAGCAGGCAGCTTTGTGATTTTTACAGTATTTTCCCAGCTCCGACACACATGGGAGCTTGACCTCCTTCCTCTCTTAATCCTGCTGTGGCGCTGTAGCGAGCAGTGAGGCCTGTAACAAAAGGAAGAGAGACAGCGGAGACCCTAAGATGACCTGCTGGAAGTGGAAACAGGAAGTGAGACCTCCGACCTTCTGCCAAGTGGCTCCTGCTGTGCTTCCCGGGGAGGCTGATGATGGAGCACTGCGATTCCTCTCTGTGCTCGCTGGGAGATATGCACAAGCCATGAGAAACGGCACACGGAGTCAAATCTCACGGGCAGCGAGGGGGAAACTTCACTTACACTACAGCCTGAGAAAGCCAAGGGCCGAAGCCCTGCACCTGCGGTCATCCTTCCCTCACTGAATGTTCAGCTCAAAAAGAAGTGCCAGAGTTTAAACTCTGCTCTGTCTGCTGTCAGAAGCCTTAGAGTGAAAGTAGATGTTCTTCTCATAGAGTTTTTATTGGGTTTCTCAGGGCTTGGCAAGAAACAACCGTTCAAGACTGAAGTTCAGGCCTATGGGTTTCTTCTGGGTCTCCGGTTTCCTCCCACTGTCAAAAACATGCGTTCAGTGTAATTGAATTTGGGGGGGTGGGGGGCAGAAAGTCTATATATATTTAGTGTCTGTGTGATTTGAAACTGATGAACAGTTTGTTATCATTTAAGAATGTGTGGCAAACTATAAGGACGGTAAAAAGTTGTTTTCTTGAAAAAAGTTGCTTTCTTGACGTTTTTGTTCATGTAACATTTATTAAGCATTCCTTTAATGAAAAGCATCAAAAGTGTAAAATATCGCCACCTTTTGAAAGGAGTACAATTGCGTGTCACTCTGTTCTTCCAAAGCATGGTTATAGAGAAAATCTGATATTTGGTAGGATATTTGATTTATACTGTACAGGCCTTAAACATATTTTCAGTGTCTCCACTTCATCAACATCACAACAAACAGTGATCATCAAAAAAAAAAAATAAATAGTTCAAGGCAACGGGGACTGATAATAAAAAATAAATGTGTAGGGTTTAGGGTTTAGTCATTTTCCTGGTTTAGTCATTTTCCATTTCACAATGCTTCAATCATTTATATGCGTTTACACAATGCATTATATTTCCCATGGTTCCCTACTGGTTCTACCAACTGAGCTACAGAAAAGCTTTTGACTGCCGGACACAGGACACGCGAGTCCTGTTGGTTAACTCTAACCGTTCTGTCGGAGAAAGTAGTACTGGACTGGCCACTCTATAGATAAACCCGGGTCACAGGGTTGTTGCTGGCTGGCTGCGTGGTAATTGTAGACAGCGGGTGGGTGAAGTGGGTGGGGGGAGACCTGTGGCAGTCGGGGGGCACTAAACTTCTAGCCTCCGGGATGGAGGAAGAGCTTGCTAAGAGGACTGCTGGAAGGAGGGTCTGAGGGCTTCAGCCTCATTAGCAGCTAACTAATTGGAAGGAAAAGACCTCTCATGTGCTCTGTCTGACCTCCAGTCAGCAGGGGAGAGAAGAACAGATAGATGGAAAAAGAAAGAGGCGGTCAGACGAGAAGGAGTGAGAAAGTATTGTAAAAAAAAAAAGAAAAAGTTTTCTTTCACATAATGGATTTTCATTCAAATAACAAGTTGGTCTGATGTTTCTTTGAAAGTCTCCTTTGAGGGAGGAAGGCAACACTGAAGAAGTTTGGTAACAGGGCTTGGAGCTACTCGCTACAGCGACGCATGGTTTCACAAGCCAAAAGCAGTTGGGTGTCGGAAAAACAGTCGGAAAACTTAGCAATGAAGCTTCCAAAAACTCAAATATTAGATTTGTTAAACAAAGTGCAATGAAACTGTACTTAAGTTGAAAAAGAAATCACTACTGTTTACAATATGTCAAATATTAAAGTTTAAATAATTGTAAAAGTTACATTTTAAATTCTCTCTTTCTCTCTCGCACTCACACACACAGACACGCACACATCAGAATTGTTTCACATGGAGAATCAGTCTGACACGTTTCTTGCACATTTTAACGTATATAATGAGGAAAACAAAAAAAAGGTTAAAACTTGAAAAAAATAACAACTAAACTAGAAGAATGTGAATTGAGTTGTACAGGGCCATCAAGAGCAGCGATGGGGTCAAGCTCGGCCCCCACAAGGCTTCCTCTGGGGATTTATGGAGGCCTTGTAAGACTCTGTAATGTCAGGTGTCACGGTTTATTGGAAAAACCCTTATAACCGAGCACCTTCAAATGCGCCAGCATCCACTGAAACACACAATAAATTGGCATTTGAAGTGAGCGCGTCTGCGAGTGAGAGTTCAAACACGTGTTTGTTTGTGCTACACTGGAGCGGCCGTGCAAGGAAGCGAAGAGTAACCTTTAAACTACCTCCCACCGCTAAACTTCATAGATCTTTAACATTTATCTTCAAACGGACAGATAAAAGATGCTTATTTATAAAGACCCTCCAAAAGAAATAACTTTGGTTTTTATCTGCTCTATGAGTTGAGCAACTCTTTAAGTTTCTTCAAGAAAACCTTGGATGGGAAAAAGTTTGTTTATGAAAAGCTGGAGGAAAATGCACGCTAAAGAAATTATAAATAATTACACAAACACGCTAAAGAAATAATGCAAAAATATTTAGCCTGTCAATTAGCACCACCTTCAGTCCTAGAGTGTATTTTGAAAATGCCACATTAAAAACATCAGCTTATGGATGTAAATCAACCCAGCATGATTGATATGACTTATTGAGTGGTTGAAAATAAATTAAGAAGATAATACGCTTTAAATATAGTTGACTAAACAACAGCATATGAAAGGGTTTTAAATAGACCATCACAGATTCCCGTGATCAGGGATCACAAGAATTCCGTTTCCAGCAGCCCAGCATCGCGTCTAATGTAAGCTAATGTAAGGCTGGAGCAGAAATGCTCTGTGGGAAGCACCACAATGTGAAGTTGTGTGCTGGTATGTGGAATCATGGTCTGTTTTGCTGTCTGTTACTTGCATTTAATTCCACCACCCCTCTCTCTCTCTCTCTCTCTCTCTCTCTCTCTCTCATTCTCTTCTTTTCTCTCTCATTCTACATCATCCTCTACATCCGCTCTCTCTCTCTCTCCCTCACTATCTCTTTCTCTCATTTTATGTTTTTGTCTGTCTCTCTGTCTCTCTATTACTATGTATTCATCACTTAATCTGACTTTATCTTTCTCTTTTTTTTAGTTTGTCTTTCTCCCTTTCTTCTTTTCAGTCTCTCTACTTTTTATCTTTCTTATATATCACTCTTTTTTAATCTCCCCACTAAATTTCTCTCACTTTTTCACTCTGTCTCTTTTTTCAATTCTTCCCCTGTCTCTCTCTTTCTCTTTCTTTATCTCTCTCCTTTTCTACATTTGTTTTCTTACCTTACCTTATCTTACTTATCTTTTTATTTCTTACTTTTTTTCATCGGTTTGTTTGACTAATTTTCCTCTTCCCTTCCCTATCATCTCTTCATCTCTAGCTCCTTTTCTATGTCGATATCTCTTTTTCTCCTTCCCTGTATCTGCCCCCCCCCCTCTCTTACTGGATCTAATTAGAGAAGAGGATGGCTGTAGGACTGGAGTGTGTCAAATACAACTCAGCGCGGTCAGGAAGAAGAATGAGCAAGAAAGTGGGATTAACGTGGGAGAAAGAGCAGAGAGAAAACTGTTGGGTGGAGTACAAAGCCAGGCTAAGAATGTGAGGGCACAAAAAGAAATCCGGAGAAAAGCATCAGCCCGAAACGGAGAGAAACACAGAGAGTGTGCGAGAAAGATAGCAAGCCTGGAGTTGATTCTCAATTACCAAAAAAAAAAGAAAGCAAAGGATTGAATGCTCACAGGACATTCCACAACACGCGGAATGGCCTGACGTGAAATATACGCTCCGCTCTGGCCTGCACATGGTAGACACATCTCAACGCTGGAGGGAACTTCTACAATCAAAGAGCAATCAGATAATTGCAGTGTTTTACAACTATCCCTTCAGCTCCAGAGAGAAGTAACTCAACACTCTATGAAGTCCAGATGGCCCCGGCGACGCCAGCGCAAAAACAGATTTGTCAAAATATAAAAATCGAATCAGACAATACGTGTAAAGCGAACGGCGTGAGGGATGGCACCTAGAATTATACACAAAGCACACGAGTGCATCCAAAATCTCCATTCTAAACACCAATTAGGTTTTATCGTTTGTAATGGCTTACTTTACAGGAAGTGGACTGTCACCATTGAGGCATAATTCCTGTATAAACAAAAGACTATTTAGCTTTTACACATCAACAAGAGCAAATGTTTGACTCTACGACAGGAGAAGAGCGAGGATGTTTATTAAAATCTCAGACTGTCTTCTTTATTACCATGGCTGAGCTGTTTATTATCCCTGGTTCCTTTTTTAGGGAAAACCTGAATAAATCACTCATCATGGTAGAAACACAGATGCACAGACTTGTCTTTTTGTACTTATTTTTTAATAGGTGTAAATAAATTATGTACATATAATTAATAGTTAATATGTAAATAAAATGCCTTGATTAAAGTATTTACTCTTTCCTTTTATGACAATTTGCTTCTAATGTTCCTCAGTTTGCAAGTTGTTTTGGATAAAAGCATCTGCCAAAAAACTGTACAGGACAGGAAAGTAACTAGACGTGATATAAACTGTAAGAGCAGAGGTGAAATCTGATGATCCTTGACAAGAACCCGATCAGATGATGCCTGCAGTGAAGCATCAGTCTCCTGCAGATGGAGGACATGGAGATCTGTCACGTCTAGGCATGAAGATAAATACTCTCAGACTCTTTCAGCTATTGTCCAGTTGGAAAAGCTGGAGCGCAAACTCATTTTCTTCATTTAGAGAGACAAACTTGCTCCAAACTTGGCCCAGAGAAGACATTACATCAGCCACGCTAGGCGTGAGAAATCGGGGTCTACTGAGCCGAGGGAGGGTGAATTTTTGTCTTCTGGTGTTCAGCGCGGTCTCTCGACGTCTCTCCTTCAGCAAGGGCTCGAACCCCGGCCAGAAAGACATCTCTAATTCCTCCACACTAACACCATTTGGGACACAGGCTTGTCACGCTATGCCCCAGGAACAGAGATATTCCAAACACGGCTAAACCTTCCAAAAGCCTGACTGCTCCATAAAACCAAATACCTCCACACCCAAGGAGTTTTAGAGAATTACAAGTGGAAAGAGTTCAGGAGTAGCGCAGAAGGAGTATGCTAAATCTAACAAGCCTCCCAGGCTAAAGATGAGAAAACATCTCAAACACGAGGAGAGACTGAAACCAGAGTGAACCAGACTCAGCTCTCCACATGAGAAGACGCATTACGATGGAGGCGGCAAACAGCAGATGCTAATTATTAACAGAGAGAAAGTTAACCCAAAAACGTAAGTAGAAAATGTTCATGGAAAAGACTGAGTTTACAACTAGATGTCAGAAATTTTGGGAGAAATTACGTGTCAGAGCTGGTCACGTTTGTTCAAAGCCGCATTTTCCGAGCACAACCAATAAGCAGATTTTCTGATTGCATTTGTGGAAGATAAAAGTTGACACAAACAGAAAGGAGAAAACTGGAAAAAAAGCAGAAAGAGTGGTTATGAGAAGCTGGAAAGAAGGACGTGAAAAAATCAACAGCTCCTACAGCATGATAGACATGAAAAAGCTGAATTTGTTGGATAATGTTGAAATGCTCAAGACCCATTTAAAGTTGAAATATTACTATAATGAACAATAAGGAGGCAAGAAGCTGTTGAAAAGAGGATTGACGATGAAAACTGAACAATGAATCCCATTTAAAGTAAATTGGGAAAGAAAGCAACTAATATGGTTACAACTGTGAAGACAAGATGATGAATTGAGGGAACATTTTTAGGAAGTAAAGCAACATGTCTATGATAAATGGTCACAAAACAAGGACGCTTAAAAAATGACTCCCATTCAAAGTTAACAGGTAAGAAAATAGATAATTTGAATTCAAGGAAATTAATTAAAGTTGAGACCAGAAAATGCTGACATATGATAAAAAAATGTGATTGCTAGTTACAACCAAAAAACAGCAGAATAATAATACAGAACAGGAACTTTTTATATTGACCTTTTCTGGATATAAATACTGAGTCTGCATGTGTATTTTAGAATGTTGATAGGGGCAGAGGATGTGTTTATCAGTGGCCCATGAAAGTCATAGTGGTCTCAGCACACAGAAACCAGTGTCACGCTCACAAACCTCGCAGATATGGTCTGGTTGTCAAAAATACCCCCCAAAAAAGCAAAGAAAAACACACACACACACACACACACACATTACATTCAGTGTTCAGACTGGAGTAGGACATTTCAAAAATGACAAAATTGTCAGAGTGATTGCGCAAACTTTTTACCAAAAAACAAAAAAAAAACTCCGGCACTGTCTCTCCTGAGAGCCGCTTGGACCCTCGGTGGTCTGTTTAAACAAGAGAGCTGCGCTAATCTGCTTAGAAAGGAGCAGGGAGATTTGAGAGGCCGGTCTCTCTCTATCTGTACAGCACATGCACAGAACCACATCCAAAGACGCTCTCGTATCCAACCGCAAAAATCCCGAAAATGCAGTAAAATTACACAGTTTAAAAACAGACGTAATGTGCCAAAAATAACAGTGAAGGCTCATTCACGGCTGCTCGCAATAAAGCTACATCACAAAAGAACATGAAACCCACCCAAAAACACTCATCCTACATGCTGGAGGACAGGACACACATCCTATATCCTGTAACTCAGACCCAATCGCTTCTCGGGGTGCACAAGGTTGTGAGGGTCAGACTTGCAACGAGAAGGTCCAGGAACACATTTTTAGATTTTTAGACTTTAACACTTTACCACTGACTGTCAAGCTTTACTGGTGGAGCCTCCACAAAACAGAAACACAAAAATATTCTCACAATATAACAAAAATTATTAAACAATAGTCACAAAACAATTAGTCACAAATAACTATTAAACAATTTCACTAATAAACATGTGAATAAATGAATGAAGAAAAAAAAAAAACAGAAACAGAATAACATTAAAAAAAGCAGCATAAATGTAACTTTTATTACAAGTAAATTAGATTTTTTTCTTTACTTTACATAAATTTATTACTTTACAAATATTTTGTAACATTATAACTTACACTACAATATAAATAATTAGAACTTCATAAATAAAATTAGATGGGATCAATCTAAATAAAAATATTAATAATAACAAGCAACATTTCAAGGATTTGGTCGCCTACACTCTACGTCCTCAACAGTCCAAAGAAGCACAAGCTAGTGCTATTTAATGGTCTTAAAGGGGATGTTTTTGTGCCGACCGGACGGAAGTAAAAGCAGAATGATACCAGCAGCCCCTATCATACCTGCTGATCTTCTCAGACACGTGCAGGCGGCGAGAGCAAGTTACGACAGAGGGAAATCTGTCATCACGCAGCTCTGTCTTCACAAACCTCCACTCACCTGAATGATGTGCTTGAGTTTGTCGATGATCTGACTGATGACGGGTTCGGGAGGCTTTTGTCTGGATTCTGAACCCTGGACTTTCTTCAGGCCTGGACCTGGAAACCTGCAAAATACACGTGTTGTAACATTGTAATGAGTTATTGTTATATACATTGCCATGATTGCTATGAAAAGTCTCAAAATGTGACAAAATTAACTATTTCAAACTATTAAAATTATGAAATTATAAAAGTTACTTCTAACTTTTAAAATATTAAAACCTTTCCATAGTATACTTAAAATCTTCCATAAGCATTTAAAGCTTGTGTTTATACTTTGCCTAAAATATTTTCAATAATCATCATCTTCTGCTAAATATGGAAAATATGAAATTGAAATCTTGACTTTTTAACTTCACAACTTTTGCTCACCTGTATTGCTTCAAACTAGCTCGTATCTAATCTAAAACCTATATTCATTTATTTTATTATTTTTTAAATGTAACTTTTAAAAAAACAGCTGCGATTTGTAATTACATATATTGGTGGACATGCCTTTACCGCCACCCAGAGGACAAAATGAACATGGCAGTTTCAGTGGCATTAAGAGAGTTATATTATATATAAAATATTTTACATCTGTGCTTGTACAAAGAATGTAGAAAATGAAAAAGAAAATGCGCATAAAATACAAAAATAGCTCGTTTTCAATATTTCAAATAAAACCATTAACTATGCCTTTAGGGTAAACAAACACTTCAATCAAAGGAAAAATATTAAATAACACATTTATCATGGAAATATTAATAAACAATAGGCCAGAATGGCATTTGAGTTATGTTTCTTAGCACTTAGCAACTCAACAGAAGAAAAAACCCTTGCACAACTGGGTCAGACATGTGCTGGCATCTGAATGTTTCTGAGCAACTGGAGCATATGTTGGACTCCTCAGCTGCTAAAACCGTGTGTGTGTGTGTGTGTGTGTGTGTCTAGGTTTCCCCGAGTCCCCGTTGGGTCTTTCGGACTCATGTTCCAGTTAATTACTTTCCATTAAAGGCTAATTAGTGTTGATGCACACGGCAGCGCTGATGTGAGCGCCATGGCGACAGACACTGAGTGACAAACTCGACATCGACTCCAACAACACAATAACATCCACAACAAACAACATTTTTTAGCTACTGCAAAAAAAGAATGTCACAGAGAGGAATTAGGAGAGAGAAGGAGAGAGACAAAACAGACAGACAGATTTATGTAAAAACGAGTAAGCAATATTACTGTAGCACACATACAGTATAGGATTAAATAATAATTGTATGTGAATAAAAATAAAGTGATATGTATCAGTGACGTTTTAATGGTTTCTTTTTTAATTCGGTGGTTTGCTTTTCGTTACATATGATTGTACAGTTTTTTTCTATGAAATACTGTATTTTGAAAAAAAAAAAAAAAAATCACCTTATAAATATCTTTTAAAAGTGATCAGTTTGCTAACAATTTAGGGTGTGTCCTCGCCCTTAAGCACTGAGATGGCTCCCCGTGACCCAGAAATAGAATAAGTGATGTATGGATAAATATAGAAAATGATAGATTGAATTCTCGTGACTCCTCATCTTTTAATACCAGAATACAATCTAATGATATGACATCATGATCCATACTTAGAAATGACCTCATCCAGAAGAAGCCAATAATTCACCTCCCAAAACCCAATTTTACATCCGCAGCTTGTTCATTAAACCAAATTACATCTCCAGACTTATTTATTCTGACGGCTGCTTGACTCCCTATTTTAATGATCACATTAATAACACAGACAAGCGTTACATTGGGGAAAGAAGTTCAGATTCACTTGCCACGATGAGGAACGTCAATTTTACAACATGGCTGATCTAGAAACAGTTGTGAAGACAATAATGATGTCACAATTGCTCATGTATGTGCGGATGAACACGTCATGCGCCTCATGATAAATATGTGAACAGAAACTTCCACCGCGGGCGCTTTTGTACAGCCGGTGCCTCCGACGGCTCCAGCAGGAAGTGACAAACTCCCTGCGGATGTACAGTCTGGACCACAAAGCTCATGAGCAGATCAACCTGCTCACACTCATGTTCCGACAGCGAGCCCTAAGAAACCAAGCCCACCTGACGGCCCAATCCCCCCGGGAACTCACACACTCTCTCCTGAGTTCTGCTGATATTTTAGTTAAAATCAGGCAGCAAGTTGTGAGTTTATTATCATATTTCTGGCACTGTATAAATACAAGTTTATGGTGTTTTTTTACTTGTGTAAACACACTTTTCACTCATTCTAAAGCAAGAGTTGCTTAAATAATTGCCATACACGAAATCTGATTACTGTAGAATAATTATACATTAATAAGAATACATTACACATTACAATATCCATTTTCTGTTTATTAATAATTGTGATGTAATATGCAAATCATGTTACTTTGCATATTATACTAAATATTAATATGCAAATATACAATGAATGTATACGGTAAATTAAAAAGGTGTGCTTATTTTCTTTCTGTCTATATTTTCATATACATGTAACCATATAATAACTAAAGTTAAGCAATTCCATCATGCGCACTCTCTTGAGCCTTGCTGATATTTTACTTAATACATCCTATATATTCTATATACCCTATATACATCTTTATATTAATTTTTTTTAGATATAACTTTTAATTTGAATTATTGTTTTTTCCGTTTCCTTGTCTTATCTGTTACTGTAACGCAATTTACCACTGAAATTTTGTATGAATCTGGATCCCTTGTTGAATATTTACACATTTATCACACGTTAACATCGTGTGTCATAAGTCTCTTTTGGAATATTGATTTGTCGCAATCAATAAAAACGGCTTTTATTGTTCATGGTTTTGAGTGTAGCAAGAACGTTGTGTGATGTGTTATTCTCTCAGAGTTGAATACGTTTGTCTTTGACATTTTCAAACGGACGTTTTAATAAATCAGGGCCAAATAAAAGTGTGACATTCCTTGGCACAATCGCCATGGCGTTCTTCCCAGCGCAGGCCGTGAAAGGCGATTTCA
This sequence comes from Paedocypris micromegethes, assembly GCA_028031935.1. Classification (NCBI taxonomy): domain Eukaryota; kingdom Metazoa; phylum Chordata; class Actinopteri; order Cypriniformes; genus Paedocypris; species Paedocypris micromegethes. Next base: position 13,281,454 of record CM051503.1, read on the forward strand.
GTCAATACGTCACCTCAAACCAGCCCGAACACGTTCCAAATTGTAATTACGATACTTCAGCAGAGGCCGAGGACTGACATTGAGACTCACGTGACAGTCACGCTGAAGCTCGTCTGCCATTATCCTCGGCCAAACCTTTCTCTTCAATTCTCTCTTGTTGTAATGAAATACTGAAGGCCTGAGAAAAGCGTCTGTCGCTCAAGGACAACAAGCTGTTGTTGCCGGTGTGTTTCGCTCTTGCTAACATCTGAAGTCTCAGTTAAAAAAAAAACAGTTCTTCATCTCCACAAACCTCCAGAAAAACAGCCTGTAGGCTTACGAGTCAATGCATACGAGTCCCTTCTGAAACGTTTATGGGATTGTGAAGGAATTAAGCCAGACTTAATGAGAGTTTGCTAAAACAACACCATCACCATTACCAACGACATCATTACCAGGAGACAAATGGTGCATCAGGACGGCCGTATGGAGGCAAGATCCATTTATTCCATTTGGTTAAAAATCCAAACAACAATTTTGCTATGGGCATTATGGAAAATAATCATAAAAATGTGCATTAGGACTGCAATTCGAGTCCATTTTGATTTCATGTTGACCCTGATGATCACTTCAGCCTTGAGTGATATTATAAAAGTCATTAACAGAGACGGCTTTTAAAGTTTATAAATTGGCCTCCGAGACCAAGAGATTTATCGTTTATTGCTAACTTGATTCTGCCTCTTGGAGACGTGGAACAGACAGATAAGAACATGGATGCTCAATGTGGCATGGATGGTAAACTGCTCTTTCTGATGAACATAGCTCTTTCAGAAAATTTGTAAGTATTAATTTTGGTTGAAAAATTACAGAATACAGTGAATCATTGATTAAAATCGATTTGTGGGTTCGATTTCCCAAAAAAAAAATTAAGTTTGTTCACTGTTCGACGGTAATGCAATTTGTCCCATTTCGGTCCCTTTGTACCGAAAGTCTGTTTAAACATATTCATGATTTTGTTACTATATAAATATAATCATTATGTTGTCTATTGATACTATTGTCTTGTTTTGAAGTACGAGTACACAACTTACTTGTCTGTGAGCTCCTGTCCATTCCAGCAGAGAGAGCTGTTGAGTGTCATGGGCTCTTTGCTGCACAAAGACTCTCCAAGTCCACTGTAGAACTGACTAAAGCCCCTCAGACCCGACACAAACTCCCTGCAAAGAGTGGAGGAAATATTCAGTGAATTTTACTCTCCAACAGATTATTGAACACAAATAAATGCATAAAAAGCAAGTTTTAAAAAAAAGGATACAGATACAGTATATGGTGAATCGCTGTGGTTCAAACCCTTGGTAATGAAAAGGGAGAATTTCGCTTTGTCGATGGGTCTTTTATCTGGTCAGGCTAGATAGATCCGAGCCATTTTGAATGTTAATTGACATGATTCTGAGCAGCCGCTGCGGTTGGCTCGGCCTTGCTTATCCGTTCATCAGAGAAGCTGTACAGGACCGAGAGCGCAGAAGAAGCTCAATGTCACTCTCACGGCAGGAGTTAATGAGTCTATCTCTATCTCTCTCTCTCTCTCCCTCCATCATTCTGAACACACACAAACCTGATGAAACACACACCGCGTTTCACAACTTTCAATCAAAGTTATACTCAAGAATGACTTACTACTCAACCTCTTAGAAACCAACAGTGAATTTTGACTGAAAATTGACTGAAAAGATTTTTTTAAACAACCACACACACACACACCTACACATTGCGTAGAGATTACATTAGACTGCAAGAATGAAAAACTATGAGAATGCGACTAGTGAGGAGACATTTCTTTTGATTAAGAATTAATTGTAGACAGATGACGCGTAATTCAAGTCGAAACTAATCAACACGTTTGACAAGTCATGTGTCTGCATCTCTATTCAATTCAATGCACATGCAGACATAATATTAAAGCGTTTTTAAAACACATGGAGTCACTGACTGAATTTTGGTGAGTACAATTTAGGGATTTTCCATGTGTATAACAGGAAAATGCAAAAATACAACTATAAGTTCTTGTTACATTGTTCTGGGTTGTTTCTAACATTATTAGTGTTACAGTAGCAGTGTTACAGTAATGTAAAGCTTAATTACCCTTGATGATTATTTTCTCTGTTGCACTAGATGAAGATATTAGCATAAGTGACATACGATATATGACATTACAATACTAACATACTGTAGAAAGTTGTAGAAAAATGCCGGACATGTCAATCAATCTACATAGCTTTCCTTTACATGGCTTTCCTACTTTCTGTGCAACGAAAAAGAAAAAAACAAAGGGCTGATTTTCATGATGTCAGTGGGCAAACGGGAGTTGTTCGGAGGTCCTTCACTCCTCAAAATCACGGTTTTTAGATCTAGATGCACTATTACACAATGGGAGAGAATTCCACAAAAAAGTACAAAGATATTCATCTGACATCCTTATAATAAAAGGTTGTGGCTCACCTATCTGTGAAGCTGATAAGATTTCCTCCACTAAAATTTATTTTTGCTCTATTATATTCACTCCACAGCGACAACTAAAACTATTTTTAGAATTCTTGAGACCAGAAGCACCTCTGGCACTTTGGCCCAATGAATAAAGTCGACCTTACTGATAAAGACCCCCAACGTTTATGGACGCTTAGAATCATCCCGCTCCTAATGGCGCCCAATCTTGACTTGATCCTATTTTTACAGGTGAGTGTTTGAAATAGAATCCTCTGCATTTGTGGGGGGAAAATGACAATGAAAGACGTTGCGTTACAAATAAAGCTTTAGGGGAACGGTTGCATAAAATTGTCCAATTCTAAGGGGCCGTGAAATTTAGGACATGCGAACCAGTGAAACTGTTATATCAGTCACATTAGGCATGAAAAATCAGGACACAGGAAGGAAAAGTTCTGTCTCTGTGTTCAGAGCAGAGTTTTTTAGAAAAAAGTGTCTAAAATATTTTAAAAGAGAGTAAGCCTGCTAGTCAGTTAAAGTCTCATTAGCCCAAGCCATTGATCAGATGATGGTGGGGCATGAGTGAAAAGATGGGAGAAGTGTTTTGTGGGTACGTGGAAATGTTTTTTATCACGTCTATTATTTGCTTACTAAAGTTTCACTGAAGGGATGATAACTGCTTGTTTTCAGAATCATCATGTTTAGGGTAAAAGAGCTGAAACTTGGAACGAGAGACTTGATGTCGCCCCAACCAATATTAATAATACATAATAATAAAAATAAATAATACTGTAGTAGTAATAATAAGGTAATAAATAATATTATTAATAATATTCACTACTTCAAACAGAGTTAGATAATGTGTGAAGTACAGTAAAGTAAGTATGAAATGTTCAACTCCACAAATTGTCAGTAGTTTAAGTGCAAATTCAGAGACGGACAGAATTCTCTCATTTTGGATTATACCATTTGATTCTTGTATTGCCCAGTGACCTAATTATTTGAAGACAAAAAAAAGTTAAATCGACGGTAGCATTTTATTAATTGTTTTCTTCACTCTATAATATGCCTTAAATAAATGTGACTTTAATTACATACAGGCCTTTAATCCCACTTTTGTCACTTTTAACCTGCCAAACATATTAAAAAGCAAGGCCGTACCTCCGTCGCCCGAAGAGCGTTTCATCTGGGTCAAAGTTCATGGCTGGCCGGTTGAGGGGCACGGAGGACACGTGCTGCTTGGTCAGGGCCACGGCACGAGACACACGCGAGGGGGCTTGGGCACACACACTGCCCACCTGAGAAAAAAATACACTCTGATTATTGCCTACAAGGGATCAATAGTGACCGCAGAGAATTCACAGTACAACTGTCTCAAAGCGCATACATAAAAAACAGAAACATACCCATAAACAACACTGCACACATACAAACTTTTGATAAAAAATGTAATATAAAAACAAATAAATGTTTTAAAAAACTCAAGTAAATATGCTCACCAGTTCAGTTTTTGGTGTCTAACAGCAACAGTTAGGAAAATACCAACCCAAGACCCTTCACACACACGGAGAAGGTAAACAAGCCAATGCTTTGTCTTCTCACGCCTCTAAACTCCGTTGATTCAGCATGGACGGCGTTATAATAGCGCTCAAGTCGCACTCTGCGTGTGCCAGATAATAGAGTGTTGCCTTTATTTCAGGAGCAATAAAAATGCAAATGGTTCTTAATGTTAGCTTTAATGATTTCCTACTGCTTTAATTTCCCATGAGCGCTGGTCCAGGACACGGTGTTTTGCTATGTAATGCGTGTGGCACATGGTGGGTTATTCATGAATGAATGTGTGTGTCAGGCTAAAAAGCCTCCGGATTCCTGATTAGACACCAGACAGGAGATCAATGGTTCACGGGGGTCTTCACAAGGATGGATGGATGGATGATCAGTGGTGTAAAGTACTTGAGTTGTATGGTGTTCATTTTTACTTTTTGACTATGGTTAAAGTAAACCGACTTTGTTGTTTTACTTAAGTGTTTTTGGCTACTTTGTACTTTGTATAAAAATACAAGCTACTTTTACTCTCTGCTTGACTATATTTTTGATTGAGTATTTGTACTCTTAGGTCCACTACATTTGAATTGATCAAGAAGGTTGAAGGTACTGGATGCTATAAATCAGCTAAATCACAAGACCATGCACTTTTTCGCACTATTGAGTTTGACTCAGACTGACTTTTTTTTTCTTTTTTTATGTGCCATTATAAAACCTTGAGGTGTTACATTTCATTTCTATGACGTGACACAAAACTTCATCAATACAATGTTTATTATTCATATTTCTTGGTGTTTTTCGAGGTCTAAATTTAGTACGAGTAAAACACTTGAGTTATTTTAATATTGGATACTTTACAACATTTACTCAAGTTTTCTTAAAATTGGTGACTTGTAATGGAATAATTTTTAAGGTAAGGTATTTGTACTTTTACCTAAGTATGGTCTTCAGGTACTTTCTACACCTCTGACGGTGAGCTGAATGACATGATTATCAGTGGAGATCAATAGAGCCTCTTTCTAGAAAACAGCCCTGGGGAGAGTCAATAGATAATGTTGATGTGTGTGTGTAGAAGAAAGAGATTAAAGGAACGAAAGAAATGGAAGCAGACGGAGACAAGGGCGGCACGATGGAAGATCAGAGCGTCCTGAACGCAATCCTGATGAAACTTATTCGTTTCTCCTCTTTAGTCTCCGTCAATCAGTCCGACATGAACCGCAATATTCAGTGTGTGTTAACACGCTCCGCCTGGAGACCGACACCAACAATCAATGTGAGGACATGCACACTAGCAATATAATTTCAGTCAGACACACACACGCTCCCAGTGGTTTTTGCTCATGGGAAATCATTAGCGACCGGTCTGAAGTGCGCTCTTTCCTGTAATTTACACCGTGTTGTGGGTCTCGTGTCCCCACGGCCTTGATTAATGTGAGTGTGAGTGTGTTTGCACTTGTTTCTTGGCTGAGGCCTCTGGGGCGCTGTGGCGCAGCGTGTGTGTGTGTGCGCACGTGTGTGTGTGTGTGTGTGTGTGTGTGATCGTTCCTCTCATTAGAAGGGTATTAATATCAGCGGTGGATAGAACAGAAACCCTCCGATAAGCAGCGGAGACACACTGGGGGTCTTTAAATATCCAGGACCTTTTATCTGCGCCGCACACACTCCTGGTCATGTGATCTTAATGCTTTTTTTCTAAACACACACACCATTACTGTGTTTAAGACAGATATACCTTTCCAAAACACAAAGGCTTATCTGCACATATTGTTTTCTGTGACAAACGAGGCGCGTGTAGAAGAAAATGCTGAGATTTGTTGAAAATTAGATCTGGAAGAAACAATTTCGCAAGGATTTATTCCCAGTTGTGTTCTGCGTTTAAACAAATTGGAATGAGAAAGTGTGTTAGCACTGAAACAACCTTGAAAGAAGATAAATATCAACTTTAAATGCTAATAGTTGCCGTTATCATCACACTGAAAGAAAAACCAGTTTGACCTTAGGAGAGAAGAAATACTGCTTTATTAAGTTACTCATCTTCTGTGGATGAAGCTGATTCAATAACTGTCACTACTAATGCTAATTGTACATTCCTACACTGTTGTTTTTTAATCTACGTATGTAAGCTACAATAGAAAAAAAA
>CM051503.1:13287607-13300650 GCA_028031935.1 Paedocypris micromegethes
TATATATATATATATATATATATATATAATATTTATTGTTTTTGCTTTAAACTTAAAAATTTCAATGTATTTTTTTTTAATGGTGCTGGCGTTTAAGATTCATTTACAAATTATTAATATTTTATGAATGAAAAAGTCCATTCATTCATGCATCCATTCATCCTTATCTATCTATTTATCTGTCTGTCTGTCTATCCATTCATCCATCCATCCATCTATCTATCTTGCTAGCTACTTACCTACCTTCCTACCCACCCACCCACCATCCATCCATCCATCCATCCATCCTTCCTTTCCTCCATCCATCCATCTATCTAACCAATTCTCTCTTGCTGTATATGTCTTTTAATCCGTCTATACTTCCATTCATCCATATACCAACCCAGCATCCAAACATACATCCAGAAAACTGTTCTAATGAATGTGATTATGGATTTTCTAATAATGGATTTGATAATCCCAGTGTTTGAGGTTGACTACAGTGCTGTAACTACAGCCAGAGTCTGCGGGAACATCTTCATTTACAGCATGGAGGTCAGAGGATGAAGAGCTTGCCTCCCTCAGGCACATGTCCGCTTCCCGATCCATCTCTTTCACACACACACACACACACACGCTCGCGCACCTCTAAAGCGTTTATCAATCTGTCCCCACCTCACACTTTGTCACCAAATCTCCCTCACGTCTGCTCAGTAACTGGTAAAAATAGTCCTTCATAAATCATGCATTCTTTTCCAGAGCAAAGAGAAACGGGGCAGACTTAAAAAAAAGAGAGAAATGAGAGAAAGAGAGCATGTTCAATGAGAGATTTGACGACTGACATGCCACAACGCAGCCCTACAAACCTTTTCACGGAATCCATCTCTGGTTAGGAAATATTACAAAAAAATCAAAATGCAACAAAGTCACAAGAACCAATCAACTGCCACTTTGTTAATTATTCTGTTTCATACGTTAATGTTAATTATTCCGTTACGCATAAATTATACCATCAGTACCACAAACTGTATCTTAGATTATGAAACCGTGTGTTACTGTCACAGAGAAACGAATAAAAAGCCTGAGACGCAGAAGCACAAACACTCTCCAGCCTAATTGGCCGATCGCACTGTGACACGTCCCTTGTTATCTGGGTTGACGACGGTTGAACACTGAGAAGAGAGAGAAAAAAAGATGCAAAGAGAACAGATAAAAAGGATGAAATACCAATTTCTCCACGTCTGTTACCTTGGAAAGAAAGACACCGGCGCGAAATGAGAAACTGAGAGCCACGTGGCTGTCGCGAGGCTTCTGATCGATTTTTTTAACAAAAGCTGAAAGCTGCAGTAGTAGAAGCGGAGCAAGGACTCAATCGTTTGTGTAGCTCAAAGCTTTGCGGATGAAACAGTCACACACTCTTACACCGACTCAATGCCTTTGCAGAAAGGATGGTCAGAGAATCGAATATATAAATCATTAACGAACAGAATTAATGTGCTGTGCGATTTATCTTAGCTGTTTAGCTTGAATGTAAGGAGATTTGTTTGCCAAGGTTGTGTGTTCAAATTCGTGAGAAAGCGTGAGGGGTGGATGGAAAACGTCAAATGTGAGTATGTGACTCATTTTGGATAAAAGTGTCTGAAATAGTAAAATTATTTAAAATGCTAAAAAAAAACGTTTACTGAAATGCTTCATAATGTATTTTTTAATGAAAACATCATATTGTTGGAAAAAAATGTCAGAAGTACATCTACTGACACTCGATTACTTTACTTTAAATTTACCTTACTTTACTTTACTGTCATTTGGAAGACGCTTTGATCCAAAGCGCCTTACAAAAAGAGGAGCAAATGAAGCAATTAGTGTAAAAAAAGATGCAGTAGATGTTCACACAAAACTCTATAAAGAAACCTACTAGACAGAACTGCATGACAGTCAGTGAACACACTAGACAATTATTAATATTTATTTGTTATCAGTGTTAAGTTGCTGGTGAAAAAGCTCTTTCAAAAAAAAATATTTTTGAATTGTTGTAAAGGTTGTAGACTTTCTAGCATGAATAGATAAATTGTTAACACACTCTCATTTTACAATTAGCATACACAGTTAACAGCTTGCTCACACACACATTTTCAGTTCACTGTTAACACTCACTCTCAATTCACTGCTCGCTCACACACACACACACACACACACACACACACACACACACACACGCTCACGCACACACACGCACGCACACACACACACACACACACACACACACACACACACACACACACATACAGTTCACTGTCAACACACACTCAGTTCACTGCACACACACACACACACACACACACACATTCAGTTCTATTATACTGTCCCCGTTATTAAGCAATAAAGTAAAGGACCGGTTTCACGAGCATCAGTGTCTCTGGCTCTTCGCTCTGAAGGACACATTATCATATATATGGAGGTCTGTGTGCACACAGACACCTGTACTGAATAAACACACTTCTAGTATTATCCGACGGATTGATCTACTCAACAATCCACAAGATGTGCATTTATGAGAGGAAAGATCTGCACATTAAACATAAAGAGCTTTAAACCCCGTAACGGTCCGCAGACTTCCACGTGATCACTTCAGTTTACTGTGATTCTTTCAAGTGATGTAACACCAGCCATAAACGCTCAAGCTCCTCTCGGACCTGCTGAAGAAACTTCACAGAGGCAACATCAAGCATCAAAAGCCCCTTCAGGAATAAATACCACGTTCATCGTTTTCTTATCAGAGTCCACTCTGATCTGACCAAACACACGCTCTACGCTGTTATTTTCTCCCATAGGAACGAAGGAAGTAAATAAAAAGACAGCTTAGATGACTAATCCAGCATATGTTGGAGTGTGTAAGCGAGTGCTTGAGGAAAGCCGAGTGTTAAAGTGGAAAGTTCCGTCTGGTTCCTTCTTGCGGGAGCAGAACAAGCTCTGGCGGAACTCACCATGAATATTTCACCACCACTTGCCCTTCTGATCTCACTAACACACACTAGAATGGAGAAACCTATAGATGTTTAAACTGAAAGAGCCGACACTTGAAATAATAGAAAAAAACATCATGCAAAAAAAACAGACTGAAAATCGAAATACTGCTTGAAATACCAATACAAAGTTGCTATTCATTGGGCTTAGAACTTAGATCTTAGAACATCTCTTTTAAGCCAAAGGTCATCTGTGATCATGAGACACTCTTTGACCTTAAAGTCTGTCCATACACACACACACACACAGCCGTACAATGATGACTGATCTACACTCAACTACATAGATTCTGAGCCTGAAGGAACATTCCCACAAATGACTTTGTTTTTAAACTATTTCACTGATTAATTTACTCGTAAATACCGCTTACTTAAAATAAAATATTTACTAAAAACAAATGTTTTTTGCAATTATCACTTAATCACGTTCTCTGAATCCGGACTTATTGAAGCTGATACTGGATTAACATTTGTAAAAAACAATTGCAGAAACAAAGGGGTAAATGTAACATTATAACATTTAAATTTAATCATATTTCTAAAAACTTGATACAGAAAATAGCGGTGATAAGTTAGAATAAGATATTTGTCAAAGTAAGAGGCTACGTTAAATATTTACAATGAATAAACAAATAAGCTGACATCTAGTGTTTTTGTTATGTTTGGGGTGTGTGTGTGTGTGTTTTATATTAATTCTGATAAAGAAATGATGTGTCACTAACCTGAGCGCTGACTTTGCTTTTTCCCGCCACTGCTTGTTTGAGGGCCTGTCGGATGATGCCGTGCAGCCTCAGCACCACGGCCTCCATGTCCTGCTCTCCATTCATGGCAGCAGCGAGAGACCCCAGTTCCTCCACATATGCGCTCCAGTAAGGCTGGACCTCCGCCGCTCCTCCCAGACACGCTGCCATGGCGCTCACACACAGCGGGTGGCACGGCCGGGCGTCCAGCAGCCCCTGGCAGTGCGGGCAGTACCACAGCTTCAGCAGCGAGCGGCCACAGTCCCGTCCGGCCCGCAGGTGCTGCGTGGTGTTCACCACCTCAATGCCCAGATTCAGGGCCTGCAGGAAGACCCGAGTGGCCAAGAGGGAGCGAGAAAGCCGGGTCATCATCATTTTGGGTACGGATCCGTACGCCGAAGTTCCGCGCCAGGCACCTCGAAGACATTCCTCCGATATTCCCGTCACCGCAGCGTTGCCCAGGAGCCGGCGATAGATGAGCGGGAAAAGGCGGGAGAAGAAAGTGGAGACCATGTCGTTTACGTTGGCATCCGAGCCCAGGATGTAAAGAGACATGTCCAGGAATAACTGCGTGACGGCTCCGCTGGCTCCCGTTCCCAAGCCGGGAAACTCTTCACGTATCATCAGCAGAGAGGAATTACGGCCCAAGCGGAGCACCATATCAAAGGCCTCTGGAAAAGAGAAGAAAGAGAGAGTGAATCTTGGGGTTTTCTTTTTTTTTTAGTCAAATTTTAACTTTACTTTTATGCACTTAAGAGACACTTTCATCCAGTGCAACATCCAGAGAATATTCTAATTTCTAACACACACATGAAAAGAATGAAATTGCATAAAATGGTGACATAATCCTGTGATTCCTGTGTTGTAATCTAATCCAGCCCCCCAAGACCTTTCTCAAGAGTTTGACTGCATTTGTTACTAAACACAGGAAGCAGGACAACCCGGCTCCTGGAATTACTGAGAACCTCACATGGGATGAAGTAGAGCTTTACCGGATTACACAGATGCCCCACATTTTAAACAAAAATGGATCCACGGAACGGATCAATCTCATTATTAATTTACACACTGGTGAATTTTACACTCTTGCGTGAAGATCAATGAAAATCAAATAATGAGAAAAATGCCGATAAGCAATAATCCGCAGAATCAGCTCCTTGCAGAAGCACAAACAAATCTAATCCATGAAAGAGGATAAATGGTGAGAGGGAGAAGAAACAGAATAAAGCTTTGGCTGTAGATGAAAACCGTGATGTCCTTTTTAAACAACAGGGGGGTTTTCAATAGCCTCCGGGCCTTTAAAGGTACTCAACTCCTCCACGCTGGATGCTGTGAAAGTGATGCTGAGATTTTCAGAAAAAGGACCACGAGCGCAATGACAGAGGAGACGTTATCAGTGGCATCTAAAAGCTCTTACTGAAGCCTTATCGACTCAGAGGAAAAGAAGGATCGCTACCAATCCCACCCAGACAACCCATCGAGCCCGGAGAGAGGAGGCACAGGGGATTTAAGGGCACGGGCAGAAGGGAATAAGAACAGAAGGTCAGACAGACCGAAAAAGTGTGAGGGAGGACGGAAGGTCCATCATGTGGAGAGGGCGAAGGTGATGGAGAGGTGGGGAGTCTGTAATTAGGCCTTTAGTGTGTGTAGATGTGATAGGAGCGAACAGGCTGCTTCACATCCATGCACAAGAGCTCCATCCATCTCTCGGAGGGGGTCCAGCTCTCAGGGGCACAGGGTATTGCATCAGCACCATATGCCCAAGGAGTTTATGGCTTGTGCTGATAGAGAGGAGATAGAAATCTATTAGTGGTATATCATGAAGCAGTTAAACGTCTCAAGAAGGTTTAAGACCAGAAACACACACCAGGAAACACAGAACTTTTTCAGCAGCATGCTTGAAAGGATGAAGAAAATGCGACTACTTGCACGGCAATTCTGAAAATTCTGTATATTTTTGTTGAAAAAGCATGTGAATGTAGATTTGAGCATTTGCCGTTTCTTAGGAGTTCGGCCCCAAGTATTGTATGTGCCGGAATTTGATCTTCTGACATTTTTTCCAGACAAGTTTAGAAAAATAAATACAATTATAATCCTTATAATCCTGAAACCCTGTGTTGTACAGTAGCAATCTTAACATCTGGTAAATTAATGGAGGTTTCAATTTTTATAAGATTCGATTTCTGACCGCAAAACTGAGATGATCGAATATAATACCAAGAGAAAAACACATTGTTAAGAAGAATGTAGAAAAAAATGTGTCTTTCTTTCCGGAACAGAAGTAAAATGTGAAAAATTGTGCTTTTTTTTCTCATGGAACAGAAAACCATGGAGATGGGAGCTTGAGTGAATCTGCATTGTGGGAGAAAGCGTATCACACGAACACACTTTGCATTCTGGCAAATGCAGTAGGTCATATAAAAAAAAGAAAAAAAAAAAAACATGAATGTCCCTCTGGCGAAGTAGATTAGTTGCTGAGATTTACCAGTAACAGTGGGAGCAGTGGGTTGTTTACAGAGGTTCTGTTGCTGTGTGCCGATGTTAGAAGTAAATCTGCGCGCCACGCTGGGGCACAGACGCTGCTGCGGTGGGGCTATGAATCTAAACGCCGCACACACACTCTTCATCCTGTGATCAACAAGCTCTCAGATGTTGTGAATGCTAAAACAGGACGCTCAGAGAGGAAAGAAGGAGTAAACACACTCACAATAAATAACAGCAGCACATACACAAGTCACATGTCAATTCGTATGCAAACTCATTCATCACAGTCACTCATGCTGTTCGCAAAAGCACCGTATAAATATCTCATGTTGGCAGCAAATGCCTTTTTAAACCAACACAAACTTTCTAAATCAAAAATCAAAGAGGGAATAATTAAAATACTTGAGATATGGAGAAATTGTCTGTTAATATAAACAGCACGCGTACTAAGACACATAACTGGATTTAAAAGCAATTATAATATACAAACAAACACACACACACACACACACACACACACACACATCTGGTCATACCACCTTAAGGTGGTGTGTGTTTTTCAAGCATCTGTGCAGTTTCCACGTTTGTTCATGCATATTCAGAAGCATTATCCCGCAGCTTTTCCAGTAAGCCGGCAAGTACAAAAGCTAGAGAATGCAAGAAAGAGCTCTGGGTCTTTTCTCTCTACTTCATCAATCTCTCTGAAATCCTTGTGTAAAGCAGACAAAAGCCGCTGTGTATCACTTACAAAGCCGTAGTGGGAGAGAGCGTCTGGCTCTCCTAATGCAACACTGCTTCTTGGCAGAAGGTCACGCAGCTCAGTGGAGCATCAGTCTGATCTGAGGCCGGTCCTGTATCAGATGTCCTCTAATGGGCCCGTGATCACACACGTCTGACAATGCTGAGGAAGATGAAGATGCAGGCTCGTGTTTACATCTTGGTCTGGTTTGCTCGCTGGACATTCAAAGGGGTTTCTTCACATATCTCATCTATCCATTTGAAGTCGTCATTAGGACTCTAATGGTTACAAAGTTCAAGATAAACGAAAATTAAACATTTAATAGAGCTTTTTTTATTTTTAAATTTTCAAAGCGGGAAACAGCCACTTTCGAAAGTTGAACAAAAAGTGAACAATTAGGAAAATAAACAAACAGGACAGTCTCAAAACTGAAGCATTTAACAAGTTTAAACCTTAACTTGACAGCACATTCTCATTAGACCAAGCACATTTACCATTTGGTCAGGTAATGGCAAACAAGGGCTTTAAATAGGCAGACACAAGATCAAAAACAGGTGTGTGAGATTAACCAACAAACAACAAATTAACTCATGAGGGAACTAATGAGAAACACAGGTGACAGACGACACCTAATAATTAACAGTTAACTGACAAATTAAGCCATATAAACAATGGCTTGGAAAGATCAAAACACACTTCTCAAAGTAAGTAAAAAACTAATTAAAGATGACTTTGAATTTGGTTTCTATCAGAATCCCAGTCCTTGCTGATCGTAATAAAAGGAAGGAACTAGAATCTTGACAGTTACAACACGCAAGGAGTGAAACCAGCAGCTAATGCTAGTAATGTCACACTAAATGTGTTCATTCTTCAGAAGTTATACGTTCAAATATATTCAAGAAGTACAGTCTCCTTCAACGATCAGCGTTTTACTTTAGTGGCTGCAGCACTCGGATGTTTAACGAGTGTTCGGTTTCCAGATGTTGCAGTGATTTTTTTCAATAATGCCAAAGTATGTGTAACCAAGGTGGTGTGAGATATTTATGACTGACTGATGAACACCGGTCAGCAGAAGTGTTGGCGAGGCCAGCTTGAGTTACGACACAGTGATGGAGAGAAACCTGTCTGAGCAACACACCCACAAACTCATCAATCTGACTTCAGTCGTTGAGGAATTTTATGAAATGCTACTGTTGCAAATGTTCATCTCGTGCTTGAGTGGGTTTCCTCTGGGTCTCCGGTTTATTCCACAGTCCAAGAAAATGTACAAGAGATTTTTGCAATTGGAAAATTGACCATAAGATTGAGTGAGAGGTCTGTGTGTCCTGCCCTATGATTGGTTGGCCACCAATACAGAGTGTGAGTTGCTGAAAAGGAGTAGTAGATGTGTGGATGGATTTTAATTGTATCTAAAATTTAAGTCACGTTACGTCGTAAAGTTTCATAAGACATTGCTTTCATTTGGATTCAAAGCCAAAATCAACATTTTCTGTCAAGTCTGCAGTGTTCTAGACTTGATTGTCATTGAAACAAGTGCAATCAAATTTTAAAGTGCATCCCGTTGGTGGAAAGCCAACAAAGAATAATTTGCAAATAAAACATGCATCGGCAGTAAAGTGCACTTACACACTCAGGCCTATAAATAGAGACTGAATGGGTAGTGGTCTAGCGGAGACCACATTCAAGACCCAGTTTGCTTGACCCTGATCGCATTGAATCTGCACTCTCTGTTTTACAGCCACCACTCATCTCTCCTCTTCACTTCCTCTTTAGCAATTAAACTTGCACACATTCACTTCAGCCACCTTGTAAAATGCAAATATGCTTTACTGTTATAAATTAATAAAGCTATTACATTAAATAAACTCTTGTCAATGTTTGCGTGGGTTTCATCATAGTCTGGCTTACTCCCACAGTCCAAATTGAAGTTTGGAAAATTGCCCATAGATGTGAGTGAGAGTGTGAGTGTGTGTGTGTCAATGTAACCTTATTTGTGATTGACTGGACACCGAGTGTGTATACCTGGGAATGTTTGAATTGGCTCCAGCACCCCATGACCCAGAAGTGAAAAAGCAGTTCCGACAATTGACCTATAGATGATAACGTAATATCTGGTATTGCTTTTAGAACCTTTTAATAGGCTTATTGGTTCTATACCTTTGCTTATAACTGAAAATGTCAGTCAGTCATCTTCTACCGCTTCATCCTTTACAGGGCGCCTATCTCAGCGTCTTAGGGCCGGAGGCGGGGTACACACTCTGGATTGGTGGCCAACCATTCGCAGAGCGGGACACACAGACAAACACATTCACACACTCACTCATACCTTGGTCAATTTTCCAATTCCAATTAGCCTGAAGCGCATGTTTTTGGACTGTGGGAGGAAACCGGAGAACCCGGAGGAAACCTACGCAAGCACGGGGAGAACATGCAAACTAGTTAAGTTTTTGGAAAACACAGAACGGCCCCGGCCGGCCTCGAACTCACAAACTCACGACCTCGAGTGTCAAACGGAACCATCTTGCTGTGAGGCAGCAGCGCTAACCACTGCGCCACCGTGCCGCCCTAACTGAAAATGGTTGGGACCTTTATTGTGCAGGTTTAGTTAAGTTTTTGGAAAACTCAAGGCAAAGTCAAGGTGTAAATTAAAAGCAACCTCAATCCAAATGCAGAAATCTCTGAGTCTTTGAAATTAAAGGCCTGTGTAGCTGGTGCTTCTATTAGAAAGTGTTTGACTTTCACAAAATTTTAACAAAAATGAATCATAGCTTGACGTGAATCTTGAAGAAAATGCGATGCCAGAAGGAATTTTGGGCAGGAGCCACATTCCAAACAAACTGGAAAATGTGCATAAAATGCGATGCATTCACTACATTTAGTGAAATGGATACAGGCAACTTCAAAATCAACATTATTTGAAGCCAATAACGTTGATGGGTCTTCAATTTCCCGTTAACTGGTGACCCATTTCTATTTAAAACACCCAAGACAAATGGGTTTTCAGAATCCCACAGCAGTTGCTGGTTTTACAGAGAGCCCTTCCAACATGTTCTCAAGGCCTACCAGTGCTTCCATCTGTCAGTTTGAAAGGTGAGACCTCTCCAGAACAGTACTTATTCAGATTAAGCTTAATCAATAGATCAATTCTGCAAGCTTTCTCTCCAAGCCAGTTAGTTGTATGGACATATTCGGGGCTACTGCCGTAATTCAAGCTGCTAAGAAACACAGTTTGGACATCTATCAGAAGCCTGTACACTCATTATCTCCGGCAGGCGAGAATCATCAATAAATTAGCCATGCGATGAGCCCAATCAATTTCCCTGATGGAGTGTCACCTCTAGCCATCAGGGAGAGAGATAGAGAGGACGCAGCATCACCTGTCTCCTCCCTCACTGCTGCCGCAAAGCCCGGAAACATCCGCACTAATAAAGTCCCTAACTGCCAGAGCTGGAGAACGCTTCATATATCACCGGTAAGTTATGTGCATTCACACCAGCTCCATTGATTAGGGCTGAACCTGTTTGCTCTATGGAAATGAGGGGAAATCGCTAATGCAACTCAAGCCCAACAACCGAGTCTTCTGAGCGAGGTTCCAAACAGACGGTGATGCCAAAAGGTAGTGTAGTTATGTGCGGGAATTTTTAAGAGCACAACGGTGGAGTGATAGGATGAGGATGAAATTTCCAGTAATGGCGGAGAAGGATTTCTGGTAAGGTCTCGATAAAATCACTTTGGCCTTGGGATGCTCAGCCAAATGAGGATTAGAAGCGGATTGGATTTCCAACATACTGACTCTGACTCGCTTCATTCTGTACACACTCTACTCCAATGCCTGAGAGACTTTCTTCTCGCTCCCTGACAAATTAACTTCTGGAAAGAGATAGATGACCAACTAGAAGCGCTCTCTCTCTCCATGACCTATAAATCTGATCTAAAGTTAATTAAACATGGCGTTATGACACATTCTTAGTGTAATGTTTGCACAATGACGTGTCTGTTAGTGTTGTTAGATCTACCCAGATGTGGTTGTGTCTGTATTAAGGCATCACTGATTTCCTCATGCTTTTGAAAGTCTGACTTGTTTGATTTATGTTTGATTTCATAGTCATGGACTATCGGAGAGCAGCCGTTCAGAACTATAAATCTCAAGAACAACTCAACAGTACCACCCAGACCAATCTATACTATGAGCGGAAAGACCAAGGCTAGTGAGCAAGACATTAGGTGACACTTGTCCAGGAGCAAAACCCTCCTATGGCATTTTTGTGGTTTTTGTTATTATTATCTTCGGTTATCTTTTCCCAATGATATAAGAAAACACACGAGCTGAAGTTAAAAAGCACACCATGCAGAGACACTGTCAACAAGGAGGAAATCCACAAATTACCTAATGAAAAGCACAACCAAGTCCAGACTCACAATGTAAAAAAGAAAAAAGTCAGACAAAACCCCTAATATCTTTTTAACTACAGTAGCGTGCCACTTAAGTACACATGCTAGTTTTGTACACATCCCAGTTTAGTACACATACAGGTTAAGCACGCACCCCAGTAAAGGGTACTTGTTAATTAACATCCCGGTTCAGTACACATCCCGGTTAAGTACATATCCCAGTTAGTGGTCCTATTTTCCCCTAAAACTCTGGGTTCCATATGTATTAGATAAACATGTCATGAATAACACAGGTTTTGAAGTTTCTAACGTTGTATGGTGAGTAAAAGTCTACAATAGGGTCGCAACACTATTTCTGCGTGGGAGAAGACAGAAATAGACAAGAAAGACCAGAGGCTCCCAAGAGAAAAGAACCATTTTGCAATTGGTTTTTATTGGGAAGCTCAAATCTGGCTCTAAAACAAATAAAATGATTGAGTCCCAGTTAAAGCTTAAAATCGGTCTTGAATTTTTTCACAGTTCTCCCAAATCTTCCAAAACTACTTCCGAGCCGTTGCCATTGTACTGGGAGCCGACATTTAGTTTAACTGTGAGATAACTTAGATAACACAAGACTCATTGCGATTGGTTTCTTTGACGTGTGGGCATGGCCACTCCTAAGTACACACTTCCAAGTTAAGCATGTACACAACCTCACGAGTTTAATTTGTTTTCTACTGTACATTGCCAGAAGTCTCCAAACAAAAATGTCCAGTGGAGTGGAATCTCAGCTCCAGTATGGATTGATCACTGATTTCCGCAGATATTTATGGACGGCAGAACAAAGCTGAGCTCTGTAGGCAGAACATAAGAGCACAAGTAGAGGACTCACAGTACGTAGGCCGCAGGAGCTGTTCGGCTGGTGGAGGAGGTGAGAGGAAGCTCGGTGAATGTGCCAGAACATGTGGAGAGAGATTTACAACGGCAAAGCTTTGAAGGCCCTATCAAAGGATGAACGAGTCAAGTGTTGGCAGCCAACCAGAGGCCACCAGTGTCACCAGTGAGAAGGAACCCAAAAGGTAGAATAGCACAAGACCTTGAGATAAAGGGCAAACTTATGACACCTTACACCCACAGAACCGTTTCAGACGTGAACACGTTTTAATTCAGCGATGAATGAAACCCAACTGGCTTCTTTTAAGACGATCGAGGTGAGAGGAGTGTGAGAATATGATCAATAAACCAAGCCACTGAAAAAGCATTAAATATCATACTTGTTGGACAAGCATCCTTTTTTTAATAACGGTTCCTTTCTGAAGTATTGGCTCAGAATAAATAGACGGCTCACCCCATACACTTCTCATCCGTCCTTCCTGTCCATTCCTTTTCAGCATCACACTCTCTCGCTCCACTCACCCTTCGTGCCTGAGCCCGACTGAGTCAGACCCAGAAAGCTGAACAAATATTGCCTGTGAATTCATATTGTCTGCAGACTTTAATAAGAACAGAGCGGAAAATGACTCTGAAAAATATTCGTTTCTTTTTGAAGTCGAGCTTTATACGTATCGAACGAGGTGCTGAATTCCTAAGCAGAGACGCAAAGAAATGGAGGTTTTGAAGTTTTTTTTTTTACACATGCACACGTATAAATGAGTGAGTGAAAAATGAAAGAATTGTGTGTGTGTGTGTGTGTGTGTGTGTGTGTGT
>CM051503.1:13300667-13343542 GCA_028031935.1 Paedocypris micromegethes
GTGTGTTTGTGTGTTCTGATTTTCATCAATTGTGGGGACAAATGTTTGTTTAAACAGTGTGGTCATGGGGACCCAATAATATAGAGACAAAAAAATTAAACAAAAAGTAAACTTTGTAGGAAAACTTATAAGCAATGCTTAAATATGCCAGATAAATGTTTTGACCTGGCTCGAAGATTTTTCATTTTTTTTTTTAAATAGTGTGTTTGGTTTTGTGCTCAACAGCAACAATTTAACCTTTGCCACTACTAATGTTTCAAAGTGTGTGTGTGTGTGTGTGTGTGTGTGTGTGTGTGTGTGTGGGTGTGTTGTGTGTGCGTGTGTGTGTGTGAGTGTGTGAGAGAGAGAGAGAGGGAGAGGTTTTTTTTTACAGACTAAATAAAATGTAAAACAAACAAACAAATAAATTAATAAATACATAAATACATAAAGTTAATCAATAACAACTGAACACAAACTGAGGCTCAGAGTTTAACTGTCTTATAAAAAATAATAATAAAAAAATAATTTACTTAACAATTTTTTTAACGAGGGAGAGGAGAGGAGAGAGAGAGAGAGAGAGAGAGAGAGAGAGAGAGAGAGAGAGAGAGAGAGAGAGAGAGAGAGAGAGGTAGAAAAATTTTGTCTAAATGAGCAATAGTAGGTATTAAAGTAAGGGAAAGGAGATGAGTAAGAGTCAGGGGAAGTGGGGATCAGTACTTAATTGTAGTCTCAGGGGTCATCTAATCTAACCGTATCCTGATAAATCTACTGTAATCTATTAAACCAACAAATTACTTTTTAGTCACATTCTGATGGAAAGAAACAGCACTCCTCAGATTCATCTGTTAAACAAATAAGTTCAGGACTGCTGTGAATATTTCACACAGAAAACTAGATCATACATGAATGCTTAAAGAGTTTATTCACATGAACTGAAAACAGTCTGACATTATTCTGACTGTCGTCTTGTCATTGTTTTCCTTGCCCTTGTAGTTTACTTTTTGTTAGTTAATTATTTGTTCACTGTTGCAGTCCATTATTCCCACAGATGTTTAATGGTCCGTTAATTTAGATCATTAATTATTGAGCCTCACGCTGTCAGTTTTCTCTGTCATGCTCTTCTCTGTTTTCTCTGTTCTTAGTCGAGTAGAGTTAAGTTCGCTTTTTTTCCCACATTTTAGAATGTTTAGTTAGTTTTCAGACCATTTTACCGTGATTTCGTTTTTGGCCCCTAGTTAATTCAATTGTGAAATAAAACCATTCCCTACTGCTATTAGGTCCCTGAAACTCTCAACTTATTAAAAATAGACTTGGAAAAAACTGCTTCACAGTTTGAGATGCAATTAGAAAGTGTTTAAGAAACTTTAACACCAACATCGCAAAATAGTTTTCAATGATTAGTAATTACCATGTTAGTTTCTATGACTACTCATGAATAGTAAAACTAGTTTATTTTGAACTTGAATTTGAGTGCTTTTATTTTCAGTATCAATATAACCAAACACTGGATAAGAATTAAATTCCCGGCTTTGTTATAAAGGTTTGTAGATATGTACTGTAACTGAACTTTACTGATCCTACAGTTGGGACATTAAATTACTCGAATATCCACAGAAGACGGCATTAGATTCCAAGAAACAGAAGCATACAATTAATAGTAATAATAGTATTAATACATTACAACATATACACATCTTTAAAACTTTTGTTCCTAGCCTCTGTCTCTTATTGTCTTGCTCACTAATCCTCATCATTCTGCTCATGGTTCGGATAACTGTGAATGTAATTTTAACCTACTTAACAATACACTAACGAGCGAATATTAAAAACACTAAATGATCGTCCTGAATGACACCAGCACACGGATCAGCACACTGACATCTAAAAACATTATAGGTTCTAGATAAAAGCTCCCAAATTGTCAAAAATCACGTTCTTGTTTGCCATTCAAAAGTTTGTTTGCCATCAAAATGTTTATCATGTAAGAGGAGCTCGATACATAGCTTTTTTAATTGCAAATAAACACTACAGAAGGTCTCAAAATAAGGGCAAAAGCACTTAGTCGTCGTACACGTGCTGGTAAACCACACAATAAACATGACTTATTTAAAGTTGGCAGCTCACGTCTCTTCAGCTTGGCACAGCATCAGAAGACACAAACACATTAACTCCACAATCTAATCAGATTCGTGACAGTGGCATCCATTAATCACAGAGCAACAGACTGTTACACTAAAATATGTTGACTTCAGCAGACTGTAGACTGTCTTGAATGTAAAGGATGGATATTTGATGCTCGATGTGGGCTTGAAGAAGTCTGCTGGTCTGGGATCTGATCCATCAGCTCTGATTTACTGTAAAGATTCAAATCAGCCGACAAGCTGCACATTAGTTCAACCCTGTGGATCTGCACTAGATGTGATGTCCAAAACGAGTGAGATCCATATCAGTAAGCACTCTTTAGCGCCATACGGATGTGAATCATGCAGACAACTGCAGGTAACTGAAGGACACTTTTTATTGAAGCAATAATGGAACAGGATTCAAACAGAAACCTCCTCCAAAATACAAAGCTTCACATTCCTCCGAGTCACAAAAATCAATTCTCTTGTGAAACTTTTTTCTTGAGTTGTTGAAGTGAGGCAAACAGCAAATCTAACTCTCAGCCCTTGTTTAAAATGGTGCATCATCTTCCGTGAGAGTAGATAGAATAAAACTGATTTATGAGAAGCAGGAGAATTAAGGAAATTTATAGCTTTTCATCTACGTTTAAATTATGAGAGGATGTGAAACCTGAAGTACGTAACTTGTCAAGTTTGATTCGCATTAAGTCATTTCTTCAAACGTGCACATTTGATTCAAATGACTGGGTCACTTTGATGGGCCAAAAAAGTCTTTGTTTCACAACAGCAGCAGCAACTAGTTTTGATGACAATGTAAAGGTTATTTTCTGATGTTGCTACAATGTACGAATCATGCCATACATAAGTGGCATCATGTCCTCAAATGTTCTACGCAGTGCAATACTTTACTACAGGTCCATTTACCCATATACTTTTCTCTGTGTATGTGTAATATGTGTAATTTGAGTAATATTCTCTGTGTCCAAGTGTAATACGTAAATTTTAATTTATGAATATTTAATTCATATTTAGAGTTTAAACTGTAGACATGAAGCAATTATTAACAATTTCTATGAACCACCACATATTGGTGAATCTCCTAGTCCACAAATTGCAATGCTGGTAACATTTTAAGAATTACTGGTAATTTATTAAGTCAGTTTAGTAAGTTAGTTATTTTTTTATAAATTATGATCCTTAAATATTTTTGATTAAAATGAAATAATTTATTTTTAAAATTTTTAACGGGTTAATTCCGGCTCTTACGTATATCACAATGGATGAATATAAAAACATTTTGATTCCATGACAAACGACCCTGTGAAAAGCTGCGGGCACTGTACAAAAGAATATCACCGGCCTTCTTGACCTCAATCATGTAGTCATCAGCACAGTTTTGTGTGTGTGTTTTCATAATCACCAAGAGTCCTGCAGATCCCATCAGCTGAATGTGCTGTTTATCTGCTTTACTAAAGGTCATTCCTCCAAACTCCCTTTAGCCGAGCAGAAAAGCTTTTGCCGGTAGCTCTGGAGAAGCCGAGTGCAATTTTCACCTAGTGACTAGAAATGTGGCGAATAACCGACATATTGAGTCTGGGCTATTTACAGGGGACGCTGTGAAGATTCGCACCTCTTCCCACCTCATCCTGCTTTGTGCTGAGGGCAGAATCTCATTTCTGCAACCAAAACATGTTAAAGGTGACCTGTACTGTGGGAATTGATACCACTACTGGAAAATAACCAGAAGCCCATGCATTTACATGCTAGTTTAGAACAATCTAAGCCAATTAAAGCTGTTAAATGCGAATGTAGCTGTTACAGGAAATGACGCATTTCTGCCGTCTGTATAATAAACCCTGTTATACGCATTTGTTTAGGGATTTTTTTCTAATTTTATCCATGCATTATTTGGAGCACAATTTTTATTAAAGCCAATCCTCTCTGGCTTTGGCATACACTTCACCTCTGCTTTCAACACGTATCATAAAAGGCTCAAACCCCATTATTGATTATGTGTAATTACCATAAAACAAATTCATGTGAGCTGGGGGGGCTCTATACAATAATCTACCGGTTGATCACAACGATAATTTGGGTGAATCGCAAGGCTATAAAAAAATCAGCCAATTATTTATCCTCACTTTTACTGAGCAACCAATCAGATTTCTTTCTTGTTAACCTCAAATATATTTATGCGAACTTCCAGAAGAGTTGTAAAATGAATAGATGAGCTTTTACAAAATATCTAAGCCAAATATCTTACATTTCCATGCAGAATATCAAATCCGAAATGCGGTCATCTAAATAGATATTAGAATTTTTGTCGCTAATACCTTTCACCTTGGTTGAATTTTAAGCATCTCACAAGCTGTCTACATGTGAGCAGTGGTGATGTAAACACAAGTTTCTGCCACAATAATTGTACGATTCTGTTACTTGTCCAACATCCGGGCGGTTCGGCGCACACAAACATAATTACTGTACACTGTTTATGGGCGTCTTTACTCCGTCCTTGAGCAAAACACTGAACCAACTTGCTCAGATTCTGTAAATTGCTTTCATTAAATCGTTTGCCAAATGACTGTGTGAAGTAAATAAAGGTCTTGGCCAAATACATGTAAAGTAAATTGCAGTAAATGCTCAAACATGGAGCATTTAGGCACGCTCTGTTCTTACTTCAGTAGAACTTTTCACATTTTACATTCAGACCCTGTTTAACGTATTTTAAGCGCATTGGCTTCAAAAGTTGATTCCCTCTACCAGTGTTTCCAAACAATCTACTCTTTTAGACCGAACACACACCACAAATCATGTAAGTGCATCGATGTAAAGCAACGGGAGGAGAGAAAGCAGCCGGCCACAGGGTGGTCTCGCTGACGGACCAGGAGTCAGGGCTCTTGTTTCAATATAAGGATTGTTGGGCTGATGTGCTGGATCAAAGGCAGACGCGAGCTGCACTCCTCCTCCTCCTCCTCTTAAGCCTTTCTTCTCCTGTCTGCTCATTTGCATCATCCTCTTCTGTAAGACAGACCTCCAAACTGGCATCATCTTCAACCCTCCTGTTTCTAAAAGCAGCAGCTTCAGAAGAAACTTTCCTTTGAAAGCAGAAACAAATTGAGCTGCACTAAGAGCGGCGGCGAAGCAGAGATTATTAATCGACACGACGAGGGCTGCTCGTCCCCTCTGTGCTGTGATATTCTCAGAGGCAGAATGTCCCCTCATCCCTCATCACTTCAGCCTCGCCGTCCCCCAGCGCTCACCTCAGCAAAATACTTTATTATGAAGATTCCTGTCACAAACACAATAGAAACTTCCCTAGCTTTAATCATAGCACCAGGCAAGAGTCCTTCACCGACCCCCCCTCTCTTTCTTTTCCTCTCTCTCTTTCTCCATGTCCCTCTCTCTACCACCTCTCTCTTCCCTCTTTCTCACCCCCCCCCCTCTCTCACTCTCTCTGCCTTTCTCTCTCCCTCTCTCTCTCTCTTTCCTTATTCTCTCTCTCTCTCACTCACTATCTCTATCTCTCTGTCTCACTCTGTTTCTCTTTTTCTCAATCTCTCTCTGACTGTCTCACTATAGCTCTCTTTTCCTCACTCTTTCTCTGTTTTAAAGTCACTCGCACTCTTTCATCTCTTTCTCTCTCTCTCTCTCTCTCTCTCTCTCCTCTCTCTATCTCTATCTCTCTCACTCGTGATGAATAGTCAGGACTGGCATTGGATGCCCACCAGCTAGAGCCAAGGCCCTGTTCAACAGCTCTCCTGGATCAAGAGGAGAAAAGGAGATTAATTAATCCGACAGGCTGGGAGGCAGGACACTCTGCGTAGTATGTGTGTGTGTGTGTGTGTGTGTGTGTGTGTGTGTGTGTGTGTTATTGGCCGATGGGTTCTTTAAATAAATGCCACTAGGGTCCATGTGAGGCTGTCCTTGACCTCCCAACACACACACACACACACACACACACACACACACACACACACTCTCTCTTAAAGTATTCCCTCAGAGGCAATGGACTCACTAACCCACCACCTTCCACCTCGTATTTTGAGCCCAGACTTTGGGGGAGGGTGATGTCTGCTTTTAAAAGCTCACAGCATCTCCATTCCCCAACATTACCGCATCATATGATACTGTAGAGAGAGTCGCCACACAAACAATAGCATCAGGCTGACCGCTGATCTGTCCTTCAGACCGGCACAACCCACACCACAATCCAATTCTGTGAAGACAGCGTTCCCTTCAATGAAAGAGCTGTAGAACACAGGTAGATAAGATAAGATGAGCCTTTATTCGTCCCACGGTGCTGACATTTCTTTGTTCGTTTGAACGTTTCAATCCCAGTAAACAGGGGAGATCATTACTGATCAAAAATGTGCTCTGCATTTGACCATCCAGTGAAGTGACCCACACAAACCCGGAGCAGTGGGCAGCCAATCTGTCAAGCCCGGGGGGCATGTTGGGGGTCAGTGTCTTGCTCAAGGACATTCAGAACCCATGGGACAGGGATTTGAAAATGTAATGCTAGTGTGGCAGGTCCAACTCCCCACAACTTACCACCTAAGTTAGGTTAAGTATGGGCCTTGGTTAGGCATACACACACATACTTTGCTAGAATTACGGGTTCAAGATGTCTTATTTAAACATGTATGAAATTGTCAGTAGTGCAAATACTTGAGTAAATGGACATTTCTTGGGTGGACGAGGCGATATCGCCATCTGCAGGGTGCTGAAGGTACTGGATGCTATTTATGATGCTTTATATATTTATGATGCTTTTTCGCACATTTGTGTTTGATTGAGAGACATTTTGTTGTATTTTTTATATACTGTGTTCTGCCATCATTGAGGTAATACATTTCATTTCACTTCTATATTTTTTGCTTTTTTGAGCCCAATTTCAGAACAAGTAAATACTTAATTACTTAAAATTAAGGATATTTTACAACTTTCACTCAAGTCATCTCGGAATTGGTGACTTGTAACTTGTAATAGACTAGTTTTACAGTAAGGTATCCATACTTTTTCTCAAGTACGGTTTTCAGTTATCCTTTACACCTCTGGGAATTGCTGACATGTGGGCGTGGCCAATCTTAAGTAAGCACCTTCCAGTTAAGTACACACACACCTCGCAAGTTCAATTTGAGGCTGCTGTAAATCACCATGAGAGGTTTTAAACGATGTATTTAACACTGTACAACAAAAAACTCGAGTCTCCACAACTACATAAATTCCAAGGAACACGATGACCTGGCCCTCACCACGGTGCTGTTGCTTCTTTTAGCCCAATTCCACTCAGTCTCCGCGGCCCAGACGTGGTTAGAGTCTCGCTCAGGGCCACAGTGTTGATACACCAGGATTGTAATCGAACAGGAAGGTTTCTGGGTCATTTTCCTCGAGACCAGCACTCAAATCAGGAGCTGCATGTTCCTCTGAAACATCCAGTGCATTTGAAAAAGCGAAGCGTCCCGCATTGCTTAAAACGAGACTTCTAAACTAGGTTATGATGTTTAACAAAAATTGATCTATAGTGGTTCCCTCAGGGACGTGGTAAGAAAGAGCGAGAGGAAGAGGATCTGGGGAAAGTGGACAGCAAGGGTGAAGGAATTCCCATCTGTCTCTAACCCTCACAGATGAGTGAATTGACCCAAATAGTGGAGACTGGAATAGCAACAGGATGGAGAAAGACAAGAGCATCAGTTAAAAAAGGCTGTATAAGATGAGAGGTATTCCTCCTCCTTTGTCTTCTCTTGAACATGCTGTTCGGCTGAAGCTACAGTGAGTTATAACAGGAGTTGTGATATATGAAGGGCATTGGCAATCATTTTGAATGACCCTATGTTAACTTTGAGTGTAAAACATTATAAAACATCAAAAGCCAAAATCCTTAAAAAAATAACCTGCATCTGAAAACTCGTCTGAACATGAGAGGACTCATACTTCAATTATCCCGAAGATCTACAGATCTTGACTTAATTATTGGACTTGTGTTTTTATTTATACATTTTATTAAATTGTTGTCATATATCACTCGCACCTATGGTCAATTATACAGAGCCAGCAGACATGAAATGGAAACCGGTGACCAGGAGGAAACCCACACAAGCAAGGGAAGAACATGCTAATTTCACACAAAAAATGTGGTCTGCAAATCACACCTCGAGTCTCATACGGTGAGACGACAGCACTTAAATATAAATATAATGAGACAGAATACAACAGAATATACCGTAATTGGGCTGGTGAAGGTAAAGTCCTGCTTTTATGTTCAGTTTTGCCATTTCTGTTGTGTGACTGCTCTTTTTCATCTCTTCATGTAAAAGCAAATAATGAGCATGGACTAATAATGCACCTACAGTATTCTAAGAGACGACAGCAAATGGCTAAAGAAGCCAGTACTGTATTGTGGTGTCAGGATCTTTTTATCTTTTTGGGCTGAAGACAATACCAGTGTGCCCGATTGGCATTTTTCTATTAATTAGCTTTTATTTTATTAATTAGCTTATTTTGTATTAATTTTCATGTCTATGCTTCATAATTTGCTTTCCCAGTTTACAATAAGCTCTTTTGTTCCAGGTTGTGTTTTGTTTAGCTTGGAAGTGCTAAGCTATAAGCTAAGCTAAAGGCTAGTTTACAAACAATAATCAGGCCATTTTCTTTGAAACATGATATGTTTAGTTTGAACTCTTAGTTCTTTATAGTTTTGTGTCTGTTACTTGACCATATTGTTTTTATTTTGTATTTTGAAAACGTGTTTTTACAGTTCCGCCTTGTGGCTGTTTAATAGCTGCTCCACTTTTTTTCTTTTTTTTTTTTTTTTTTTTTTTATAATTTGCAGATGCAAGTTGGCATGTGGAACTCCTACAGGGTGCATTGACAAGTGTCATTGTGCAAACATTTGGAATAAATCAAGAGTAGCATTTCAAATTCAGAAAAATCCATGTTTTCCAGCTATAATCGCAAGGTTAAAAAATATTGAGTCCCTCAACTCGTCCAGTGGGTACATTTCACCTCCATGGTGTGGAATCCTACAGGTATGATTTTTAAAGAGGTTTATGAAATTGTAAAATCAGTCTGTTTGTCCCAAACAAAATAGTGCTAATCTATAATTTATTCTTAAATTAGTATTAAGCAGTTGAGGACGCTTTAGCCCCCCCTACAGGTTCCGTCTGTCAGAAGAAAAGACCTTCAAACTACACGGCGGACAGAGGCGAAGGTACAGCCTTCATCTTTATCCTCCTCTTTATGTTTGCTTCTTTGAAGGGAGAGATGACTGATTAAATATTTATCAAGCCAGGCAACAGCTTGTGTCGAGAGGAATTCATCTCTGACATTAAACGCTCAGGTGGTGGAGGAAATACAGGAAACGACAGTGATATATTTCACTGCTCACACTGAAGCAGAATTCTACCCAAAACATGTCGAAGATGAATCACACTGTGCTGGCAGTTTTTTAAACACCGTCAGAAAGAAAGAGACTCGAGAAGAAGGAACTTTAATCATTAACAAGATGTTTAATTAAGAGAGGGTTGCATTCGTTCAGGGTTTAAATTAGTAATATAAAAGCCTGTAGCGTACAGGTGAAGTAGCTACACACACCAAACTACGTAGATACATTTAAATAGAAATGTTTCAGTTAACGATAAGATTTGTTGCGCTATCCATGGTGCTGAAACTAACATGAGCCAGGTGCTGAAACATTTTTTGGACCAGAATATAAGGTGCACCATTAATAAATGACTAAATCTCAATCTTTTTCCACATATAAGGCATATCAACAACAGAGATGTAAAGAGAACCTGTTAACCATACTTTAGTAAAAAAAAAAAACAAAGACTTGAGTATAATTCAAAAAGTATCCAAAGTAATTTACTAGTATTTTAGACTCCGAACACATCAAGAAATGTGGAAAACTAAAAACTATTTATAATGTTGTATTTTCTAATATTGAAATGAAACTTAAAACCTCAGTGTCTCAAAATGGCAGAACAAAACAGATTTAAAATAAAAAGAACAGAAAGTCAGTCTCATCCGCCCAATAAATTCATTGCGGGAGAAAAAGATGCCGACTTTTCACATGTCTAAGTGTCCATCCAGATGTGGAGTAAAGTGTAAGTTTGTATTTTTTATAATCAGCAAAGTAGATAAAACATTTCCTCAAGTACTTTACACCTCGAATTAAAGTACACAGTAACTTTTTTAGGTAGATAAGGCTTATAGTGCGAAAAATATGATTACAAAGCTACCCACATTCTACTCTAAGCGTGAGGAAGACGACAAGGAGAAAGAGTTGGAAGATTTTGAATGAGTCAACAATCTCATGCCTGGTTATAACTTCACAGGTCTCACTGGAGTGAAACTAAAGACCCCAAGGTCACTGGGGCAAATAGCAGAAGCAGCAAACTCTGAGTGGCAGTGGCAGAAGTATGAGTGCCAGCTTGAGATCCGATATATGTGTCACGACAAACACCCAAGCAGTGAAAATGAGGGAAATAAAAGTTCTTCTCCCAGCAGGAGACCATCTAAGTCCTGTCACACGAGGAGCTCAGAAGCATGAAGACCGTTATCTGTGTCACCAGTCCATGCGGCACATGCAATGACACAAAATGGCTTGTCAACAATGGTCTATTAGTCTCCAACAGGGAAATCTGGAGAAAAGGTAATGTGGAGGGATTTAGGACCATCACTAGGGAACGACTTTCTCCCCAAACGTTTCCCTGGAAGCAGAGCTCGGGGGTCTTTCAGCCCCACATTTGAGATAGTGATTGCGAACACCAGAGACGAACGTTTACAGCACCTGGAGCGACAACGAGTCTTAAACAGCAGAATATCTTTCTGCTTATGCGGACGGATCTACTAGAGATTTAGCATGACATTTGGAGATATGAGAGTTTAAAAAAATATGATTATTGAATTAGTGCTTGTGGTGGAAATTCCTCAATTTTCTTGGCATAAAAAGTCACCCATCATTTGATAACATTAACAACAAACAATCTGACACATTGACTTTCATACATTTCCTGTGTCACCACCAGAATTAAAACCCCGGTTGCTGGGTTGGCAGGTGAAGGTTTTAAGCTCACGCCACACAAGAAATTGTTTAGGCCCAACTGAGACACACACATGTTCCCAGGCAAAAATCAGGCTTCTTTAATAATACATCAAAAAATGGGTTCCAGAAACTTCTCAAAAAATACAAAAAAGGTTAATCTCAATCTGAGATATAAAGAGAAACAAACAAAAATGAGCATAAAGCAAACAAAAGCTTTACGATGGAAGAAAACCAAATGAAACAAACTATCACTACAGAGCTAGGGAACTAGAGAATAAAGATGGAACAAACAGTACTTCACCCAAGAGGATCACGATCTGTCACCTGAAGACTTGGTAAAACCAAAGGAAAACATACTCCTTATATACACAATCTTAATGAGTTACACCTGCTCAAACAGTCTAGAGACAAAATTAGGACAAGTGCCCTCTAGAGTCCTGGAGACACATTACATAAAGTCCTGATGGTGACACCCTGAGATGAAAATCTTCAACTTTGGTGTTCTCCATATTTTTCCACTTAAGCAACGTGCGCATCACACCAACTGTCACAAACATTTATTTTCTTCCATGAGTAAATCCAAACACGAACCACATTTAAAGGTGAAATGTAAAAAAACCACAACATTTTACCGTAAAATATGCGCTAAACTAAAAACGGTGAATGTTTATTGCACTCCCAACAGAATCCGTGAGGTCTGCAGAAGCACAGACTTTCCCCATCTGTCCAACAGCGCTCTAATGAGGCCGATGAAATATCAAACACAGCGTGGAACCAAACACAGTCCCATGTTTGCTTTGCCGTTTAACTTATTGGCGTAAAGAATTCAGATCAGCCGAATCAATGCGGGCTTTGACTGTGCATGCGGTGAGCCGGTGGCGGCGGGTGATTAGCTAGAGGTTGGTGTGGGTTAAGAAGAAGCCAGGAATGGGTTACATAAGACGTGGAGAGGAGAGCAGAGAGCTTTTGTAATGATGTCGGCGGGCTTTGATCTTGTCAGTCAGGCCTCCGTGATCTCGCCACCTGTTGAAGAGCAGAGCCGACCCAGGCAGGTTCATTAGACTGACTGGAGAGACAGACAACACAACTGGAAATTCCAAAATCTCCAGCACGGTAATGCGAGGAACTGTCAGGAGCATCCACCCACCAAAGCCTGCGCTGGTACCCGCAGGAAACAGGCCCGGCAGCACCTGCTTGCTTCCTCTGGCTGTGGGTGACTAATTTGGGATGCTCACTGTACTCGCATCTGTCTAACCAGCAGCAGCCGTCTGGCTCTATATCACAGCCGCGGCAAGAGTTGACTCATCCGCTAAATCCGAGGATGCTTCTGAGGATATCTTTGCCCTTCTACACAAGCTGTGCACGTGACTTTCACTGAAGCCGACGTCTTTAGTCACAACAGGACCTCAGCATCTGGGCTCCGAGGCTTGCTAATTCAAAGACACCGAAACGTCCAAACGCCAACACTGTGGCTTTTATTGCGCAAACTTCCCGTTGAATAAGATAAACAAGGTCAAACCGGAAAAATAAACTTCTGTATGAGTCAATATGTTGGGAAAGTTCAGCAAAGGACACAAACGTGGCAGCGCATAACATATTTTTCACACTTAATAAATAAAGCTGAATTCATTGATTATGATCAATTTAATGACCAGATTAAATTGGTCAATTTAATTTCCGGATGGATGGATGGATACATGGACAGACAGATAGACAAACTGATAGACAGACAGATAAATAAATAACATCGGTTTATCTAACAAGTGGCCTTTGTTATTTATCCAACAAGAAAAAGTACAGAGGATTTTTTATGGATTCCACCTATTTTGTAAGACTCTTTTTTTCATTTCTGTGTCACAGGGAGATGACATCAGCATGTCTCGTGGGAGACAAATTCTGGCCTCTTTTACAGTTTAACTGTTAACCGGTGGAGAACTTTAAACCCAGATAGGCCATGACGGGCCTTAAACACAGTTTCTCCTCCTAGTTGTGAGGCAAAAGCAATCATTATGTATAGCATAAAAACAACCCTATGTCATTTGAAATAATACAAAATATTAAATTCAAAATTCACACACAATATTTCGGAATTGGAGAGTCAAATTTCTCCTTAAACTGGCCCAAAGACTCAGAGTTTTAAAAATAGAATCAGGCTAAAAAATAGAATCTGAATAAAGTATTTGGAAACTATTTCAATTCAGTGCAAAGTTTGTTGAGCTTATTGCCCAATCTAATGGGAATCAAGCTTTTACAGCAGTTACAGTGACGCAAGGGAGACGCGACTCGTTGAGAAATAACAAGAGAGCAAAGACAGTGGGGTTCCAGTACTCAGAGACGTAAACAGTGAAATAATGTGAGTGTTAGAACGGAGCCTGAAGTCACAGAAACAAAGGCAGCATCAACAATATGCTCGGTGCTTTCTTTATCCTCCCTGTCCAAAAAGAACGTCTCAAAACATCAGAAGCATTATGCTTATTCTCCTGAGACTGAGCTTAAAACAAGTCAGAAACTTTCATCTTCACGCTACAGGTCCAATTAAAGATAAAGTCCTGCCTAGTGTCGTGCCATCTCTTTAGCAGTTTGCTAGTTATGACCACAACTTTCACATAGATTTACAAATGTACACCTCACACGTGTACACAATTGCATGAATGCTTCTACGTTTTTGTTACGTTGTTGTTTAAAGTACTGTATTGGTAATGTGGACTGACTGTTTTCTCAAAAACAGTTTTTTATTGATTGAAATGCAGAACCGCCTGGACAGGATTTCTCCAAAAATGGAATGGTCTGAAAATCTGAATACTAACACTAAGTACTGGACGCTCATTCATTGTATCACTAGAGCAGCTGTGTTAGATGGGAACGTCTTAATGGTAGTTTCAGTATTAGGTTTAGTTAAAGTATTAGACTGGCTAAAAACATGGACCAGATTTCTCCAAAACTGGAATGAACTAACTGAAAATGTAGACCATATTTCATCAATAGTGACAGAGAGAGAGAGATGTAGAGAGAGAGGGAGAGAGAGAGAGAGAGAGAGAGAGAGAGAGAGAGAGAGAGAGATAGAGAGATGAGGAGATGATAGATAGATAGATAGATAGATAGATAATAGATAGATATAGATAGATAGATAAGATAGATAGATAGATAGATAGATAGATAGAGATAGATAGATAGATAGATAGAAGATAGATAGATAGATGATAGAGAGATAAGATAGGATAGATAGATAGAGATAGATAGATAGATAGATAGATAGATAGATAGATAGATAGATAGATAGATAGATAGATAGATAGATAGATAGATAGATAGATAGAGGGAGATAAAGAGAGATAGAGAGATAGAGAGATAGATGAAAGATAAGAGAAAGAGATATAGAGAGATAGATTGAGAGAAAGAAGATAGATAAATAGAGAGATAGAGCGATAGATAGATAGATAGATAGATAGATAGATAGATAGATAGATAGATAGATAGATAGATAGATAGATAGATAGATAGAGAGATAGAGAGATAGAGAGATAGAGCGATAGATAGATAGATAGATAGACAGACAGACAGACAGACAGACAGACAGACAGACAGACAGACAGATAGATAGATAGATAGATAGATAGATAGATAGAGATTATCTCCAACAACTCTTTGTTTGTTATCCAACAAAGAAAAAATATATAAATACAAAAAAACATACAAAACATACAACAAGGAACACAATACAATCCACAGAAAAATATGACTATAAAACAACCTGTGTGTGTGTGTGTGTGTATGTGTGTGTGTGGGTGTGTGTGTGTGTGTGGTGACAGATGGAGGGGGCTGGAGGGGACAGACCGCAGGAGCAGGATGACTTGAGCAACACAACTGACTCATACAGCACAGACGCCGTGGGACACGGAGCCGCTCCTCACACCTACTGCCGGCCGCAGCCAATCAGACGGAAGATGACAGAGGAGAGACGCAGGAGACACTGTTGAAATAAATTAGGGGCTACATAGCAAATCCCCTCTCAACAGGATGCAGGGGATGTGAGAATGAGATAGAAAAATGAAAATGTAGGGTAGCAAAAAAAAAAAAAGGTGAGAAATGGAAAGGAGGGAGAACGAGGGGTTTGGAAGCCTGACGAGCAGGACTAGGTCAAGGCAATGCGGAATGCCGCAGGGCTTCGCTGATCACCATGCGCCTCTAAATAATTCAGCCTGCAGGTTAGGAGAGCAAGCGTCCATTAGTTGTGGCCTTGTGCTTCATCTTCACTATCACTGACAGCCGGACAGAAAACCAAGTCACCGCCACAAAAAAAACCTCACAGTGAGCAAAACGAATAGCAAAAAGATCATCCGGACATTCGGAAAGAGTTCTGAGAGTGTAAACGAGAGTGGAAGAGCTATATATAATGGAATTAAAACTGCATGAACCTGTGACCCGACTCTGACTTCTCACCGCGCTGAGGAACATAGATGTGAGAGACCTGAGGGCCACGGAAACACCAGCCTGACAAACTCAGAGCATCACGGGAGAGGCGGAATAAATACTTCATCATAGTCACCACACACAACCCGTCCTGTCAAGACGGCAATGAAAAGGTGAAGAATAATTATGACTTTGGTTTGTGCATTTGTAAACCTTGGATTCATAGCTTTTAGCCCTGAACTCAGGTGAAACAGCGCGTGCCAGTGATGCTAAAAAAACAAATCTGCAAAAACGTGCAGCATGGTGTTTAAATAAAGATAAAGTTGAAAAAATGTGATGCTCAAACCTTATAAAAATTCCGCTTTAGGAGGCAAACAAGGCATGTAGAAGAGATGATAGCGACGCAGCGCTGCCCACTCGACTCAGCGGGGTCTCCAGAGGAGTGGTCAGCACAAATAAACAGCTGATATGGCTGTGGTTATTCAATTATTAAAACAACTATTTCCTCTCGGTGCCTCTAACATTAACCTCTGACCCTGAAGGAAAGCAGCCCACCCTGACAGATGCCCACCCAATAGATCCCCCCGCAGCTTCATATCATGCACAGGTACAGTACACGATACAATAACCAAGTAAATATCATCCACTTACTCAACCGCTTTTCCATTTCTGGGTCACAGGGAGCTGAAGCCAATCTAGCCACTGGATCCGAAGGTGTCCACACACATTCACACTCTCACTAACACTTTTCCAGACAACACTTCTCCTGAATGTATTAGACTGTGGGGGTACCCTGGAGATCCAGAGGAAACCCACGTAAGCTTCACTTATAGGCCTCAAATTTCAAGTCTCGAATGTGAGATGACAATACCAGAGTATAAAGTATTATTGACTGAACGTACTTACAAAATATTGATATCAATATCAAAATAACTTGACTAAATTTATTAGCAAATCACACATTAAATAGTATTAAAGACATTTTCATTATTACTACAAGTAGTAATCGGATATTTCTTCTGATATTTTCATTTATTTATTTTATTCCATACAACTGTGTAGTTTGCTATAGCAACAGTAGTCTAATTACAAATAGTTTATTTACTATATTATAGGCCAGGGGTTCTCAACCTTTTTGACCTCGGGGCCCAAATTGTCCAAATCAAAGTGTCCCGCGGCCCATTAAAATACACATTATTTCAGCCAATCCAAATAATGATTTGTTGAATTTAATAACTATATGAAATACACAAAAAGTTAGATAAATAAATAATATGATACACCAAGATCATCAGGAAAGCTGTAATCCTGCACATACAACACTGAATAAGGGAGTTGCTCTTATTACTTATACTTGCTCTTGCTTACTTATTACTAACCAAAATATATATGTATACTTAAAAAAAACACATGAAATGTATATAAATTAAATTTAAATTCAGTAGTAATAAAAATACATTTAAATAAAAAATCAGGTTACATAATTAAAATGTGTCTACAGTGGCAGACAAAACCAAAATGCAAAAATTCTATGAAAAAAAAACAAAACAAAATGAGGAAACAAAACTTAAATCAAATAAAATCATCTGCCAATCGGGTTAAAAATGTACTTGGTAACAGCCTAAAACAAGACAAATAATTTTGTTACAGAGTAGATTTGTTTCTGCATTTCAGTTCTTGTTCTAATTTGCTTTAATATAAAAGTAGCTTCTTAAATTGAGAAACATCATGTTATTAAAATTTCACTTTACAGTTCTTGTTTCAGACATTTTCAGACATGTGTCAAACTAATTTCTATTTAAAAAAAAATGCTTATTTCAAGAAAATAGGACTAATTTTGACGATATTTACACTAAATTAAGACAAAGTAATCGTTCACACTTAATTCTAAGCTAGTAGGAAAAAGTAACAACATTTATTGTCTACTACAAGACAAATGTTAAGATTTTTTGGCTTTATTTTCGTTTCCTTTTTACATTTTCTTCACTTGCTATCTTCACTTTTTAGTAGAAAGCTTTATTTTCTTTCGTTTCAGATTTTTCCTTAATTTTCTGAAAAAATGTAAAAATTGCAAGCGAAAAACGAAGATGTCAAGCTGTTTAAGCTAACGTTTGATATTTTTGCCATTAATACAAAACGAATTGAAGTCGTAACTTTTATCTTCATTTGTTAGTTTTAAGAATGTCCTCCACCTTCAGTCAAAAGTCTGCCGCTACTGACTGCTGCTTATTGGAGCGTGTTGACACCTCAGCGCTATCTAGTGGTGGGGAGCTCATTGTTGTTCTGCGGACTTCGCGGCCCGCGATCGCGGGAAAAAATATTCTCGCGGCCCTCTAGGTGGCGCTAGCGGCCCAATTATGGGCAGCGGCCCAATGGTTGAGAATCGCTGTTATAGGCCAATTAAAAAAATGGTGTGACAAAATTAAACATTTTTGCACGTTAAAAAGTATTTAATAAAACTTTTTTGTTTTCATTTGAATAAGACTTTTCTTGCTAATATCTTGAGACTGTCAGAAAGAGAATGAAACTTTCAAATGTGTTTATACATTGCTTGATAGTTTAAAGTTCATAGATTAGGTTCACAGATCCTTCATTAATTTTCTGTTTCCCAGAATCCTTTTCTGTTCTGTCGCATTATATTGTGTTCCGTTGCCCTGTGCTAATTATGTTTGTATCATCGTCTTTCTTACTTCTTCCTTGTGTCAGTCACTGAAAGCAATACCTTGAATTTCTTTAATTTATTGATATATTTATGTTGCTATTTTGGTCTCTCCTGCAGCTCCCGATTGTTTTCATAGAATACATCATGTTTTCCCGAAACAGCGGAGACATACAATTTTCATAATAGCACTTCAGCTGAACTATACATGCTATGAAAATTATTTATATTTTAAATACAGTGTGTTATACTGCAGTTTTAAAACTCAAAATGCCCCTCTTGCTCTATATTATGCCTCTGCCCATCTATCCTTCACAATTGAAGCAACCTTCCAGTCTGATTGTTTGGCGTAGAAGAAGAATGAATTATGAATGAGTGGATGCTCAATCGGGGGAAAATCAATACTAACAAGCTCCGAGTTAACTGTGCTGGCATGAGGCTTTGCCCCAATCCACCCCACACGCTCAGTTCCAGTGGACGAGCACAGCATCCCACCAGCACCATGGACAGCAACCAACGCTTCTCCTCGGATAATGAGGATCGCTTTTCCAAACTATGGTGCTCTTCTCTACAAAAAAACATCCACGTTCATAAACAAATAGAGAGCGCATTAATCTGCCAATCCATCTTTCAGCTCGGGTGACCGGCGCTGTCAGTGGGACCGAGGCCTGGGAGGGGGAAGTGATTGAGCGTGGCAGAGCCTCCTTCATCATGCCACTTAGCCCCACCATTCCGACCGGGGATCTGTGCTGCCCAGACGGGGGATTGATGAGCATCTCTGCAGGTCAGCCAGTTCCTTTCCTCCACCCAAACATTTCTCTTCACATCAGCTCAACCAAGCGGAGAGACACACTTGCTCTACAAGCACCTCGTCCCCTTCACACACTCCTGCTGGCTTGACATGCACTCACAACACATTCCCATCTTCAATTATTCACTAATGGAGAGGGTTTGCATTCTCTTGCTTGTTTAAATACAAAAACACACACTGGTCGGGTGGAGGATGGAAACCAAATATGCTCTGAAGCTCAAGCTGATTAAATGACCACATTTCAAGAGTTCACAATGTTATTGTGCACTAAAATCCTCCAACAATAATTATCATGTTGTTTTTTATGACCTTGATTTTTGGTTTCCAGACCTTGAAAAGCGATATATTTAATATTCATGAGTGACTTCATGGCTCCAGGTAATTTTTGGTGCGACCTGTCGATTCAAAATTCTTTGTGGAAACCAGCCGAAAAAAAAAACCAGCAGAGATGCATATATAAGTAAAGCTCTTTAACAGCACGCTTGACATGGCCGTAGTGGAACTGCACGTTATGCATTGCATAAGCTGCTGAATAATGCAGCACACTGAGTGAAATTCACCGCGGCCTTGACTTTGAATATAAAGGCTTCAGCGGGGCAGACACGGCCTCTTGGGAACGAGGTTATAATGACAAACACAAACTCCTACATGCAAAAAGGATGAGAGGTTAAATACAGAGAGCACAAAACCAGAGCGGAGTGAAATAGTGATTTATGTTTTTCACGGAGAGTTATTTGCATGCCAAAACTGCTTTAACTGCTTTCAAAGTCGCTTATAAAAGGCTGAGACTTTAAACCGAGTGCTTCATTGACATTCACACCAATGGACAGTTTCAATCTCACTTCCTTTTGCCAATTTTTTGCCCGTCTTACAAGGACACGACAGAGCAGCAGTGGAGAGGAAAAGAACCGGCAGTGTCAATATAAAGCAGAGGAAAACACTTGCAATTATTACATAGGTCAAAAAATGCACATGGAAAAATCAGTTTCATGTATTTTAGATTACAAGTTTCCTTATTAAGAGACGAATAAATAATGTTTAAATGTAATTAACAGTGTAAAGGTGGTTTTGTGGCATTGCCTAAGGCTGTATCTGAAAAGGAGTGTTTACTTTGCAACACTAAGGTTGTAGGTTCAATTCCAAGAGAAAACACAAAGTGCTTAAATATTTCACAGTGACATTCAAGTCACTTTGGCTAAAAGCGAAAGACTTCTGTGAAAGACAGAAATGTTCATGTGGTTTCATCCAGTCACGGGTGCAGGGTGGTTTGGTCAAAAATAGTGAACATGTAAATGGCTTTTAATTCAGGAAAGCCTTTGATTTAAAAGCAGTGCTCTTAATTTTCCATGCAGAATGTGGATCATTAGGATGGCGGGAACCCCGGTGGAACAGCGCGTGGCGGATGATAGTGACGGATTACTTTCTATAATAATCTTATTTCTTCACATCTACTAAACCACTTTGCACTAAAGCGGCCGTCGTGACGTCTACTGGACTGTGACATTTACGCCGGCAGATTGTACATTTGTGAGAGATCATTAGGCAGAATAACCAAACATTCTTCACTCTGTGTCATGACAAACCGCACAAAATCACCTCACGGCTCTGAAGACGTCTACGGTTTCGGGTGATAAGAAAGCGCAGGCGAGATGAGCAATAGCAAGGATCATAAAAGCGGCTTTTGCATATGTGCATTCATCATAGTACAAAAGTGTGCAGGGAAAACACATAAACCCGCTCTACAAGTTCAGCATTTACTCATCGCTCCGGGGAAAAAAACAAGGTGAGACAAACATTCCCTTATTCCAGCATTACAACAGCAATGCAGTCTCACGAGGCCCGATAAAGATATCCGTATTAATGGCAGCCGAACCGAAGAGATCCGAGTGGATCTGTGAGCTAACGTGAGAACCTAAATAAGAGAAAGACATGTATAATTCATGTCCATTTAGCCTATTGTTTGTAGTTTGCTTCTTGTACTTTTTCCTTTGTCTTCCTCTCCAGCCACTCACCAGGCCTTTCAACCGATAATAACTCACAACAAACCAGCGTTTGATCCAAATAAAGGAATAAACCTTTGTCCAAACACCACTCGACTCTGAAAGGAAGCACACGCTTCTTTCTGAATTGAACTCTCGCAGAGTGGTTGTCTTTTCTTTCTGCGGCGATAATGCGTCGCTATTGAAGATTTCCCAAGCCACGGCTACAATGAAAATGCAAATACACCCCATGCAGCGAAGACTGAAAGCCACACTATCAACAAAGACGCAGCCACAGAACTCGGGCAAAAGTGCGGTCCAAATCCAACACCGGGAGGGTGATTAGAAATGAAAGACCAGACTCGGTTGGGAAGAAGATATACTCAGACCTGAAGACACACAGACACCGTGTTGCGGTTCTGGAAGTGCGGGTGGGATGATCTGAAAGTGTAAAAGGGGCTTTAAACATGTTGAAGGAGGATTTGTAATTGCATGTTTGTAGTTGCTGTGTGTATGTTCCATCATATTTGAATCTGTAGCATAAAAAAGAACATTCACAACTTGGTAAATTGGTCAACCTTCCGAACCAAAAAAGTAGGACAAAATCCAAACTGAAATGAAGACTGACACTATCAACACAGAGATAACCTGGCCAAAAGTGTGGTCCAAATCCAACACTGGAGGGATTAGAAATGAAGAAGATCAGACTCGGTGGGGGAGAGGAACTACTCTTTGAAGCTGCCCACTGCTCCGAGTTTGTTCAAATGGGTTAAACGCAGAGACAAATTTCGCCCTTGAGTGATTATTAAAGTTCGGATTATTATTACTCGGACCTGTAGACTCGCCAGTGTTACGGTTCCGGAGAGTTTGATGGACAGTAAATACAGGAGGGATGATCTGAAGGTGTAAAAGGGGTTTTAAACATGTTGAAGACGGATTTGTAATTGCATGTTTGCGGCGTCTTATTGTGACAGATCTGGGGCACAAAGGAATTCTCTTGTTAGGTTGTAAGAGTGGAGATTTCTGGGCCAGGCATTGGTGTGTGGGCGGGTATTAGGAACTATCTGCATGAAGGAATATATGATGAGCTGTTGCCCTGCGATGCCCTTCCTGCATTGTGCTCATTTCCCCCTCAGCTCTCTGTCTCTCCAGAGCCATCTGCTAATTCAGGGCCAGACTCTAATCACCTGCTTCACTGCACCACTCTCATTCACAAACACCAGGCAAAGCGTCTGCCACCTCACACCATAATTACTGTATCATAATCCAGCACTGCGTTCCTCATAAGCTTCTATCAGTCGATACAGGGATCACCGTGTCGACTCAATTTGCTCAAAGATGCAGTTCCATACAGTAGATGCCCCTTTATCGTGATTGTTCATTCTAAAGTGAATTTCCACAATATATGGAAAAAGCTCAAAAATAGCTCTTTTTGTAGCCATAAATCGATCTCTCCAGGTTTTGACGACTTGTTTTTGTGTTTGATATCACATTCATCATGGGCTTCACAGGATCAAAAAAAATCACAAAACTAATCTTGTTTACTATAAAACCTTTTTAACTTAATATTTGTAATAAAAATATTAAATTATTTATTAAATGCAATTTTAAATATTTTTAATTTAACTTTAACACAAGAGTGGGAAACAGATAATAAGCATCATAAACTGGAAAAACTTTAATGATATTTTAGAAGAGTTTGTTTCTGTAAAATATAAAAAGCCAGACATTTACATTGGTGACATGTAAAATCATCACAACTTCAAATCACTGAACAATGTCACTGTTTTGGTTTTGTAAAAAAATGTCTCAACATTGCTTTTTACAAACTCTTGATTCACAATTAAACTGTCCAATTATTAGTTTACTCTTTCACCTGTGTCTTTTGTTACTTCGTTTTATTGAATTTTATGTTTTGTATTTTCCATAAATCTTTCTGTGAGTTTTCGTCCTAAC
This sequence comes from Paedocypris micromegethes, assembly GCA_028031935.1. Taxonomy (NCBI): domain Eukaryota; kingdom Metazoa; phylum Chordata; class Actinopteri; order Cypriniformes; genus Paedocypris; species Paedocypris micromegethes. The sequence goes on from CM051503.1 coordinate 13,323,634, forward strand.
AGAACAAAAAATGTGTCATATGAATGTCATATGAGTCTCCCTATTGCTGTCTCATTTATAAATATACTTTGTAAAAATATATGCTAGAAACTACTAATAATTACTAAATAATTTTTTTGGGTAAAAAATCTGCTTGTGAGCGGTGGAATGACCACGCTTCTCACAATGACCATCACACCCTAGTTGCCCGGTAACTAGGCAATAAAACCTTTAGAACGAAAAATATTAGGCCAAATCAGCAAATCAAAGCATTTGTTGTGATGATATTGATCATAATTGGTATATCAGCCAGTTTTACTCATCTAGAGAGATTCAGTTTCTCTTTGGAGACTTTGTGGCTTTCTAAAAGCTATTCCTTTCTGAGTATCACAGAGCGAGGAAGAGAGAGATGGCTTTGAGAATCACGGCACTCTGAATCAGTCTCAGCTCAAATCTGCATATTCAGTTGAGCCTCACAAATGGGTCGAACCCCCATATGACATCAGCCCAGAAACATTCAAAGGGAAACCAATTATAACTGCGAGAGAGAAATGCTGTGATAGCAAATATATTTTCACTTATCAGACTAACGGGACACAAAGGGCTTGTTTGCAAGACGGCTCCGACGTTTCTAACCATACTTGAGTTATTAAATTCAATCTAGGCGGCAAGTAAACAACTTCAGATGGCTTTCACAACCAGTCCGGAGCTTTGTCCGTCAGCCTTTATTGCGTTATTATGAAATTTCAACAAAGCGCTAAATGAGTGTGGTGAAAGAGAGTGCGACGTGCTGCCAGGAAACAGCGAAATGAGGAGGGGGAAATGGAAAGGATGACCGCACCTCTGATGCACTTAAGAAACAAATGCAGCAGGAAGAAAGTTGAGTCGAGTGTGAAAACCCTGTAATAGCGAATCTTGAAGATTGAGATTCTTAAACACTGATTTTTTTGTCCAATTAAATTCAACAATTGTATTTTTTCCTATTGATCCAAAATTGCTGGCAATTTTGAAAGTGCATACAGTGCAGATACCGTGTAAACTATTGTAATAAACTACCGTAATTACACTTCAAAGAAAAATCAGATGTGGGTATCGAACATACATCTAGATGATGTGGGTATCGAACAAAAATCTGAAGCTCCAGAGCAAAAGTACATTTCAAATAAAAAAATAACTGTTTAAAATTATGTCTGAACTATAGACAGTTAAAGTGATTGAGTTTACAGCCTATCAGGACTCTATGAAATAGTCTGTAAAAATAAAGCATCTTTGTGTGTCAAACTCAACAGAGATCAATATTGAGCCTTTGTTGCACTTGTTTCTGCTTGTAAAATGCCACACAAATCTTAATGCCACTATATTTATGAAGCAGAGACAAAGAAACCAAACTTTCTGATCTTGACATTCTCCGGCACTCGAAACAAGGTCGACGTGAGAACGAGAGAAGGGACGAGTGATGCACGACTCTGTTTCGTATCGACTTTGAAATGGGTATGACCTGCAAATTTGTTTCCAAAAGAGAGAGAGCGATGGTGTCATTTACATGGGGCGTACATTCTTTCAAAGGCTAAAAGCGGCTCCGAGCGGCCCCGACGGAACCTGCCCTGTCCCACTAACAGGAAGTACAGCTGTCCATCAATCTGAATGACATGTTCAACCAAACGCCGCAGTGACTGGAGCTCCACTGGGGTTTGGCATCAATCTCTAGCTATAAATGATTCCCTCCAGCGCTTCATTCATCATTAGTTCACATCAACATTTTTATCCAGCTAATATGCTCTGCATGATCCTCACTTGCTTATTTTCTAATTAACAATGGTGGGTAAAAATGGTGCTTAATGATCTCACTGTTTATTTAATATGCAAAAAAATACTACAATTGTACGATTTACTTTTTTCAACTTTACTATGATTACATTTTATTCACCTTTATTTGTTAAAATTTGTCCGTCGTGTGTAATATCTGAGAATAATGTGCAACTTATGGGTCTGTTACTTTTTTCTTAATCTTATAATTCATGTTTCTAAGTTGCATTTGCATATCCTTGTGTTGCATTAGTGTAGTACGTATTGTATTGTATTGAATTTACTGTATTCATTTGGTCTTTGTCATTGTCTTGATGCATATTATATTTCTATTGTTATATTCATTTTAATAGGCTTATATATTGCATTTAATGTGGTCTTCTTTCATTTATGTAATGCTGTATGGTTTTCTAAAATATCAATGGGGTAAATAAAGTTTATTCTTTTGATTATGAACTTTTTTATTATGAAAGAAACTTACAGAAACAAGGAGCATCATAAGTCACAGTAACTTTCACTGTCAGTAAACAGAGAAATAATGGGAAATACATTTTCATATAAATTGTATTACATTACCTTTTTCTACTTGAAAATTATTTAAGTGCTGTTAAAAGTATTTCATGCCTTTTTAAACAGAGAAGAAAGCAGAGGATCTAGTTGGAATAGATAAGTTCCACAAAAGCACAACTGAACAGGAGAAAGTTCTCATGAGGAATTTTAATCTGCGTTGCTTAGGAACTACTAAGCGGTGCTCGTTCTCTGATCATAGATGATTAGAGGGAGAATAAACCTGTACCAGAGAGCTGAGATAAGATGGTGCAGAAGATCAGAGCTTAAAATCTGAACAGCAACTGGTAGCCAGTGTAAAGAGACAAGCAGTGGAGTGAAATGTGTTCTTTCAAGCTTATTAAAGGCCAATCCTGGACCTAAAAGATGATATGATCTAGAAGTTGTGTAGCCTTTTCAGAAAGGCAAGGTTGTAAAATCTATCGAACATGCAGGTTCCAGAGATGTATAGTAGCAAGCAAGGTTTGGCAGGTTTTGTGATTCCGTGTTGTAGATATCAAGGTGTCGATGGCAAACAGCATTTGAACCCTGAAGATCTCATAAAGAACTGCACATTTTGCTGATCAGAGAATCCAAAAAAGCTTTTATCAGAACATTTGAACTTTCAGGAGTCAACATCAAGCCATTTCTATGGCATTGCTCGTGTAGAATGAGAAAGCCTGGTGATGGGAGGAGAATCAGGGACTGATGGGATGGAAGATGCTGGAGCCGAGAGTCGAGCCCTTTGATCTGTATCAGCAGCGAGAAGTACAAAAGAATCAAAAAGCAATGGGAAGAGCAGCACGGAAGACTGCAAACAAGGCTCGTTCCTAAATCCCAGCGGGAGCAAGCAGGGGAGACGAGACGCGAGCACGTCTAAGACATTCCACGTGCAGTGAATGGATTTCTCTGAGGACTGACGCTGAAGCAATTAGCATTGAACCACGTCACCGCACTGACAGTACCGGGCCTAATCCACCATGCTAACACAGTTACCACGGCGCAATTAAAGAAACACACCCAAGCCAAATTGCACGATTCATTAGATGGACAAACTCAAACAATGCAATTATTAATCAACTAGTCTCTTTAATTGATAGTACATATGTCCTCATTAGCTGAACATTATTTTGAGGGGGAAACATTTTGAAACCTGAGCAAGATTAGCATGGGATGAAATCATTTTAACGGGATTTTAAACTACTATATTTATTGAAAAGTACCATTTATGAATGGTACTATCTATCTTACAGTATTTAAGATAGATAGACTCACTTACTGTTTCTAAATCTATTCTTAAAATTCATTATTATTACTTGGCGTTTTAACCCAGTTTGAGATGTTGGTCTTTCCTGTTTTTATTGTCTAATCTTTGTTTCATATCTGTTTCATTTTTTGCTATTAAATCTTATATCTACAATCCTTTTGACTGTTTTGTCTGTTTGTGTACAGCACTTTGGCCAACTTTGTTGACTTTAAGGTGTTTTATAAATAAAGTGGAATAAATGCATTGGATTGGATGATTGAACTGTATGTATATGATCAATATTGTTGAATTTAAACATTTATGAGATTATAATTTGCTATTAATCTTACAAATAGTTCAGTCTAAATCCCAAATAGTTTATTTTGCTTTGAAACAATAGAACCCTACAAACGTACCGTAGTAGCTTCCATAAATCAAGGCCAGTGTTTTTGTTGGTTGCGTTTTTTTCACTCACCTTGAAAGAGCGCAGCATTCTGAATGATGAGAACTTTGAGTTGGGCGCTGGCGGCCTGGAGACTGGACTCCATATTCTGTTTGGAAATGAGCAAGTACCGCTCCTCCATTTTGCGGGAACAGCAGGTCAGTCCTTTCGGCTGACAAACCTGCAGGTCCGAGCCTGAAGAACGACAGAGAGCGTCATGTTTACAACCACAATTCAGACAGAGTCGTGAAGTCTTTAAACAAGCAACCTTCACCTCACATCGGTGGTGTCAAACTTCTAAAAAGTCATAGGTTTCCAGATGTCTCTTTTAGTATATTTAATGGTGTGAGAAGTTACTGACATATTGTAATTCTTTTTCAAATAAAGTAAAAAAAATGTACAAAAACATAATGTAATGATTATCCCATAAATACTGAAACACAAGTCCTTCCACAATACATAGCAATCGGGCCAGATCCCAAATTATCAAATCGAAGCACTGGATCCAAACTGTGTCCCAAAAAGTCCACATCCGGAATATTATATATAATATATATAATATACTGTATATATACATACCGTGTGTGTGTGTGAACTATATATATTATCTATGATATTTATCTATAAATAATTAGAATTATGGAAATTAAAAAAATCAAAAGAATTAAAGATACTGTACTGTATTATGAAAAACTAGTTAGATGCCTAAAAAAGCAGTGTTATATATACTGTCAATATATACCGGTATATATTTTTTTCTAGACAGTTGGACGTGACAGACTTAACACAAAGGTCTTGTTTAGTGCATTGAACAGAAAGGAGAGGTGACAGTTGATTTGTTGACATCTATTATTTTGGAGCTGTAGTTTGAAGGTTATCCATCATGGAGGTGTAATTGGATTTACTGGTCTTTTTTGAAAGAGAGAAAAGTCTATTGAGGAATATGTTCTCTGCAATAAGGTACATCAGTTCTCAGCTCAAATATGAATAATAATAGTGAGGCGCTCGTGCCCTGTGGGAGAGGAACATGAGTGATGCTTTCTGATCTCAGCTGAATCAAACATCAAGGATAGAGAAAATAAAAATGACCAGAGCTTGATTAAGTCCCCCGTGTGCTTAAGCCGATGGCTATAAAGCGGATTTATTCAAATATATCTATATAATTCTGTGAGTTAGGCATAACCAAAATCATGTGGGGTTTCATTTTTGATCTTTAATCTCTTTTAATAAGCATATAACATCAAATCCCCTCACATTTAGCAGTGAATCACAAACTATCTACCTCTCAAACACAGCAATCATGTCCTTGCTCTACGAAACATCAATAGAAAAAAAACGACCAAACATCAAGTCAAACGTCTTTCGACATGGACAAAACGGTGTAAACAGTGAATCAGAAAATCTGTGGAATTCTGGGAAAATTCTGGCAAGTATAACTTTTGTTGCTGGTAAAAATGTGGCCAATTATCTTGTGATTTCACAAGTGAGAACTTGAACTAGAAATGTTCGTCTCCATTACTCTTCTAAAAAAGCATCAGCGACACGTCTTCCTGCGCCGTTGTCTGTGTATAATCTTTCAAATGAAGGGTTGGTGTGTTGAGCTACCTGAGGCGGGTGAGGCTGGCACCGGCTTGAGTGATTGTGTGGTAAACAAACTTCAGAGGAAACCCCGTCGCTGCGCTTCACACAGACACAGAGGAGGGCACAACACAGTCTGCTGTCACTGTTGTGCTTGAAAGGAGCTTTTTGTGGCAATTTAAAACACTGTCACAAATATTGTGAGGCGGCAGACTTAAAAGAGAAGCATCAATCCTCTTTCTATTGCACTTCCTTCTTTTTGGATCTGGAGACATTCCCAGATGCTCTGGGGCTGGAACTCACGCCAGGTTGTTCACCAACCCATCGCAGAGAGGAATGTATATGTGGGTGGAAATTGATGACCCGGGGATGCTGGGAGAAAAGGAAACGGACCCATCCACACTGGATCTTGAACTCGGGTCCTATATGCTCTGAGGCTACTTGTGTTTAAACTGATAATTATGGCCTTGTGCTTGGGAGTTGAACTCGTGTCCAAAAGTCACAGGTTCGAATTTCAGACCAACAGAAGTGTCCTTTCTTGGCCACTTCACTGTAAACTCTCACAGTTTTAGATAGAAAAGACTGTGAGAACTTAAAACATTTGAGCTGCATCTGCCAACTTTATCTGTTGAATCTATGTCTTTTGCATTGGCATTCAGTCATTTAATGTAAGTATTCATTGGTGATTTGTTTCACAAATTTGACGTCTCATTTTATGAAAATCTGTTTATATACCTGCAGAATACATACATCAATGCTTAAATTAAGTGTTTAAAATATTTTAAATCTTGTCTAAAATTTATTGAGATTAAAAAAAATCAACAACCGAGTATTCATCATTAATTGAAAAAAATGTGACGAGGCAATGGGAATTAGTGAATAGCAAAAGTCTCAAGGTTTAGTCAAAACGATAGCAGAGGAGTGTGAATCATACTAATTTCTTCTTCAGATTAGTAGATTTCACTGGAATATAGTATTTAAATCATATGAAATAATATTTAACAACTTATCACTTTTTTTTCACAATTTTACTTTATTATGTACACACACTTATGGAGTCTTGCAAGATTTTCTTAATTAATTTTCTTAATATTTCCAGACTTTGGTCATGTTCTGGGTGTTTAATAGAACTTGCGTCTCTCAGTGACTGATCATAGAAAAATGACACAATTTCGCCAAATAGACATTTTTATTATTGCCACAAATGAAAATGTCGGCAAAGCATTGGTTTTTTCAAGTTTGAAAGAGAAACTAAAAAACTTGCATCTCCCAATCAAACTCAATAAAACAAATTTTCTTTAGGCCCGAAAGTACAAGTTTCCTGTTTGAAATAACTAAATAGACCGAGAAATTAAAAGCCTGAGATTTAAGTGATGCCAAATCCTGTACTAAACTCGAAGAAAGAAAAATCGCCTTGGGAGCAGGAAAATGATTTATTAAGCACACGGCGCCTGTTAGGAATGAGTAAATAAAGCCATTAGCATCACGCCACCAAAAACCAACATCAGCTGTGAAATCCTCACGCTCACGACACGTTTGCTGCTCGCTGAGGCGGATATGAGACCAGAGATAATGGCAAACCTGCCGTACCGTTCATATGCACAGACACCGCTGAAATCCAGAATCAATACTTTCTATGGCAGGAAAACAGATACGATCCAGCTCATTTCAGATTCCCGCGGCGAAATTACTAAGCTGTCAATAGTGAGGAGAATACAGAGGGTTGGAGGAAGAGCTGCAGCAGGTTTGAAAAGACAGAATTTAGCAATTATCTTCAGCAAAACAGACAATCTCATTGGCAAATCTGACGTTTGTGCAAGAATAATGCATTTTATTAGAGAAGTTGCAAGCTGTCAGAAAGAAGAAGAAAAATCAATGACTTGGCAGAGGAGATAAGCTCCCAACAGAGAAGCACAACACACTCTATAAAGACCTATTCTCTTAAATATGGCCTATTAGATTGTTTGCCTCTGCCTTGTACATTGCGGCTACTGGGTCAGTACAAGGAGTTAATTTATTCTAATTCTTGTCTTGACTTAATTATCTTAATTAGATTTAACTGGTTAAAAGCATTTTTAAAAATACGGCAGAGAAACCTGAGACAGAAAGCACACACACACACACACACACACACACACACACAAACAGCAGCTAAATACACATAGTATTATTCTAAAGCTTATTTGATTAGATATTAGTATTAAGCCACTAAATGGATTAATGCATGGATTTGGAGTGATGGGTAATTAGATAATGGATGGGTGGATGTAAAAACAGGAAAATGTGGAAAATCTATCTTTCTGTCTGTCTATCTATCTGCTTGCCTGTCTGTCTCTTTGTCTATCCATCCATAACCATCCATCCATCTATCAGTCTAGCTTTCTAACAATCTATCTATTTATCTCTCCCTCTGTGTATATATAAATATACTTTTAAAAATATACATATATTTATTTAAAAACATTTGCGTATTGTCTATCGTACATTTAGCTGTAATCAATAGAACTTAATATATTATCATTAATTTTAGAAAAACACAAATTAGGGCAGAAATGAATAGAAGTGTATAAGTGGGAAGGTTCTATATGGGGTTAAAAATCTTCAAAGGCTCCAGCTTTAGTAATGCGCTAAAGGAAAGATGCGCTGAGCTGAAAAGATGCGTTCCTTTCCTTGTTCGTCTACACATTCACTTCAGACTCATAGAGTTACACGAGGTCGTGGTTCGAAGGCTTCTTTTATTAGATATTTGCGCTATGCTAAGCCGCTAAAATGTATCCGGTAACATTTCCAGAACTTTCTAATTCCACCCACTCTCCTGCAGCGTTGCCCAAAGCCCTCAGGTGTACGAGTTTCCCTGTCGGAGCCTGGATGAAAAAGACAGATCTGACAGAACAGTGAGCGCTGTGTAGAGTGTGTACACATTTCTGCAGCACTTTCCTCTCTAACCAGCCCGGAGATACTGAGCGCAGCCAGATGCTGCATAAGCCGGATCGTAAGAAGCATTTATAAAGCTATCAGCATGCATGTTTAATGCGGAGAACACGCCACGTTAAAATACAGAACATGTTAAAAGGCTGTTATTAGATGCATGAATTATAAACCGGATTTTAGAAAAAAAAAAATACTGTGGTTCCAATTTAAAGTTCTTTCAAAACTTGCGTGTGCTTGATTAGAAGTGAAAGTCGGCTATACGATTCGATGGTTATGAACTTCTAGAAAGAAATAAGTTGGTGGGCTAAAGAACAGCTGAATGCAAAACATGCTTTTATTGTTCATAGAAATGTACCGGTCCGGTATAACAAATTACAGTCAAATATTGATTATACCTCTATTAGAACGCCATTTTAAGGTCACGTGTGAAAGAAGGCCACCATGAGGAAAGTATTGAAAATTATAATGTCACCTCTATTTCAATGTTTTGTGCAAGTAAATATAAGTGTGACGGACTGTTCTGTCGCATTGTGTGTCTATTGGGGCTTCCAGTACAGACACAGAAAGTTAAAATCAATAATAATAACGTGTATTAATGTAAATAATTGTTGAAGTCATTAAAGAAACATCATTATTGGAGACTAGGAGTGCAGTCTAATGAGTCGTCAGAGTATACTGTAAAAAGATAAATACAGCGCCACACTCTAATTGAGGGTCACCTTTAATAGAACACCACCATGATGGAAGTGTTGAAAATTAAAATGCCACCTCTATTTGAAGGCCACTTTTATACTGGTAAATGTACGTGTGACGGACTATTCTATCACATCATGTGTCCCTTGGGGCTTGCCGTACGGACACAAAAGTTTTTTACAATTCAACAAATTCTTGCTTTCCCTGGGAATCAAACCTATGACCCGGTGTTTCAAACACCAGCCTTCAATTATCAAAGCTTTTAATACAACTTCACATGACATTATCATTGTCATGGTATAAAATTATATCAAACCAATTGAAAAATACAGTGTCACCCTCTAATAGAATGTCACTTTTAATAGAACGCCACCATGGTACAGTCATGCTTTCTCTGGGGATCAACTAACACCAGCTCTGTATTCTAAAGTACAATGTGTAAAACATTCAAAAACATTACATGTATTACATAACGGTCCTTTTAAGATGGGAGTGAGAGTGAATCTGTGGGGTCCGGAGGGCCTTAATCTCAAATATCGTGTTATGAAAATGTGGAGCACACTCATCCGCAGTCACTTCCATGGTTTGTGGGCATGTGATCTCTCTACTTTAAATGAACTGCAGAGACATTGACCTAAGTCATTATCTCATAATTACAGGAACCATGAGGGGCATTTAATCAAAAAATGAAGCCACTTGACCCCCCCCAGGCACCGTCTGCTCCCCCTGACATAATACCAAGGTCAATGACAGATTCATAAAGCTGGGAGAAAACATCTGATTTCAGAAGGAATCCCTTAAACACACATATAAACGTGATTACGACTTGCTGGAAAAACAAACGACGTTTTATCAAATTGTCAATCACAATTAAAACTCACAATTATGCGTCACACGTAACATTATCCAAAAGTTATTATTGGCGGTTAATATTTTCAGTTCTAAAACATCACATGTCAATGGCATCAGAGGTTTAAGATTTGATAATCATAAACCTCTAAATTCAACTATATAGTACTCCTCACTGTACTCCAAAGAGTATAGGAGATATAGTGATAAACATAATAGTTAATTTTTTGCATGCATAATCGGTTTCTGTTAGAACATTTTATCGGAAGTCAATAGGTTCAGAGCCCAGTGGACTTGAACCTAATAATCAAATATAAATCAGGCTTCAAAGTTGGTCAAATATTTTCCTGTTTTGACCCACCACTAAAATCACATAAGGTGCACAATTAAACTGGATAAAATGTTAAAATAATTGAGCTAGGAACCATTGTTTCTGTAATAGCAATGCCCTGGGCAGCTTTTGATAGGGTGAACAAGTGTGTCAGTAATAGCTTCTGCTATTACAAGCATTAAAAAAGCGGCCTAACAGCCCCTTAAAAGCCTATAAGACGAGCACTGGAGAAAGGTCAGGGGCTTCATTAAGCGCATCAGATCCATGCATCACAGACAAGAACACGGCTCCTCTGTTCTCCAGAGACTCTGGACATCACAATTGTTTTGTGTTCTACAAACTGTAGAGTTCGGTTGCTTGTATAAGCTCATTATCAAATGAAACATTCGCAGAGGATGTTTCTCTTCACCTTGGATTGAAATACACGACGATGTAAAGGTGACTCGCCTATAGTGGGAGCCGGGCTCTATTGTGCTTTGACATTCAGTCCTCAGTTCTCAGGTTCCTCAGGTTCCTCAACCCAAGAGGGAGGACTGAATGTCAAAGCACAATGGAGCTCCAACTCCCATTTTATTCCTGAGCAAGGGAGATATGACCAAAAAAAACTCCACTAGAGGACAAGAAGAGGTGAGAAGCCCACCATAGGCCTCGTGCCCCCCAGCAGGACATGTGCCGTGATTAAAGGTTTCGATCTTCCTGGAGGTTGTGACTCTCCATCCCAATCTGTATTCCGGTGGCGAATGGGATGTCGTGTCCACTCTTCCCTCCAAAATCAGCCTCTCGCTCACACTCCCGCGCAAACCAACGATCCTCCTCTCATCCCACTCGCAGCTGGCAGTGGAGATGCCATTGGCAGCTGAACAGATGCAACCAAGTTGTATCTATCATAATAATCGCAACAAGTATCATGTGGAGAATAAAGTTTTAAAGGCTCAAGTTTTCTGGGGTTACAGGGCATCGGTGTTTAAGGCTTGGTGCACGTTGGTTTGTAAGTAACACAGATGTCTGCAAGGTTTTCTCTCCCAGAGCTGGAAATCCGGAAAGTGAAACTCTCAGCGGGTTGAAAAAAAAAAATCAGCAGAGACACTCTGGCCCAAAGTCCAATTTCCAATTCATATTAAAGTTGTCTATATTCATCCGTCACTTCAAGGCCGGAGATGTGCGCCGAGTTGAGAGCAACGTGAAAAGGAACTCCACAGCTCTTTTAGAAAATCGACTCTAAAATCATCTTCGGATTTTTAGCAGCAGATGTTTAATAGACACAATTGTGGACCGTAATGGACGAGGGAGCGATTCACAGAGGACGTGGCGTCTTTGAAAAGAATCGAGTTATTACTTTTTTTTTTGACGCTTTTGCTGTTGTCGTTTTTCTTCCGGTGGATTTTTCACGTTTCGTCTCTTAAGGTGCATTTGAACAACTCATAAATCAATACCAAATAAGAGGGGCAAACAATTAACCTTGCATTCTTTCAGTTTCGGACAAAAGACAAGGACAGGCTATTAGGTTTCCCAGCCGTGTGTTCTGGAGCTGCATGGCATTGCTACATGTAATGAATCAAAATGAATAAAGCCAAAGGCTTCACCGCGCTGCTAATTACTGCACCAAGCATGAAGTCCACAGCACAGCACCACTGGGATTACTGGGACTCTGAAACGCCTGCGGAACGCTTACAAAATAAGTCACTAAAGAACAATGTTTAGGTGTAAAACCCACTAGCTGCTTCCAAACGTCTTTCATGGATGTTCCGTCTCTCTTGAGCTGCTAAACAGGAACAACTGAAAATGTACTTGAAGAAAGTGCTGGAAAACTTGTCCAAAATTCCAATCTTGCAATCAATTTTCAATAAGGCTGTGCAATATGGACCAGAAAATGCAGTTTTGGCAACGGTTTGATATTAATTTAAATTGTTTGTACTTATATAAGTTTTTTTTCAGTTAGCTAGAGTGAAGTGTGATACTTGAGAGATACTTCTATTGTTTCATTCTCACACTCAGTTTGCGTCATAATCAGTAAGTGATTCTGATTGGCTCACAACTTAAGCACACAAGCACAAGAACATCGCAACATTAGGAATTAAAAATATTAGTAAAAAATAAGTAATATATCGCACATACTTACATAGCAATTATTATCAGATATAACAAATAATTGATAAGTTAAAATAGCCTGTAAATTGACACGCACAAACACAAACACACACACACACACACACACACACACACACACACAGACCCCAGTACATACGTAAAAAGTAAAAACATAAAGTGAATGAGTTTGTCAGTAAGGCCACTGGTGAATCATACACATCATTCACTGTACTACACAGAAGTGAACACACACGTACCAGGAGCAGTGGGCAGCTTTGCCCTACACTTGCCTACTTGCAAGCTCCAAAACTGATTCAATATTTTTAATGGTATTTTAAAAGTGAAATAATTTCTCAAATCCATGTATATTTGCACATTGACAAAATCCTTGAGCATGTAATCCATCATTGTAGTTTCAATATCTCAGCAGTTAAAGAGTATTTAAAACCGAAAAAAGCAAAGAACTGGGAAAACTAGCCGTGTCTTGTCCTTAACCCAATTGCAAGCCCATTTGAATTGCAAATGTAAAGTCTGCGAAAGGGACCAGCATCTCAGATTATAAGAGTTTCTTTTAAGGTGACTGGAAAGAAGCTAAACCGCGAGGGATCAACTAGGTTTCACGTTCACTTATCTGCATGTAGAATATTGTGTATAATTTGATTCAACAGCCGTTGTCCTTTCAAGGTAGTAAAATTAGGAAACTGGGGAGAACGCTGCATGAATGCAAAAATATCCAACTACGTATATCTAGATACATTTGAGGGAACTTTCACTAAAAGATAACAAGATGATTTCCGGCAGATTCAAGTTGTGAGGACCATACAAATGTTCTCTACACAGTCTCGCCGGTATCCAGTGATGACAGAATTATGGTTTCAGGCAGATGAGGAGAGATGTCAAGCCGAGGCTCTGTCATCCATCCTGTCATTCACCTCTTCTTCCCCTCAGCTTTCTCCACTGGGAAATGAAGCAACCTCAAACACACTAACAATTCCACTTCCACAGCACGGCAGGTAATTCACACTGTTACGGGAAAGTGAAACACATTTACAGTTCTCCTCAGGCTCCTTCAGCTTCCACCCGGATCTGAAGATGACACTCCATCCATCCACCCGAAGCACATTCAATAACATATTATTCCACAGAAACTCACATTTAAATATTAGCATTTTTTGGAAACTGTCATGTCACTAATAATCAACATAAATTAGCCTGTAACTTGTACCGACTCACACCTCGTCTTTTTCACGTTTGCTTACCGGTAAATAAATTGCAAGAATGATTCATGAAGGAATCTCTTTGGGTAAAGTAACGAGACTTAAATATTCCTTGTTTCTAACCACTTTACAAATTTCCTGAGAATCGAACCAACGACCTCTGGATTTGAAAACATTTCTCTAGATGTAACTGGAATAAGTTTAAAATACGTAACATCAACGGTTAGTGGGGATTGGGTGAGTTGTGAAAAGCCACATTCAAATGGAAAGCCATTCAGAAATGCATGGATGGAAATCTATGAATGTTATGTTTAAATTATATATATATCAATATATATATATATATATATATATATATATATATATATATATATATATATATACACGTGCGTATAAGAGATTTTATTCAGTAATATCTTTGTTGGTCGTCTTGGAATAGGCATTTTTATAATACCGAAAGCAACAACGCAAGTAAAAAAAATACTGCATGGGCAACATACAATCTATTTTGCAACCCAGAATTTCACCATAAAGCGAAATCAGACAAAACAACTTCAAAGGAAACTTTCACGTCAACTCTTGGGCAGACGTGTGCGTCTCATTACCTGACACCGGCGTTTCGGGGGTCCATTTCATCCCCGGGTAGAGAAACTGAAAAGATGCGCGGACCCCGCGACAGTCCAGTGGAACTTGGTTGTTCGGTCGTGAAAAGGGCAGGAACAGGACGCCCAAGATCAGTGAAGCTTTCAACTTCCATCCAGTCATGTTGAATCCAAACGTGGTGAAAAGAATTAAGGTGACGTAAAAAGAATCAGGTGAGCGGCAATCAGTCTGAAGGAGACGCGCGGGAACGCGGGAAGCGAGAGCGGCGTGAGGCTGCGGCGTCACTGATGCGAGTGTGAAGTGTGAAGAAGCTCTTCATCTGAAAGACCAACTTCAGTGGTGGTTTTAAAAACGACTCCCTCTGTTGTTTGAGTGAACCGATAAGCGGAGCAGCTATTCTTGTTTTGAAGTTGGCTGTGGTGCGAGTTGTGCCCCGTGCTGACATGCGCACAAGAGCCGCAGAGTCACAGCATCACCAGCCCGTTATTACATTACCAGGGACCAACAACAACAAAAACCGAATGAACAACGAAAACCTGGGGGGGGGGGCAACCCTCAGTAAGGAGATGGGTACACGGTAATTACATTATTTAAACTTAAAATATACATAGAATATGTATAATAATGTCAAACTACTCTGAAACAAAAAAATGTTCAATAACATTTGAATATGTTTGACTAACAAACTAACACCAGTACTTCATGCAATTATTTCATAATTAAATTAAAATATGGGTCGGAAGTGAAACGATACTTCGTCAATCGTTTGCTGCCATCTAGCGTTTCCAACGTGAATTACTCACAACTCTGATTAGCGGAACTGTTTTATTGAGGAAAAAAAACACTAGTTCACACATACCACCACTAAAAACGCAGCTAATGGAATCTAGCGGATTGCAGATGGATACCGTGCAATTTTTATTGTAGATTTTAGGCACTAATAAAATTGCAAAGTCATCCACCCGAAAACAGCAAGACAAACATTTTCATGCAAAATACATCAAAATGACTGCATTTTATTCTACAAGCAAACAAGAGTTCATTGAATGGATAATACATGTTTGCACGTTGGATTGGACGTTCAATTCCTCGTCTTTGGCACAGATGTGAAATGCCAATAGCACAATGAAACGTCTTGATTAGAGATGAGATGAATGAGAATCCTGGTGCAGCGAGTTTTGCATGGATTTGCACAGCACGTTATCAAAAGGCTGGATGCAACCCAGCAAAACTAACCACAGCAGGGACAACAGCATCATCACACACTTGGCCCAGAGAAGAACAGGTGACCGGCAATACGTGAAGTGCAAACATTGCAGTAGGTTGACTGACACTACCTGCACTGTGAGCACTTTGGAACTGCCTGGACAAATTAACATGAGGAGAAATTCCAAAAAGGAAGTTCCAAAAAAACAATCCAGTCGATCTACATAGTAGTTTAAGGGATCAAAGAGATGTTTCAGGCTTCCAAGTGCTGAATTCCCAGGTACTCCTGCCAAAAGGAGCATCCAGCGCAGTAGATACTACACTACTTCACTAACTACACAAGATGCACCTTAGCAGGGTAGCCATAGTTAAGTCCAATAAAGTGTATTGTTTTCCATTTAAAACAAAATCAATCAGCAGATCTACCCAGTACATGCTTCGGTAGACTCCGTGTAGGGTGATCTGAGGAAACAAAAATAGAAATCAATGATCAGGCTTAACTTATACTATAGTAATTATTAAAAACAATATATAGACAGTGAAAGAGAGGGGGAGAAACAGTGAAGGAGAGAAAGCGCGCCAGCGTTATACATACACACAACACGAGTTGTGACTTTTAAAAATGTGAAAAGTCACAATTAAAGTGCGAGATAAGCATATGGATAATTCCCAACAAATTATTAATAGTATTCTTAATTATGACGTCGTCTGAAACTATTTCCTCGTTGTAGTTTGGAACTGGATTGGTGATCCTCACTCGCGCGCTTTTCTGTTGATTTGACTTCTCAAAATGGAGGCTCTTCAGCTGAAGATGAGAAGAACTTGTGATGGACTCCAAGCTGAAACCATTGTTATGGGTTACTCTCGATTAAACAGTTCACGAATATACGGTCTTGAAAATAATGGTGCCACTTATATTTCCTGTCGAGTTTTAAACGTTTTTCGTGGCACATTTTCGAGATCTATGTCAGGATTTACGCAACAAAGCGAGTTACTCGGAACTTGTAGAAAAGTTGGAAATTATTAAATGAAGCGGTCAGTTTAGACTTAATTAATGACTTTAATTTAATTTTGATGTGTTGCTTTTGCAGCCAAACAAATCTGTTCAACGAACGCGAGTCTTTCGGTGTCAGATTAATTATATATACTTATTACACATTCATCAGATTTAAATGTTTAGGATTACAGGGGCAACACGTAAAACACTGTTACTATAAGAGCACGGCTGTGATTAGTTCGATCAGCGCATTAGGACGGTTAACGTCAGTTTTCCCGATTAAACTAGCACAAGAGGAAACCCGTTTCTCTCTACTGTTAGTACTTTGGCACAAATGACACGCATTTAAATACACAAAAAATCGCGAAAAGGAAACGCAATGCACAATATGTTTGAACTAATATGAGCCACGATTTAAAAAACACTTAATATTCGCGTCAGTCAGTGTAAAAGGAAATACAACTGGATTAAACGCAACAGTTAGGAATTACGGATTCATGCGTATCGAACTCGCAGATCTATTAAAACGTGGCGAAATTAATTCCCCTTTCAAAACGCAACGCAGGAATCGTAACCGCATTAAAAGTTCTCACAGCGACTCGAGTAACTGTTAGTATCGCGGGTTTAAAGTCGAATTAAACACTTACATGCACATCAACCAAACCTCGGAATACAATCTAAGCGCTCAAAACTCCATTAACCGCTCCGTATCCTGCAGTTACCCTACATTGTCTGTTCGCTCCCCAGCTGTTCGGAACACACAAAGCCTGTCCAACAGACAAAAACAATGCCACAATTTGAAAGTTTCCAGCCATTTCTCGTCACATCACAGACCCACGCGTGAACTCTGGCCACGACGCCTAACGGTTGCCGCTTGCGGACGCGTTGAAGGGCCCGCGGAACTTAAACTAGCGCGTAACCTTCAAATTGTTTGAGATCACCAGGTTGGAGAAGGTTTACGAAAGAGGCGCGAACGTCTCGTCATGTGATGATGGGCCTCTCTAAAGCCTCCTCCTCCTCCCATCATGCGTTCACTCGATCCCCCCCAACAACTCACATCCGGTTTCTGAAGCCCACTCTCCACCACCCAAGATAAACGGAGAAGGGTTTGCCTTAACAGAAAAAGACATTCCGTTTTTAAGGTGAATGAAGTTTATAGTAAATGTATAATAAAGAAATATATATTTCATACGTTTTCACTTAGATCATCGTCAACTGTCTGACTTATAAAGCATATAAAAAACGCCGTGACATATATTTACAGATAAATATGCATGTATGTGTATTTAAGGATAAATGTGTGTGTGTGTGTGTGTGTGTGTGTGTGTGTAGTCGTAAATTGAAAAGTCTCAACAAAATAACATTTTAAACATTTTTATGGGAAACAAAATGTCACGCAAAGTAAAACTAGTATGACAAACATATAAAAGTATTTTAAAAGATGTAGATTAAAAAAAAGATAGATCCCCGTGGAAAAGAACAAAGGGAAGAAGTAACTGGTCAAATTGTTCGCGTTGAACTAATTTTGCCTCTCAGAATAGACAAAACAAAATGTTATGTCATGCATGTAATTGTCCAGCAACTCTTTTTTTCTTTTGGGGGTGGGGAGAAAAATGAGCAGGAGATAAAATATCTCTCTTCATATCTAAAAATAAAATTAACCTGAAGATTCCGACTAACTGTTGATGAAGACACTTTAAAGTCTACGTTTTTTAGACACAGAGGTTACTAAATGTAGCTGGAATGTTAGATATTTTCGTGTTTGGCTTAGTGGTCCCATAAATCCTATGGTCACTGAGAGACAGAAGGCTCCAGTGACCTCTGACCTCAGTTCACACAACCCCCACTCCACCAAGAGCTGTAGGTCCACTATTGTGCTCAGCTTCAAAGAGTTTCCTTCAGTATTCCCGCTTCATTTCAGCCCAGAGTTCAGTTACTGCTTGTAGAGAACACTACTGAAATAAGCTCAATTTACTTTTTACAAAGTACTTTTACTCAAATTACAAAATGTGTATAATACTAATATAATTGGAATTATTTTTTTTCATAGCTGAACGATTCATTTCACCATTTCTCATAATTAACACAAGTTAATCTGGAAGGTTTATTTATATATTTGACCTACTTTCGTTTTAAACAGTACACATGAAATAATATTTTTTCAAGATGAATTTACTTTAGCTTTAAAGACATGTAATTGTTTTGTATTCGTTTTTACGACTCAGTTTTGAATCATGCTGAATCTCATTCACAAAAATATTTACAAGCGTTTGACGTAATAAACTAGACGGACGGACGCACGCACGCGCAGACACACACACACGAACAACAGAAAAGACATCGCCTGGTTTAAAAGACTACTGGTCTGGATGCTTAAATGTCGATTTATAGTGGCGAGCTAAATATGACAAACATCGCAAAGTTGTTTCTGAATACGTTTGACCTGAAAATTGTGTGCAGCACACCGGCAGCTTTTGAGTTCACTACATGTAGAAAATGTAAAAAAAAAAAAAATTATAATAATAATAATAATAATAATAAAAATGGTGTCGTAAATATTTACGCGTTTATAGCAATTTAAGACGTCCAATCTAATAAGCGTGACGCAATTAGTCAGTACTTTGTTCAATCTTCACCACCAGAGGGCGCAAACGTACTAGGTGAAACTAACCGCAAGGCAAACCGGAAGTGTTCTCAAGATAAGTACGTTAAAGCCAGGCCCTTGCGTTTAGTTAGTTACGACGAGCGTCGACTAAGACGAGAAATACACTTTTTATCTTTTAACTCTGATTGGCACGACTTCCATAGAAATAGTGACTGGTTAAAAAAAAAGCAATGCCACAATTGGCAAAAATAGCATCAGCACACTGCAAACCGGTTTAACAGGGATGGAAAGGGACAGATGGCGATTGAGACAAGAACCTTGTACAAAATGGAGCAGCTGAAAACAAACAGAGGAAAAATAATGAAAGAGGCACATGCTTGATGGCCTCAGAGTAGTAGTTTCTCTAAGTAAAATACCCAAATAAATGATAAAGCTACAAATGCTCAGCTAACGTCTTACCATCAGAGAAATGGATGTGGAGGCCAGAAAGCCCAAGATGAACTACAAGAGAACGTATAGAGGAAAACGATGGAGAAGGAAACAGAAAGCTTGACGAATACAAAAAAAAAAAAAAAAAAAAGTTTAAACGCAAGACGTGAACACTCGTGAAGTAAAGGCTTTACCATTAAACAAAAAAAAAACCCAATGAGCAGACAGACGTTTCACTGTTTATTTTCAAAACTCCTTTTTACTTTGTTTTTAAATAAAACTATGTACATATATAATCCACTTCCACCGTTATGAAGAGAATAAAACTCGGAAGGTAAAGAAGCCAAAAAAAAAAAAAAAAAA
>CM051503.1:13343560-13423793 GCA_028031935.1 Paedocypris micromegethes
AAAAAAAAAAAAAAAAAAAAGACAAACAGAGCAAAAGCAAACTAATAATAAGGTGGATATTAGGATTCAACATAACCATCACTGGAGAATCTGACGGCTCAGAACTTCAACATCACACGAAATCTCGTGAAGCCCGACAGCGGAACGGTCATACTTGGCTGCAGATTTGAACAAACTCGAGCAGACTCTGACAAACCCCAGCGTTGACATTTAAATTAATCTAAAAGAAAGTGAAGTGAACCTTTGGCTCATTTGCAAAAGCACAGTGGAGTGCTCGCGCCTTCTACATTCGGCTCCTAGCAAACTGCAAACACAATCCATTCCCTTGTAGCTCAGACTTGCATAATTAACATCAGGCGGAAATCAGAGGTCAAGCCAAATATATATAGCACTTTCAAACCTATGAGGTATATGAGAAAAGAAATGTGTGCAAACAAGAGTACATGAAAGATTCATCCTTTAGTCTAAAGTTGGTTCAGTAGAATCCCCTTCTGCATTTCATCTAAACCTTCCAAAAGGCTCAATCCATAGGACAACCAGACAGTCTTAAGACACAGATCGTGTTACCACAGCTTTGGCTCGTTCAAGTTTCTACTGTGCAGGACATGAAGAACGGTTCAAACATTACAACGCTCTTTCCTATTTTAAAGGCTTTGTTGGCTTGGGTGACTATCAAAATGCAGCATCAGGACCGCGAAGATGCGGCATTCTGCAGGGCGA
Organism: Paedocypris micromegethes; assembly: GCA_028031935.1. Lineage (NCBI taxonomy): Eukaryota > Metazoa > Chordata > Actinopteri > Cypriniformes > Paedocypris > Paedocypris micromegethes. The sequence continues at coordinate 13,344,281 of CM051503.1, forward strand.
GTCGTTCCTTTGTGACTGTACCATAAGTTTCACCATGACCCTGAATTTAGTCACTTCAGGACTCATATAAGCTGAAAGAGTTTTGCAATTGCTTCTTTACACTAATTAACATGAAACTAGCCCTGAAGATAGCCATCGGAGCAGAAAATGCAAAAAAAGACGACCCCGGATGCGCAGGACACCCCCGGCACCCGGTTGAAGAGGAAAGGGAGAGCAGCATCTGAAATGAAAGAATCTCAACAGGCTGTTATCATTAGCAGGCCTTGCTTTGAGTCGCTACACGTCCTGGCTATTAAAATAAATTGTAAGTCTCCCATGTTTAAAAAAAGTGTACACGACTTAACCATGTGACCCATAAGACCAGAAATAAACATGGCGTCAATTTCTGCACCTAAATCGCGTTAGAATTTGGTTTCTTTTGGTCCAAGAATCTGAACAGGCACAAATTAGCCAAACAGGAACGTCAGATCACGCGTGAATATGCCAAGCTTTTCACCAGCTAATCTTAAAATGTTAAAAGCCTGGGGCATGATGTACGTTTAATTTAAAGTAATCAGCTAATGTCGCAAGGATAATACTAAGAACATCTTCACAAATGGAGCATTTTGGTTGGCTTCACATTAGTCTAAAGAGTTGTGAGGTTTGCCCTCATCTCACTGGTTGAAGGATGTCTGGCATTCGTTCTAACTAGCCCTCTCACTCACAATGTCGCATCACTTTCTACACAGCGCTGCAGTTCGGTCCCGTGGGATTCATGGAGACTCCTCGGGTGGCGCTGGTCTTTTCAGGTCTCGAATCTGCTTGATTAGATAGTTCTTCTCATCACAGAACTGCTCATCTTCAGAACGGTCTGTCTGAAAGTGGCTCAGGAAGTCCACCAGCTTTGCCTGGTTCTTGAGCAGGATGTCCAGCACAGGTTGGGTCTTATTCGGGTTTGCCACAAACACCTGAAGAGGAAACAAGACACTGATAAAAGCACAGCCAAGCCACAGCATCCATTATGCGCACCTCTGCAACACAATCCTTTACATCGATTTATTGAAATAAACCGTTAAGCTTAGATGGTCAGAGGAGTTGATGTTTATGCATGCTTTAAAATAAAATCATGCATGTTTATCATAACAATAATTGTTAAATAATGAAAAATTGTGATTTAAAGCGTTTCAAGCAGAAAGAAGCGCAAACTGTTTGTCACCATAATGGGCGGAGTCAGAGTGATTGTGTATGCACACGTTATGGTTACACGTGTAATGTAACGATCACTTATACAAACTTAAATTATTCAGATTCACATTGGTTACCAAAAACCTCAATACATTAAGGTTTAGAATCATTTTTCTATTTGAATCTGAAAAAACGGAAGTATCAGTTCAAGAGTGAAACAACATAAAAAGACAATGTCCCAATTACATGAATTTACAGAAAACTACCAGCACAACACTCACCTTAAAGACGTGAAAAGCTTCAAACTGAATGTTGCGGCTGTTGTCTTTCAGCAGGTTCATCATCAGCTTCAGGTTCTCACCTCGACTGATGTATTTGGTCATGACAGTAAAGTTGTGTCGGTCTAGCAACAGTTCTCCCAAGAGCTGCAACCACACACATACTGTACATCATGTTTCAGCTGTCACAAACATCACCAACGTGGCTCTTTTTACAGAACTAAGATTTGAATGAATTTAATTTCAATGCATCTAAATGCAATGTTCAATGCAAACGCATGGAACTAGAGCTCTTGGAAAAACAAAGTTTAAAAGGTAATAGACATGGGAAAACAATAAACCATAAATCTTTACCTTCAGAGACTGACGCTTTGTGACATAGTTGTCAGAATGCAGAAGCTTTTCATACTCAGTAAAAACCTGAAACATCAGAAGATTCATAATATTACAAATTTGTCAAGCGGATGAAACATACTGACAAACAAAAAGACAAAACATACTCGATCGTAGTTGGTCTCCAAAAAATCAGCACACATGATCTTATGCCTTGTCAGGAGATCCTTAAAACGTAATAAAAAAAAAAAAAAAGTCATTAAGTTATTTTTGCTGTAGCACCAACCGCAGCAATGGCTACGTTCAAGATGACATTGCTCAGAAAATAACAATAGATACACCATAGTAAAAGTAGAAAAAGGTATAAAAACTATAAAGTGACAATTAACTAAGGAAACAAGTCAAATGTATTTATAAAACACGTTTTAGTTTTATACTACATAAAACAAGAAAAAAATAGAAAACCCTACTGGCATCTATTAACTATTTATCTTATTATAGTCTTGTACACTTTTGACCTGAAGGTCAAAAAACAAGCGAGAAAAATCAGTGCTGATAAAATATCAAACCTTAAAAGAAGCAAAAGCATCTGAGGCTATGTCGAACGTAGAGAGCTCCACATAGCGAAAGAAGCAGAAGAAATCCTCTGAGAACAGAACAGTTCGAGCCAAAGGTTCATGCCGCAGACATTCCCTCAACATCATTCCACAGTTCAGAGCCACCTCAGGCGTTTCATATCTGCAGGGGAAAGAAAAGTTCACAATAATATTAATGGTCTAGTCACACTGACACAAATCTATTAATAGGCGACAACCAAGTGCTAAAACATCAATAGATATGTTGCGACTAAAAGCGTCACACCATTGGCAGCTTGGACATGTGGACAGGAAATGGGAAATTTATGGTCCCGAAATAACCGAGCACAAGCAAAGGACCCCATAACAACAACAGGAAATCAAGGCTAATCAATGACTTGGAAAAATGTAGATCATGTTGTCGCCCAGAGGTCTGGAAACTCACCCTTTCAGCAGCATGAAGAGGATCTGAGAGTGGGAAGAGATGTATTCCACTGTCGGAGTGCGTGCACCAATCTGACGACGTACTATGTTGCTGAACAAATGCACAACATCCTTCTTTCCCTTCGGGGATTTTACAAATTAGGGAACAAGCATATGTTCAGTTAGTTTAAACACACATGAATATTAATATTGACACATTGAATTGTAATTTTGCACGACTGTCCCATGCAAAATAACTTTTGCTTGTTTACTTTTGTTCATCTTTTGGATTTATTCTGACTTGTATTTCTTATTTAGATATATCTTATTTAAATCACCTATTTTACATTTACTAAAAGAAAGCTTCTTTAATTGTATCTATTCTTCACAAGTCATTTTACCCTGTTACATAGGAAATGCAACGCAAATGTCACTTTATTACCATGACACCTTACTTTTTTTTTTTTTTACTTTTAGTACTTGTAAGTTTTTATGTTGAAATGCCATCTGTTTGTATCTAGGGACTGAGAGGATGTATGTACTGTAAATATGGCAAATTGACAATAAAGCTGACTTTGACTTTTGACTTGATCTTTTTATATAAATCAACTTTCACGTCTATGGTTTAAAATTGGCAAAATAAACACTATCTTATAGAAGCAGTAGCAATAAAAAAATATTACATAGCATGCCATACCACATGTGAGATGAAAAGAAAATAATCTGAGCCTAAAAATCCTCCTGAAACTACAATAGTCACCTCAAAATCAATCCTCTGCAAATTTGCAATGAGTGAAATAAGGAGGTTGGTGTTGTAAAGCTCTTGAGCCAGTTGGGCCACTGCTTCAGTCTGAGGTTCCTTGTCTCCAGTGCCACACAGCACCTCTTTCAAAGAAGCGAGGTTTTTTGATACTTCCTCCGCAACCTGAAGAAACAACAGTCACGTTTTCAGACTCCGAACACATCCTGAATATTTTACGTGGCTGAATCGCTTGTTAAACAGATATTGACACAAGAAAAAGAATGACCTTTTCACATTTCTTGCTTTCAGATGCTTCCAACTTCTCCAGGTATGCCACGTTCTCTTTTAGATTCTTCACAATCTCGGCAGGGCTTTTCTGAGACTTCCCGAATGGGAATGGCATGGTTCTGCTGGCTGTGTGTGAGCGAGGACACAAAAATCTTTTACCTGTGAAGGAAACAATGCGATAAGTAAACAAACGTCAACATTATGAGGAAATGATGTAGACATTTTAAAATCACTACAGTAAAACCATGCACCATTTATTATAGTTGTTCCTTATCTTTAATAACAGTATCGATTAACCAAAAATTAAAAAGGGGCTACAGATAACAATTAACATTATATGCAGCTGGCTATATGAAGTCACAAGTACGCACATATAGATATATAGTGCATATTTTATTTATTTAGAAATCCAATTCATGTTAACACAGGCACAAATGAGCATAAAGTGACTTTATTAAATAGTTTCCAGCTTGGATAACAGCTAAAGCTAAGCTAACCCCCACCCAACACTTATCGATCAACATTTTCCTGGAACTCAACTTTACTAAACACAGTCGCTTTTTACGGCGTCACATTGCAATTAGTTTCATGTTAACGTGAAAACATTGACACAATAATAAAAGCCTATAAAAGTAAACTATATTTTGAGCCAGGTGACTGGACATTTAGCCATGTAGCTCGCAGGCTAGCTGAATTCTGGCTGGCGAGTTCCGTAGACGAACAAGATCGAAAAAGAACTCTTAAAGACCAAAAATGTTGTACGTAACTTTTTGTGTCGAAATTACTCGTCACGTTAATAGTTTACTCCACTGTTTGTTAACGCACGCTAACATTTGAACTTTTCAATGACATTCTTGACAGCAGATCCATGTCGATTTTGTAAATAAAAATTAACATCGATTCTCATATGTAAACCACAAAAATCATTGTATACTTTTAAAGAACGACAAAAAGTATGAGACTATTATTAAAATATTAAAAGTTTTGTTGTCTGTAAATGGAAGGAAGACTCACAGCATTAACTTGACTCCAAACGTCCCCGTTCAGGTTCAAAAAGCGAGTGAGTAATAAAGATCTGTTACTCCACTTCAGTTGACGGAAGAAGACATGTTTTGAAATTATGGCTAGATTAAATGCGATTATCTTTATCTTTATCTTTATCTTTATCTGCTCTCTGCTCTCTGCTCTCTGCTCTCTGCTCTCTGCTCTCTGCTCTCTGCTCTCTGCTCTCTGCTCTCTGCTCTCTGCTCTCTGCTCTCTGCTCTCTGCTCTCTGCTCTCACACTCCCATCGTCTGCTCGCTTGCACTTCGGGAAGTTGAAGAAAGCGTTTTAACACGGTCTCTTCTGATTGACGTGACGTTTGACCAATCACAGCGGAGCAAGAGCAGCACGGCACACTCTGTACCCACATCAAACCCGCGGAGATATGCAAATTAGCACAACAACTCGAAACTCTTAATTCATTAAATGTTGTTTTTTCACGTTTTAAAGTGGGAAGAAATACCAGTCGAGAACGCTGAACATATTGTCCATCTTTGGTGTAAAACAAACAAACCACGGGCAGCTTCCGGGAAAACGAGTTTGATTGGTCAATATATTCACTTAGACGCACGTGATGAAAAGTTCCATCGTCAAGATTCGTGATGGAACCGAGGTCCGTTGAGTTCCGAGAACAATCAGCTACAATCTTTAGGAAATGTTCCACAGACGCATTTTGTTTTTATTATTTACCCAAAGTCATGTCGTAACTTCCTTCTCTTTTAATTATGCTTAATAAAATATCGTGATGCTGTATTTTATCAATCTAAGTGTTTACTAGTTAGGATAAAATCACATACTAAATGTGCATAATAATTGTACCAATGATAATTTATAAACAATATTACTTTATATTTACAAGCTAAATGTAAAATAAATATATTTTATACTTTAGTTAAATGAATTATTCTTAAATCACCATTGAAGTCGCAAAACAAAGACTGACTCTATATAAACCTCATAAACATCTTTATTTTGCACACATTGCTATATTTTAATTCACACTCACACTTGCCAAATGCCCCTTTTTATTAATGTTAATGTTTTATTAATGATTAATGTCCGTGCATTGGTATTGTGCATTTTATAATTACGTACTTGTTAAAAATAATACATTAAATAAATCAATTAATTAAATTAATAATAAAACCTATATGCAATTATTTTTATTGTATCACACACACACACACACACACACACACACACACACACACACACACACACAAACGATCGATCGTTTCCAAAATCACACACACACACATGTTGTCCCCACGTTCATATTTACAATCCCGAATACATATTGCTTGATGCAACCTTTTTGTACGCGTATATAGAATCAGTAAAATATAAATTTGCCCAACACATCAGTTCGTGTGCGACATCACATCTGTAATCGTTCCCATCTAGCTGTATTTCTCAAGCAATCTTGACGGCGGCCACAGTACGTAAAGGGGCGTGCGCGCGCGCTTTAATGTCGGACAAACATGCTTTTTGCAGCGCGCGACGTCACTCGAACGCCTCGCAATGGTGAGAGGCAGAACAACTCTCGCGCTCTCAGTGTGCAGCGGGAGGAAGCGCGAGGACACGCGCCCGCGGCCGCTCTAAACCCATCACCCCATTCAACCCACACGCGGTAAGAGCATCCGACATGTCACGTCGACTCCATAACCTACCGTTTCTGCTTTAGCTGAAGAATGGGGTGAGTGGGAAACATCGGAGCAGACGACGCCGTTTTGTGCGATACGTAAGCGCGCTCCGTATGGCGGGACTGCTACGCACGTGAAGCGGGCAAAATAATCGCGCGTGCTTATGTGTGGAAAAGCCATGTGAATGATCTTCAATCCCACCAGAAGTTTTTGATCCAGCTTTTAGCGCCTAATGGACCAGCTTCTGTTGTTTTCCTCTAAAAAGTCAAATTGATTTTAGCGAAACTCCCAGATAGAAACTCAATCCAGCGGGATTCAGTGTGTCCCCGGTGTGAAATAGTCTGTAGTAGTTCATACATTCTCAGGAAAGTGAAAGAGTTTGGGCTGAGGGCGAAACAAAGCATTTGCGGCGGGCCTGTTCACCCCAGCCTGTTGTGTTTGTGTAAAACAGAGCCAGGAGACGGGTTGTGTGGGTCTTGGCGGGTTTTTAGGGGTTTCGGAGCGTGTGGTATCAGCTGTTCGGATGGATCCTGTGGCTCGCGCGGAGTTGTTGCTGTTTGTTGCGGCGCGAGCGCTGCTGCTCGGCTACTATCATGGCAGCGGAGCTCCTCTGTCGTTCGATCACGGATAAAGCCGTCGCGACTCATTGTGCGCGATAGCCATCTAATAACACTTTTAGACCCATGTTTGACTCTGTTGGGAGAAAGAGAAGCTTATTTTCCGACGTAGACGAGCAATCGTAGTGGTCTCGCGCATTAGGCGTTTGAAGTCCAGAGCCGCCGACAGGCATTGCAGCGTTTTCGAAACGCCTACTACTTTTCGATTTTGTTTTTCTTGTTGAAATCAAAATGCAAAGTGTGCTTTTGGCGAAACTATATTGTTGTGCGTGTTCTGTATTATTTAATGTGTTTTTTTTTTCTGGCCTGCGTGACTGACGTAAATCTATTATCGCGGGTTTTTCCCCCCTGCTAAAGCATTAGAGCTTCATACAATTGTGCGTTCGGTAATATGTGTTTCTACAAGTGATAAGCATAATAAACTTTATAGTGCAATGTCGTTTTTTATGTCAAGTTCGGTTATTTCATTGTTTGTTGGCAGTATTATGTAAAGCTAAATGACTGTGCAGATTAGAACCTACTCAAGTGGTAATAAATTACAAAACAAATCTAAATAATTTTAATGAAATTAAATAGTTTGTATGAAATTATAATCATTTATATATATATATATATATATATATATATATATATATATATATATAATATTATGTATGTATATGTTATGATACGTAGTAATGAGTTTTGTGCAACTGTTCTCAATTTTGCCACGCGTTCTAATATGTGAATGTAGCTTATTTAAAATCAAACTATAGATATTATGCAGAAAAATACGACAAACTATTACATTTGTTTGTGGTCTGAAGTGGAATAATTGGTTTTATCACCATACTACATTATTGTCACGCAACATCATGTTTTGTTTTAAAACTTATGATTTAAACATTAGTACAAAAAATAGCTGCAATTGTTGATAAATTTGATTCGGGATTACTTAATTCTATCTGATTTGTTTGTTTACAAGTGACTTGTAGTCATCGGTGACGTCTACATTTGTTACTGTGAACCACTATTATTTTCAATGTAAATGTAAGTTTATCAATGTGTTTTATTACAATTTCATCAGGAGAGTTGGAGAGTGTTAAAGTTGGTCATGTCTGGACAGAGAAAAGGAACTTCAGCACGTCTTCGAAAATGTGCCTTTTGTAGAACTAATCGGGACAAGGAATGTGGACAGTTACTTGTGTCAGATAACCAGAGGGTGGCAGCCCACCACAAGTGCATGGTAAGTCACGTTCCCAACCAGAATCACAGTCAGGACTAGAGATTGAAGTCAGACTGTTTAAAATGTTCTCCTGTGATCTGATTCACCCAGCTTTTCTCTTCGGCACTGGTAACGTCTCACTCAGAAAGTGAAAACATTGGTGGCTTTTCTGTGGAAGATGTAAAAAAGGAGATAAAAAGGGGAGATAAATTGGTAAGACTCCATAATAACAGCTTCTGTGAATTCCAGTTTTTGTAATTTTTGTATTAAAGTATCTGTATGGAAGTAATAAACGGGACAATTAGGATATTTTCACAGACTGAGCATGCTAATTGACAACAATGGCTAGAAAAACAACCCAAAATAGATCTATAGGAAAAGTGTAATATTATGAATTATATTTTTCCTTTATAACAGCTGATGTTTTTTTTTTCTAGACATGCACGTCATGTCACCGGCCCGGGGCAACCATCGGATGTGACGTGAAGACGTGCAGACGGACCTACCACTACTACTGTGCCCAGCGGGACAAGGCCCAGACCAAGGAGAATCCGTCCCAGGGCATCTACCTGTAAGCAATAAAGAATCCATACATTGATGTCAGTGGCACAACTATTGACGGTACTTTTACTTCCTTTAGTATTTACTGTCGTAAACACAGAGACGTGTCTCAAGACGGCAGCGATGGTAAGAGTTGCTTGAATTGTCAGTGTATTGTTAACTACTAATCTGTCGTGAATTATTGCAGTTTAAATGAGTTTGGTCTTTTTCCAGATGAACAGGCAGTCGCAGCTAATGACTCTGACTCGTCTCCACCGCTGAGTCGGGGAAGGGGGCGATTTGAGAAAAGCAGAATGAGAGGACAGTCAGAAGACACGCGGTCCACGTCCTCGCAAGGAAACGATGACACCGAGAGCTCCTCACACGTGTGTCTCACCTGCAGTATTGAAGTCATGTCTCTCAGACATCTTTTTCTGAACTTAAAGTGATGGTGTTGTTTTTGTGGCAGCGAGACCGATCTCCTCTGAGAGGGAGTCCCAGTGATTCAGGCCTTCGCTGTGGCTTCTGTCATGCCGGCGAGGAAGAGAACGAGACGCGCGGCGTACTTCACTCGGACAGTGCAAAGAAGGTTGCTGCTCACTATAAATGCATGGTGAGATTATTTCAATTAAGCGCTATTTGCACCTATGACAGTTGGGGTTCAGCGGTAGGACCGGTGACCTAAGGGTTGCTGGTTCGAATCCGGTTCGGTGGGTTCTGCAACTGAGAAACTTGAGCAAGAAACTGACACACAGGAGCCACGGTTTTAAATTGCCCACTGCTCTGGGTTGGTTAAATTCACAAATGACTTTCAGTTAATTAAAACAATTAATTAAACAATTGTGTAATTTTAGGGCTGTAAATATTTATTAACATTAAATGTGTCTACAGAGCAAGTTATATTACCCTTCCCAATGTGCATTTTCAAACCATACAGGAAATATGCACCTTTAAATAATTTGTTTTGGGTGCCATTGACAACATTAAATGAAGCTATTTTAAATGTTATTTGTTGAGTATAAACTGTTTAAGTGTTTTTGTTTAATCTTTAGCTTTTTTCATCGGGAACCGTCCAGCTAACTACCACCTCACGTGCCGAATTTGGGAACTTTGACATTAAAACTGTTATCCAGGAAATAAAGAGAGGCAAAAGAATGGTGAGTGCTTCTAGTCACTTACACATCGCTTTTTTTTTTTTTTTTTTTTTAACAGGTTTACTCTAGTTATTACATAAATGTTTCCGCTTGTGTTTTCTTCAGAAATGCACTCTCTGTGCCCAACTCGGGGCCACTATTGGATGTGAAATTAAAGCTTGCGTCAAGACCTACCACTATCACTGTGGCGTGCAAGACAAAGCCAAATACATAGAGAATATGGCCAGAGGCATTTATAAGTAAGTTCAACTAATCAACATTAGTCTAAAATAGAAAGTCCAATATTAATATTGTATATTGTTCACATTGATTATTTGTCATCTGTGCTAGGTTGTATTGTAAGAACCACAGTGGAAATGAAGAACGAGATGAAGAAGATGAGGAAAGGGAGAGTCGCAGTCGAGAGAAAGCTGCTACTGATAATTCCACAGATCCTCTAGTGCAGATCAACGGCAACTAGGTAAGATTTGACTTATTGTGTCACTCAGTAAATCCCTATTGCATGTAGAGACTTTTAATTCGTTTGCGGTGATGCCGTTATTCAAGACCTGAAATTGCCAGGCAAACACGAGATGGCTATGTCTTATTAGAAATGAGGAAACGCTACATTCTCCTGTTTTCTTTTTTTTTTCAGATGGTGCATGAAGATGGAAGATGTCAATATGAGGGGGGATGAGAAAATATTTTTATATAATGTTCACTTAACTAGGGGTCAGTCTGTTTCATTCTTTGACAGTATTTCATGGACCTTGTGAAAAGAGAATGTAATTTCAATATCAATTCCTGTTATCTGCAGTGTAAACCACAACTGAACTCCATCTATCCACGTATCTGACGTAGATAGATGGGGCAGCATCATCAGGATTTCACCTCTTTGTTTTTGTTAAAGTGCACTTTGACTGGACCCATTTTGAAAATACCCTTTATTTAGATGGTTTATAAAGCATTTCTCTGATGTTTAATACACCTTTTAAAGTAATTTTCTTTCATGAAACTGTCTTTTACTTTATTTTCTTTCTCGCAACCTGTATTATATTTTATAACTGTATTTTACTCATGAGTAATATTGGATATCTGTGGTTCTCTTTATAGTACAAGAATTAAATCATTGGATAGCATGCACTTTTCTTTACTTGATCTCACATTGTCGTCATTATTACACCATTATTTAGTTTTATGTAGCAGCCGAAACGGCGAACGATCTTTTTACAAAAACATACTTTATTCTAGCCCTGCCTCAGGTTGCAGCACTTCAAAATAAGAGTCCCCTGACAGGAGGCCCATGTTAAGCGTCGGAGATGTTTTTGTGTACTGTATTTTGCAACTAGACTACAATTACTCGAGTTGAGCCATTTGCATGGTGTTATTTATGTAAGCATAAAAATGTTTAAAAGTCAATATTTATGAATGAAAACTAAATTTGTTGAGTCGGGTATTGGCGAAGAGGGTTCATAAAGGTACTAGATTTTTTTTTAATCCGTATTTTGCCATTTGCAAAATTCAGCTTTTTAAAACAAAACGATCTTGTGTTTTTCGAGTCGTTCAATTATTTTAAGACGTGTGTCTCTTTAAGTTTCGCTCGCGCTTGATTCTGCTCCCGAACGCTGATTGGTCGTGTCCTCCATTCCTCCTCCAACGCCACAACACCCACAGCGTGCGGATGGTAGCAGCTTCGTTCTTTTAGTTCCTAAAAGGTGAAATTGAGAAAAGGAGGCGCTACCATTACTCTCCCATTTCTGACGTGAGGAATCTCGCTGTCTCACACCGTCATGGCGTCTGACAGTCCCTGTGTCGTGGTAGGTGTTGTAAACACTCATTTGTCTAATCATGTAATACCGGAGCGCGAGCCCGTGCTTTCAAATGGTTGTTGTGAAATGACTAGACTAGTTCTGGTTTTCATAAGCTTTTTTGTCGTTAGAAAGTTACATTTGTCACGTTCAGTGAAGCTAGTAGCAACTAGTCGTTGGAGTCTTGTGTTATGGGCCCAAAAAACGACAGCACGGCTCGCGCGCGTAACACGTGTGAAACGGCTCGCGCGCACCGTTAATAATGGGTCCCGTAATTATTCCCGCGCCAGGCTGCTGGTGTGTTCGCCTTTATATATTTTACTATATGATATAGTAAGACACCAACAAATGTGCAAGTTTCTGTGAATTGTATTTCCTTTTTTTCTTTGGAAAATTATTTTTTACATGGCAACACACAACAAATTATTGCACACAATCGAGTCATGTCACTTGTGATTTTGTTGTATTTATTACTGTGTATACTGTATTTTACTGTGTATATTGTGCATAATAACAATATTATGCATATTTGAAACTACTATAGCGGTACATACAGACTCCTCTTTCATCTATTTGTACAGCAAATCGACACAAACAAATCAACAGTATAAGTACAAGTATTGCAATCAAAAGTTGCAGAACAATATATTAGCAACATTGTACCAATACAAACTTAAAACGTGTATTTTCAGTTTTAATATACAAAACGTAAAAATAGACTTTAGTTTCTCTCTTTAGTAAATATCATTTGTTACGGTGTTCTGACGCAGTGCATGTGATGAGCATGTGACTGTAAAAATTATGTGTGAAAAACGCTTCAAAACGTTTGTCTTGCAGTTATGTAATGTTCCGTCTGTAGGTAGTGCAGGAATGTAACTTTTCAGAGCAGAGAGCGAGATTGACGCTTCGTTCTGGGACGCAGCAGATTACAGCTCAGAAAGCTTCAAGGACACAATGATAAAACAAGCGAGAAGAACAAACAAAGAATAGTTTGGCCTGCTTCTGCCTCCTGGAATTGACCCTCTGTGGTTTCACTTGAACACAGTCGTGATCAAGCTTTCCTAGTATTCAAGCGCAATGCCGTAGTTCGAAAATGTGTCTGTTTTTAGCTTCAGCGCACTTGTTCTGTGAATTATGCTCAATTATGTGACGTATATGTGTGAATTTCAAAGTTTCGGAATGTCTTCCACTTTTACACTCAATCACATGGTCTACAAAGCTGTGGACAAGAAAGCAGAAGCATCATCGTTTCTCTGCATCTATTCTGAACGTACTTTGTTTGGCCACCATGTCAGCGTTTACAGAATTGGATCAAAGGCTTTATTTCTCCCACATACAGTATTTATTTTGCTTTTTTGAGCACTGCAACGTTTTTAAACCTCTGGAAATTGCACATGTAAAAGTAGCAGTCAAAATAAAAAGGGCTTTTCTTTTCACAAGTCACAGCGCTGCTCTAAAGACAACTGAAATCATCTTAGTTGTATCAGTGTATTTTGGTAATTAAGTTTTCATTTCCGCAGTTTAGCTCTTTAAGTGCTCATCTTTACTTATGAAATCAGTTTATGTGAAAATATAGACGTATACACGTGGACACACACACACCTTTAACCTAATGCCCCAGTTATGTTTTATCTTGCTCTCTTTGTGATTCAGTTATCAGTTCAACAGACCGTTGTCATGTGTATCAGGCCTGAAGTGAGTGAATAATATCTGTGTGTTGTAGATTAGTGATGAGGAACGGGGTTATGACTTGGACCTCTTCTGTATACCGAAACATTACGCAGCTGATTTGGAAAGAGTGTATATTCCACACGGACTTATCATGGACAGGTAGATGTTTTGGCTCAAATATCTTGCCCAGAGTGTAAAACTAGTTATTGAGTAAAAGCACAATTTATTTTTGACACTTGTACAGAACCGAGCGTCTGGCCAGAGACATCATGAAGGACATGGGTGGGCACCACATTGTGGCTCTCTGTGTGCTGAAAGGGGGCTACAAGTTTTTTGCTGATCTGCTGGATTACATCAAAGCTCTGAATCGCAACAGTGATCGTTCTATTCCAATGACGGTGGACTTCATCCGTCTGAAGAGTTACCAAGTAACGTCATCAACCATTCATCCTCACACTCATTAGTTCAGATCACTAGATCCGACTGTGTTACTTTTTTTCATTGACAGAAACTATGTATTCATAGTTTTATTTATTTTTTTAAATTGTTTATATTTTTCTTTTGTATGTATTGTATGTTTCAAAAAGCTGTTTTCCCTATATGGAAAGCGAATTATGCCATCGATCTTTTTTATTTTTTAACAGAACGACCAATCTACTGGCGATATCAAAGTGATTGGAGGAGATGATCTGTCCACACTCACTGGAAAGGTAATTAAAACAAATAAAATTAATCTTAATACAGTAAAGTTGTGCAATACTGGACTGGCTTATAACAGAACATTGGATACAAATGTCAGCTGGACTTGGTGTGCATCACATGAACAATGAGACGATGCTTTGTATGTAACAGACCTCAACTCAACTCAACTTTGTTTATAAATCCCTTTTTTGGCAGTTTTGGCTGGACAAAGGGCTGTACAAACCATGTAGAAGAGAATAAAAAACAGATCAGTACAGTTCCACAATACTACAACATTACACATCAATAAAACAAAACAGGATGGATGAAAGTTGCACATAATTGAGCACAACAGTCGAATCAATAATAATTAAAAAGCAGTAAGAGAGTGGAACTCTGGAGTCTTAGACACGATTAAACGCCAGGGAATAAAAATGTGTCTTTAAAAGTGGACAATGTAGGTGCCTGCCTAATGTGCAGCGGTAGCGCGTTCCATAATTTAGGTGTAGACCTGTGTTGATGTACTGGTTAATTTTTTTGTTACATTAAGTTGCTATAACAACCATGTAAGGATACTCACCATTCTTTGTCTTTTTCTAAACGATTACATCTATAACCATGTTTATAAAGTGCTGAACTCTTGTCCAAACAAGAAAGAAAATACTGGTGAAAATTCTCACTAATTAGTTATCAGTTATACATTAAGTATTTATTATTCACTGCCTAATGTTGCAATCTTGAAACTCATTCTGCTTGTGCCCCCCGCTCTAATTTCACTTTTTTTTTTTCAACATCACGGCCATTAAAGAACGTCTTGATTGTTGAGGTGAGTTTTACTTTGTTTATATAACTACAACATATAGAAATGTACATTCTTCAATTTATTCGGCTCCTTTTCTCAGGACATTATTGATACTGGGAAGACGATGAAGACTCTGCTAGAACTCCTCAAGCAGTTCAACCCAAAGATGGTGAAAGTGGCCAGGTAAAGATTCTCGCGCGTGTCTTCAAGTGGATCTTGTCTTTAATGGAGTGTCTATCTTCTGTTTTTTATAGTCTTCTGGTAAAGAGAACACCACGAAGTGTCGGATACAGGCCAGACTGTAAGTTTTTGAAATTTTAAAACTTTTAAAATTTGTTTTTAATTTGTTTTAAAGAGGCTATAATAATTTGACCTTCTTTTTTGAAACAGTTGTAGGATTCGAGGTTCCTGACAAATTTGTGGTGGGATATGCACTTGACTACAACGAGTACTTTAGAGATTTAAATGTAAGTATCACCTATGAAGAATCAAATTGGTGTCAAGACTATAGATGGCGTAATGCTGAGATGTCGATGCTCATTTCTGCTTCTCATTTGACTCGCAGCACATCTGCGTCATCAGTGAAACGGGAAAAGAGAAATACAAAGCATGAGAAGCCCTGACCTCTCCACTTCTAGCTGTGTATCATTCGCTTTTTATTTTGTGGGTTGTATATTTTTCAGTAGCGCAGCTCACCGCAGGTAACAGTCCTCGACTCAGGGTCGCCGGTGAGGTGTGTGTGCTCTGGATGCACCTTACATTTACATCTGACACACAAACACTTTAGCACTGCTCTTGCTCAGAATGGCTGTTTGAAACAGCCAGTCAACAATTGTTAGGGTAAGGGTCAACATTTCTTAATTTATTTTCACAAATAGTGTGAAACATTTTAGCGGTTCTTTTAATCTTAGGTTTGTTTGACCACACTGATGGTTTAGGGTTGCATTGATTTGAATTGATTCGGAAAAAAAAAAACAATAGACAGGCCTAATAGACAGAAAATTGTTTTATGTGTACTTTAATGACATCAGGGCAATGTGACTTTTCAATCAAAATTATTGATACTTTGAAGCCAAAAATCACTTTATTTCAGTTGGAATGTAATTGTTTTTATTTTGATGCCAAAATATTTATTTGCTTGGAAATTAAAGGTAGAATCTGAAGGAGAGAAATAAAACTATGTGCTGTCTAAAATTATTTGTACGATTGATAAGTTTACCACGAGAATGCTGTAGGAGAATAAAATGAAAAAAAAAAAAAAAAAACGCAACTAAAGCTGCATATCAATCTTAGGATTTCTTAGACATGGAAGTAAAGTCAAAAATCACTTCATGTGTATTCAATGGTCTTAAGTGGCTTAAGAACATTTTGAAAATGTGTATTTCATGGTTGAAATAAACAAAAAAATGAATTACAATTGGTTTCTGCATTTTGATGTGTTAGAGATACTACACAACACTAGAGTGATGAGACAAATTCAGTCTTCAAATTAACATTTTTTTTAATCAATTTATAGCATTGGACACAAGTATGCACAAGCATGATTTGTTCTGGCAAGAGTCTGGTGCTGGATTGTAAGTACTGATGGGTCTTACTACAGCAGAACAGTAATACTGGATAACACCACATTCACCTCCAGTATTTATGTGCTGCTATAGTACATTCCCTCCAGATCTGATGTTCTCCCGCTCTGGCCAGATGGTCTGTATGTCCATCAAAAACCATTACAAGCTCCTTGAGAATGCATTTTTTTCTTTACACGAATTATACTTTTTTCAGACCGGACAAGTACAATATCGCATCAGATATGCTTGTGCTGTTTAGACGAAGCTCCCCCTACTGGGACTGACCGGAACAACAGGGTGGAAAAAGGCCTACATTTATTTAAACCGAAATTAAGTTACAGCTGTTACTTGTCATTATTTTCACAAGTAAATTTATCATCATCGCCATTATTATTTATTCACGTCAAAAAAGTCTCGTGAAAGTGTACATAGGTGGACTATACACAAAAATTAAAACTCATCAGCTTTTAATGTAATTCTATACACGAACCTTCATTCGTAGACGGTTTCTCATAAAATACACGGATTTCTTGTTTGTCAAACTAGTGACGAATAAAACGCCTGATTTGAAAAGTCAGAAGCCTCGGGCAGACATGACCAGACAAATCCTCACTTCAGCCACTGCGTTTCCTTTCACCATGACATCTGCTTTGAAACAGTGTATTTGACATCGTTATAGAAATACATGTTTTACTGGCTATCTTTGAAAACACGCGTTTGTTAAAAGAAGCCATTACAACATACCGAACGTAAATAAATTGATGAATGGAAGTATGGAGAGATCTGTGAGGAAAGCTCCAGACAGCTGGATGCCACAGCGCAGAAACCGTCCACTCAGCAAAATCGCCTACAAATAACTAAAGTGACTAAAGTAACGAGGGCGCTCGTTACTCTTTTAAAAAAGTGTAAAACGTGCATCGGCAACATTCGATAGTGTCCAAACTAAAAACATAGGTTCCCGAATTAGTCGACGTCGTTACAGTAGAGGGGAAACGCGCGGAGATATGTATCTAGAAACACATTACGAACGACAAATTGACCGCGAGCGTCTGAGTGACACGCGTCAGTATCGCGCACCTCGCGATGGCGCGTTGACGAACTTTGATGAAAGTGTATGAGTTGTTTATCCCGGCGCGCTCTGACTGCCACAGCACCGACCTCAAACAAAGAGTTGCGAGCGCGACTCCACGCCAGCGCGCGCGTAAATCGCCTCGGTCTCGCGGAAGGTCAGACGCCTCGAAACGTAACGGACGCTTACGACTTGACAGCGTGATGATGCGAGGAAATATCGGGGGGTGGAATATTACGCCAAAATTCTCAAACTTACCTCGCGTCCCGTCGAAAATGGCGCCGAAATATGGGGGGGGGCGACGTGAGAAATGTCATTGTACGGTCTCCAGCGAAGCTTTGCGGGAGCGCAGCGCGAGCTCCACTACACATCCCCCGTGGAGAAACGGAGGAGGAGAGGAACTGCAGTGTCGTGGCACGTTCGTACTTTTTAAGCTCACTATCCCCTCAGGATGTTGTCATGCCCTTCCAAACTGCCTGCTTGTCCTTTCCTTAAACTGGGATCAACCCCGATTTTAATCAAACCGTTGCAACTTTATGGCATTTCACGCCACGTTGGTTGAAATAAAGTTGATGTGCACAGCTTATGTTTATGTTGTCGTTCTTTGCAACGTTTCTTGATATCGTCATGTCTGTTTTTGTTGTCGTTCTGAACGTCATATTTTACTAACGGAGTTGCCGTCACCTGACCCGTGTAATGGCCCTGCAGTGGACTGCCTCGAAATCGTGTGTCTCTCATTAGAAGAAGAGAAAAGAGACATTGTCTGGTGCCAGACAGAGGCCTCGCTCAACAGCTCTAAAGAAACATGTGACTGTCTTTGATTATGTGTTTTGCGTGAAGCCGAGTGCGCGCCCGTGGCGTGTGTGGGCGCGCGCGCGAACTTGTGTTTACGCACAGAGCGAATGGGGAATAAACGAAAACGTCACATGGGAGAGAGAAAAAAACATTTAAGAAAATAAACACTTGTTGGTTGGGTTTCGGTGTAACATGACAAAGTGCATTTTGCATACTTTATTAGATAAAATAAAAATAAAATAAAAAACGTCATGTGTTAAAAAAAAAACGTCACACCAACCAAAATACAGTTTACTGTGGCTTTCCCTTTATTTTTCTTGAGAATATTCACGTGATATTTATCCTTGAATATTAAAAGATGTTATAAAAGACGTTGTAAATAAAATTACTTTTATTTTGCATTTTTTTATAATTGCATTTATAAAGCAATGCATAAAATGCCGTTTTTTAGTGTTCCTCTTATCTGTCTTTGTCTTTCGCAGTTTTGGTGTTTTCATTTTTGTTTGAATTAAAGGTAATGTGGCAAATCAACCGATCTTTGGCAACGACTCCGCCGCTACGTTGAACATTTTATATTTAGAAACTAGTTTTTTGTTTTTCTTTTTTTTTACTGCTGTTTACAATTATATTGGCTGTAAACGTTAAAACAAAACGGCCACGCGATTGCGCGTGCGCACAGTAGCGCGTGCACGGCGAAGTTATCTAGGAAGCGCCTCCCGAACCTGCATCTTCATTGGATGGTTTTCCTGCACAAATGCCTTTCAAAAAGGCACGCCGGTAGAGTTCAATCATCCGATTGGTCCACAGTGCCGTCAGTCAAGATAGTTGGCGCATAAGGGGCGGGCCTTTTAGCTCCTCTGTGGTTCGGCTACGCTCTGCTCGAAATAGTTTAAAAGAACAAATACAGATGTTATTGACGCAGTTTGTTCACAAAGTAGTCGGACTGCACCTTCTCTCGACAGACTGGCAAACCGATGACTTTGGACGGAAGCTTCGAGATTGTCTTGTGATTTCCATGCGTTTGCTCTGCCAAGGCTAGTTAGGCTACACGATGATGACCAGCTGAACATTGTTGTGGCTTTAGCTGGAGTAACATCTATTATCGCACGCGCATTGTTAAGTATAGCGGTTTAGAGTGATTCTCACTAATTCTTACTGGATCTTTCCATGCATTTTCGCCTCATTTTCTTCTGAACTTTCACATATCTGTTTTGGTATTGTCGGGTTGTGGCGCTTGAACGGTGTGGGCTGTAAAGCTAAGCTAACTGCACAGAAATACTGTGTGTTTGGCCCAAACCCCTTTCACATTAGCCTCGAGCTAACCAGCCGCTGCATCTCCTGCAAGTTTTGACCCAACGATTTCTTTTTCCAGTAACAACGCTACGCGCAAACCGTAGCAACATAATGCTAGTTTGCAGATGCCCAAGGGTTATCTCCTTAGGCATTGATCGAGGCATGAATTGACCATCGTCGAAGGAAAACCCGCCTGACTTTAGCTTTACAATGTGTGTACACTACAACTAGAAGCCGTGATCCGTTTCAACGATGTAGCTTCGTCAATCGACTTTCGCGGCGATTGCTCCGAGAAAAGCAGCAACCATGAACAATCGAGAAATCCTGTCTCAAGAGAAGATGGAGCTGGACCTGGACCTCTCGTCGTCACTTATCCAAAGCGACGGAAACCTGAGGCGATCAAACAGCGAACCCATGATAAATGGCTTGTGGTAGAGATTTTAACACATTTTTGTTTTGTCAATCAAACGTGATCTCTGATTCACTTGATTCGGATTTTGGCGTCTGGTTTCTAACTTCTAGAACTAGTATATTGACCGCTGCATGATAGTGATATCCGCTTGAAACTATTAAATTGTCTGTTTAACGTTGCTAGATAGGCCTAGTCCTATTAATGGTATATTGGATAATATAGTGTATGTGATTTATTTTTTTTTTGTTTTTTTATATTCCTCAATGTGAGAATCAAACGCATGTTGTTTTGCATATATGTGATCGTTTTATGTTTCTGTTTTGCCAGTGACGCTTCACACGTGTTCCAAAGAGAGATCTTCCGCAGCAGAAGAAACAGTACCACTGTTGTCCGGCCCAATGTGGTACGTCAGACTGTGCATTCAAATGTCTTCAATGATAAAGAGTTGCAAACCTGTGGTTGCAAGGCTGCAGGATCCAGGATCGCATGTACCACAACTGAGCAATACCCCGAATCGCTCCTCGAGTGTGTTTGCATCTCTTTGGCAAATGGGTTAAATGTAGAACTCAAGTTCTGTTAGGGTTTCTTTTAGACCTAATTGGCACAACATACATCAGATAGAGAGAAGAAACTAAGTGACTTTGTCAATGTAGCCACTAAGGATCATTGTGTTCTCCGATCCAGTGAAATTATACACACGGTGAAGTGAACACACACAAACCTGGAGCAGTTGACCTGGATTTGAACCTGCCACCCCTTGGACAAGTCCAATTCCATGGACCGTAACTGTCGAAATATATGGATGGCCGAATTACTTACATTTTGGTTTACTAGGCAGCAAAACATCAGAAATATCATAAGTATAATTAAGACACACAACAATATTGTATAAACAAATATTGGAATAAAATGACAACGGCAATGTGATTTTTGAATTGGTGCATTATTAATCAGAAAACCAACTGCTTTTTAGGTTCCATCTTCTCCAGTGCGTGTTCCAAGCACAAGGCTGCAAAGGATAAAACAGGTACCACTTTAATTTTTTCACTGTTTTGTTGGAAGTATTACTTTAATTACAGTCATTCCTGTTGCATTATGGCATCTTAACCAAAACAAGGCAGATCAATCATTTCATTACTCATGCAAAGATGTTCTTGTTCATTTCAAGGACAGGACAGTGACAAGTTTGCAAAATTGCAAAAGGTGTAGCATTAATAACAACAACCATAATCATAAAACTTTGTAGCTTTACCAGTAGCTCAGTTTGTAGAGCGCTGGTGTTTGAAACACAGGATCATTCATTTTTATTTCCAGAGAAAGCAGCAATTGGTTGAGTGGTAAAAATTGTAATGAAATGTAAGTCACTTTGGATAAAAGTGTCTGCTAAATGAACAAAGTGAATAATCAATGAATTCCATCATTTGTTGTCATTGTCAAGATGTATTTGTTGCCTGTAATAAGTGGTGGAGGCAAAAGAACAGCAAAACATGTTAATTATTGCAAGAAACATTAGTTTAAATTGATCTTTCTGCCAATGCTTTTTTTTTAAGGAGGAAGGTGTTGATGTGATGAACCGCGAAACTGCTCATGAACGGTAAGTATCTTCTAACCAACATTTGATTGATTTGTTTTTCTTTTATTTGTGCCATGCCAGTGTTTTGTCTGTTAACAGTTTAGAATAATTGAATATAACGGTCTTTTTTTTTTTCTTCCCCATAACAAATCTACAGGTGTGCCCAGCAATACTTTGCAATATTGAAATTGGTTTTTACAGATTAAATTTAATTTAAAAAAAAAACTGAAATTGACGTTCTATGTCCGGTGTGGTTCTGCTCCTTGACTAGAAACGAGACGTTATGATGTAATACTTCCCTTTTTCCACCATTTACCATATCCACCTTTCTTTAGGGAGGTGCAGGCGGCCATGCAGATGAGCCAGTCTTGGGAGGAAAGTTTAAGTCTGGTGAGCGAAAATCTATTTATTTGTTTGACTTGCTGTCAGTTGATTGCATGCAACAGCTTTTCTGCTGCACTTCCTACTTCCTTTTACTATGGAATTGTGGAAGGAAAAACACAAGCATGCTAGAGAAAAGATCGTGGAGTCAACAGGGCCACCAGTTTTTAAGAACAGGCTGGATTTGGTAGTATAAAACTCCCACAATGCAATGGTAACATGCCAGGTTTGTTGGCGGTATTTGCTTATTTTTTTTTTTATTTTTTTTTTTTAATAGCGTAATGGTTTTTGTGGTTTGGTTTCACAGAGTGATAACGATCTGGAGAAATCTTCATCCTCCTCTCCAAAAAGGATTGATTTTGTGCCCGTCTCTCCTGCTCCGTCGCCCACCAGAGGAATTGGAAAAAAGGCAAAGTCATCTTTTTAATAAGTTTTTTGTATTAAATTAAGATTTAGTATGATTAAGCTTTATTTATTTTAATTTAAAGCTGAAAGTTTGATATTTTAAAAGTTGTCAACTCTTTCAAATTATTTTTTTTTTCCCCAAAATTCTTTATTTGTCTTAGTACTGATGTGGCCAATTACTGATTTGTCGTTTCTCCTCCTCGACTAAGCAGCAGTGTTTTTCACCCTCTCTTCAAACCCTGGTGAACAGTAATGGCCTGACTCCCAGCCCTGTTCCCAGCCCAACGCGGCGCTTCAGGTGAGTGGTTGAGACCCGGCCGTGTGGTTCAGCCAGTGTCTGACAGAAGGTTTGACCAACAGGAGGAGTCAGAGCCCCATCAATCACATCCGACCCAGCATTCTGGGGCCTATCAAGCGCAAAGGTACGCCAATCACCAGGTTGTTTATTTACGCCAAGCACCACATTTTTATGTTGACCTCCTTTTTTTTTTTTTTTTTTTTTTTTTTTTTTTTTTTTTTTAAATAAATAAATGTTTAGGTGAAATGGAGACTGAAAGCCAGCCCAAGAGACTCTTCCAGGGAACCACCAACATGCTGTCCAGCGAGGTGTCACACCTCACCGATCTCAGCGCCTGGTGAGTTGAATTGCAGTAATTATCCACATCACACGATCCAGTGCTATTAAAATAAGAGACCACATTTTTCCACGTGAGACTTCTAAAATGATCAAAATAATCTACATTTCTTACATGATCACAGGCAGATTGAGTATTTTAAGGCAACTAGCTTGATGGGTGAAGTTTGGTGCACCAGCATGCTGTCACCCATCAGAACGAGTCTGATTGGTTGTCCTGTATCAAAAGACAATTTCTTAGTTGGGGTGGATGGTTGGCTGACGTCTATTCTTATTTCCATGTGGTTTCGAAGCATTACCTTAGCCAATCATAGTTGAGTCAAGGTAAAGGTCTCATGCTCAATCTGGCAACCCTTCTCAAGTATAGTGTACAGTAGCCCAACACACCCTGAATAAACCATAACCGGTTCAGATGAACTCCACACCAGGGATTAGGATCCGTCACCTCCCGTCATGAATCCTGTCTGACATTTTTAATACCGTAATGAATAATTTGGCAGAGATTTTTACAAGCAGGGAGTTGTCAACCTGTGGCTTTAGAGTCAATTCCCCAGTTTAGTGAATAATTCAGCAGCCTGCGTGGATTGCTGGGAGGCCAAGGAGTAAATGTCCTACCTACTTCAACAAAAAAATAAAAAAAAAAGTTGATAAAATAGATGCCGACTTGTCGCAGTAACGGTAAGTGGTCATTCAAATGTAGTCGAGTAAAGAGTACAGATACTCAATCACAAATGTAGTAAGAAAGTAAAAAGTAAAAGTTGCTTATATTTTTGATACTTGCTAACAAAATAGCCAAAAATAGTGCTATCCTATATATTAGTCCATCCTCTGATCAAACCACAGGACTGTTTCTCGTCTCTCCACCAGTTTGTCTCCAGATCTCCTGGATGGAAGTCTCAGCAGCGTCGGCTCGTCCTCTGACTCTCCAGCCAAGATGGAGGGAGTGTCTTCCTCATCCAGCAACTCCCCGCTCACGCCCATGCAGGACCGCTCCCCAAAATGACGCCCGCCTCCGTCTCTCCTGCTAACACCCAGTAGAAACACACCCAGACTGTGGGTGGTATTTGCATCAGCTGCTATTTAATGGATGTAAGATGGTGTGAGTAGTTGTTTAAATGTGAACCGTGTCACATCCTTCGCTCTGGCTGAATGATGAACATTCAGCTGACGTGGCGAGGGTTTTGTTTTTGTTTTTTTTTCATTTGGCGTCTGGACCGAGAGAAGTTAACCCGTGTCCCTGAACCCGCCGACCGCTGTTGTGTATGAGATTTAACTTATTTTTGTATGTAGTTTTGTACATATGATGTGCACGAGAGCTTCTGGCGTTTAAATAGCGGTGCAGCTGCACTTTAGAGAAGCTTCAGAGTTTGGCCTTGGAAACCGCCCCACGGATTTGCCTTTCTTCGCTTTTAAAGTGGACGGAGGTGGAGCGGGGCAGATGACCACTAATCGTCCATTGGAACATTACAGTGACCGTGAGCTGTGTGGGCCTGCTCTCTGACCTTCACCGTGATTGGTCCAGGCCTTGTATTGGGGTTTATCTACTGAGGAAGACGAGTGTGCCATAGCTCTGTATATATCGTGTCAGTTGTCTTCAGGTTGCCGTGACGTTAGGAAACACTTTCTTTTTGTAAATGCTTTTGTAAATCTCGTTGAGGGAATTGCGTTTTTTTTTTTTTGGACCGTGCTGTGTCATGCAGAAGAACTGGATTGTGAGGGTTTTTTTTCCCATTTAGAGGAGTTCAGGTGTTTTATTTTTAATTAAAAATGGCCGATGTAATACTGCAGTGTGTTTTTAATGTCTTTGAAAAATGTCAAAAACATGGAACCGGAATGGATCGGGTAGATCCAGCATCTGTACTGTAGTGAGGAAATGTGTTCGTAGTGGTTGTCCTGTGGACTTGATTTTTTTTTTTTTTTTTATCCTGTGCACGTGATGTGTTGAGAGACTCGAGATCTCTGTGAGAACAACTTCCTATGCTATGATCAAATATACCTTCTGTCCCCCCATGTCCATTTCCAAAATGTCTGAAATAAATTATTTGTCTAGTTCTTTTGTGCTGGTTTTCTTTTTGCAAGTGTTTTGCAAGCTTCTCTACTCTGTTCCTCAATACAAATACAGTAGTAAAGATGCCGGTGTTCTAAAATTCTGTCCTATACATGAAGATTTCCTACATCGCGCTTTGCGCACGCGCGATATACAATTGCGTCATGTTCTGGCCACATCGGGAAGTAAAAACGGAAAGTTATATCTTATATTCTATATCTTAGAATGTAACAGTGGTAATTATACAATCATACTAAATGAAATGTAAAATATAAAGAATAAAGTTTGGTGAAGTTTAAACATTTTTAACGAACGTTGAAAATTGTAACAAAATGTACCATTTGCATGACGGTAAAGATAATTCCTGCTCAGAAACCCTGAGAGTGTAGTATCCATATTCAAAATTTTATCAGAAAACCAGAAAAAAAAAATCAGAGAAACAAAAATTCAGAAAAACACGTGTATAAAAGCTGACGAACGCAAGTAGTTAGACGTGCTCGCTTAATGTGAAGTCAGGAAACCTAGCGTTCTATCTTAATTGTTATAAAATAAATACATTAGCATATATACATATTCATATATGCATAAATGTAATCGCTTAAAGGATATTAACAGAATAATTACCGTCATTGCACAAGTGTATGTATTTGTAGCGCGCATGCGCATAGATCGATGTAGGAAATCCTCATGTGTAGGATAGAATTTTAGAACACCGGTCATACCCTGATGTTTGAAATTTCAAGGAGGCATATATATATATTTTAATTTGCCCGATAGAATGGAAGTTGTGTCATTGATAAAATGTAAAAGTTGAATAAATATCTTCATTGCTGTAGTTTAATATACACGGTGGTTCAAAAACCGGCTTTAAAAATCACTTTATTTGTGGTGGATGACTAACAAAGACTAATGTGCAGAGGAAAAGAATCAAACAAACCGAAACACGCCAAGTGTTTCACACACAACACACGCAAGAAAAATATTTAAAAGTTCGTTCTCGACACGCCACATCCATGGTCCAGTTCAGCCGTAAACACAAAATCCTCCATGATTCCCAAAGCTCGGGACGTCTGCTTTCCTTCCCTCACGAAGTGACGTTCCTCTCGTAAATGAAAGTTCCTTCTTTTCTTCTTAGCTCCTTTTCTTTCTCTGAGGCACGTCAAGTGCGAAGAATAACCATGGTCAGAAGACCTGCGTGAGGACGGAGAGGTCAGCGAGCAGTCGGTAAAGGTGACGAGGAAACCTACCTAAAACATAAGCAGCGACGAGTTTCTTGTTAACACTTAAGTGGAGGTAGACAGGCACTGTGGATTCCTGCTCTCCCAGTGTGGGGAGCATGAGGGCCGCCATACACACCAGGCCCAGGAGGACGGTGAGGAGACTCGGGCCGCCTGATGCGCTCCGGCTCTCTGCAAAACAGACGCAACCACAATTATTTCAACGGATATCTGGCGCCACCCAGTGGTGAATGTGTTTAACTGCCAAATTACGGTCGCATGTGGTGTATTAGTCCAGGGGTGTCCGAAGAGGGCCAGATTTGTCATTACGATGTAACTTTAGATATATAGCGCAACAATACAAATCAACCACCCCACCTCCCACACACAGCAAATGCCTAATAAAAATGTGTTATTGCAAATGTTAACGCTTATAATATATCGTAATATCTAATAAAATTACATTCTACATCCACCATCTTGAATCTCGCGATAATTGCGATGTAGATGGGATGTTAACCAAGATTCTCACGCAGGTTGTACTTTTGTAAATGTAAACAGACACTGTTCTTGATGTCTTCTCTCATATTGTTCTTGTTGCAAAACCCCGCTCACTTGGTAAGATGTTACATCTGAATTTACGGTACTGAGGAAAGAACTTTACTGTAATCTATACATTATAATTGTACAGTATGCATCTTGTACAAATCAACCGCGGGAGGCCAGTCAAACTCTGTTTATCTGACGCTGTGAAGAGATTCGAAGTGAAGGATTATTAGCCACTGTTTAGCAGACCAAGCGTTTTGATTGTGTCTGTTCCTTGGATTTTAACTCCTTGTCCATGTTCTTAATTTTCGACTCTTTCTGCTAAACTCTTCGACGCTTTTTGTCCCTGTTAAGTGTAGGGGCGTGTCGAATGATTCCTTATTTCTATTATTGAGCCAATAAAAGCTGCTACTGTCTGCACGTCTGCCTATGCATTATTTCAAGACACGCACGCGCACGCCGCTGTATAAAGACGGCGTGTTTCCGTTTATTTGTGATTGCTCCTGACTTGAAACACAGAAAAATGGGGGCTTATGTTCACGTGCACATTTGAAATCAGCGATTATAAGCACCCATCAAGTTTTGGAGCATCGAAAAATCGGAAAAAAAGGGGGGCTTATATTCGCAAAAATACAGTATATACAGCACACACATGACTGAGGCTTTTCCCCCATCGATACCTGTCTGGAATGCAGTCTGCTCGAAGAAAACTCTGTCGGCGAGCTGCTCCTTCATTCGGCGCTCTTCTTCCTGCGGCCGGGCCTGAGGCGGCTCCTGAGCAGAGGAGGGCAGCAGAGTCGCCATCACCTCCTTCCTGCCCAGCGCCTTCCTCTGACTCTGCTCGGACACCTGCAGCCGGAACTTATCGATCACGCCATAATGGCAGGCGCGCACGTCCCTGTGCCGGATCACGCTGTGGGAGAAGCAGCAGACGTCAGGAGGACGTGAGCGAGTGGAAAGTGCAGCAGCACTCACATGTCCACGCAGCACTGCGGTTTGACGGCGCCGGTGGCGTCCACCACGGCATATTTGTTTGGAGCTGTGCACAGAACTGAAGAAACAAGAGGTTTTTATGAGGCACAGTGATCTCTGGTTCACTCTAATTATGAGAAATTGCTATTCTAAAATAGGCATTTACGCAAATATAAGCATCTGTCTTTTTTCCAATTTTAGTGGCTCAAAAACATGGGGGTGCTGATTATCACAGATTTCAAAAATGCACATAAATATAAGTTCTAATTTTCCACATTTCAATTGAGGAGCAATTGAACAAATTAATGGAAAATGTTTTTTCTTAGCTCATTAACAGAAATAAAGAAGCTTTACTCATACAGCGACACTTAGTAGGGGCTAAATAACTTACTAGAACAAAAAAACTTTATTATTAAAACAGACGGAGCATCAGGTAAATTAAGCTAGCTATTGGAAACTAAGTCCAAAAGCGTCGGAAACAGGCAAAAACGAAGAACACAGGCAACGAGTCGATAGCAGGCAACAAATACAATCAAAAAGCTCAGTTTGCTGTGCAGGGGGAAATAATCCTTCGCTAGATTCGTCTTCACACAGCGTCGAATAAATAAAGAGCTCGAAACGGACTGTGCTTGCTCTGCATCACCGCGGATTGAAGCCTGCAAACTGAGAATTCATGGAGTTGGAGATCGGATCACTAGAATCGACTTTTTTAAAATCTATTATTCAAGTAAAACGATAGGTTTGTTAAATTAAGAGAAAATTTACAGAATTAATTCAGAATTGTAAAAAGAAAAAATATTTATTATTTTTTTTATTTTTATTTTGCGCCTGAAAAATCAGGGGGTGCTTATATTCGCATAAATATGGTATTTAGAATTTGCTGCATGAATGAATCCTTCATTTCTCATAAAAAAAAAATTTCAAGTATCACGGACTAACGCAAGAACACTTAATAAGCGATTTCTCTGTACGTATGTTGCTCATCCAAACTTACCTTTGAACTTAAGAGCAAACTCATAAGGGTTGTAGAGGGTGAGAACCTGCTTGTGTGAAGCCTGCTCGTCTGCAAAAAACACCAGTTCGGTGGGGAACACAAACACAGGAAGGCTTCCCTCCACTAGCTCAGGCTGGCGACTCTGTTGCTGCATTGGCTCCGGCTGAGCTCGCGTCCTCCTCCCTGAAGCGGCTTTCCCTCTCCGGGCCGGAACCTGCACTGATCCAGTTGTCCACACAGCCACTTCAGCTCTTCGGCAGCATGATGTTCACCTCTGAAACGTCACAAGTGTGGACATGTGGTCAAGACGGTTAGAAATGGACAGGATCCTAAACTCTAAAATCCAACTTGACTGTCGGAAGAGGATAAATATACACTGTGATCAGGTTTCTACCTAGTTATGCAATTAATTAAACTAAAAATACAGGAAACAGAGATTTTCTGTGTGACATAAAAACAGGCTTAGTAATAAAAAAATAAACTGGCACTTTTGATTTTTATAATAGACTTTGCTATACAGATACTTTTAACATATTTTGATTTTCCTGCATTGTTGATACAAGAGGGACACTACATTTAATTATCATATCTCTTATATACTGTAATATAAAAAAAATAATAATAATAATAGGTGGATTGTACTGATAATACAATAGCAACATTCTTAGGAGACAGCAGAGCTTTGTGGTCCGTTCTACACGCATATGAATTAATTTAAAACATTCAAAACACATGATAGTGGCCGAATTCGTCTCGTAACGAGAATTAAATAACGACTGATGGACGAAGGCCAAGATCTCAGAGAAAGAAAACAAGCTCCGACTCCACGTGGCAAGTCACGTGACCGTGTTGACGCTAACGTCCCGAAACTATTTCGCAAGAAGATAGACTGGTAAATAATTAATACATGCGTAACTGTACCATCTGTTGCTGTTGTTACACATAAATAAACTGACAAGGGTTAACGTTTTATTAAAATGTTGATAAAACGATTAGACAAAAGAATTGTAGATAAACACTATTAACGTAGCTTTTAAACATAATATTAAGATAAATGTGCTAATACATCCGTACAGTGTAAACATTGTCTCACAATAAATAAAAGTCTATTCAAAGAGTCGTGACACATTGTTTCGTTTTGCTGCATTGTAGCTTATTTGCTAAGTAAAAGATGATCTTCGTTTTAAACACGACAAAGAATGCGTCGATCTCGCGACACGTGGTAATTTCAACGACAATTAATTAGCACATTTTTACGTATCCAATAATCCGACACACACATTACCATGACAACGATAATCACGGAAAATCTGCAGTGCCTTTTTGTGACCACCGGCAATTCCAAGACATGGATACGTATGTAAATAGCCTGATCTGTGTGTAAATCTGGCTTCTGAACTGATGCATGAAATAAAAGAGACAGCGGTTCTAGTGTATTGTGTGACACCGACGTGCTGCTGTTGTCTAAAATCATGCTAGCAAAAACACAATAGCACATCATGACATAGCATTTAGCATTGTGTTTTGATGCATTTACGCTACTGAAACGTACATATAATTTAAAACACGTTACCTGTGCCATTAGTCTGCGGTTTAACAGTATTTCAATTTCCACCCTGCTTTCTTTTTCCCTTTAACAACAACAAAAAACACCAGCGCGCGCGCGGAATGCTGGGACAGAGGAGGGCTCAGGAATTCCGCCAGTCTTGCTGACGTCATTGCACAACGTGCAGCACTTTTGTTTGTCAGTTTCGTTACAACAGTCTCCGAGAAAGCTGAAGTTTTGCTTTGTTACTCATACGCATTCGTAAAACTAAAAAACAGTTTAAAGCGATCACAAGCTACAATTTGACCTTAAACGCCCTCGTTCTATACTCTGTAAAATAACGAATGCATTGTATCTACATTTATTCTGTTACAGGACAAATGGGACGTTGTTTCAAATGTGTCGAAGTCAAAGTGTATCCGGTTAAAAAAAATGTCACGACGGATCGTCATGTGGGTGTGAATTTCCTTTTTAAGTGAACTGTCCCTTTAAGGCGCGAGAGAAACGCAGCGGCACTTAAAGGAAAGATTGTTTCCTCTTTACGTTTGGCAACGGCCACACGGACCGGGCTAGCACTAGTCTGGTTTCCGATTAAAATGTATGTTTTCACCATCAAACACTTCAGAGCTTTATAAATACGTCAGAAAGACGAAACCACGGCCATCCCGATACACTGCCCGTCGGAACCCGCATGTTATTTCGGGACAGTGCTATTCTGCGGCAAACTTTCCGCAAACCGCGCAGTTTATCTCAAACCTACCCACGCGTTTAAACGAGTGTAGTTTATCGATAAACTAAACGATGATCGAACGAAGTCTTGATCGTTCGATACGTCCTTTCCAACTGTCACGAATTCATCTGACATGTGCCGCGAGGAATAAAGGACGCTCCTCGGAGGATTGTAATGTTAATATGGCGCTCCTCTGTATTCTGCCCAAGGAGACACAAGAGGGGAGTTTGTTCGAGGATGGGTTGAGCTCGAGGACACATTTCTCGACGGTTATGTAGAAAGATGCACATAAAAATCACACCAATCCCAAGATACTCCCAACCCCCACCGATACAGGCAAAGGACATCATGTGGAGGAGGGGGTAGCCCTTTATATGAAAAATGAAATATTGCAGAGCCAACACAAATTATTTTATAAAGAAATATATGTTTTAAACCTTTTAAGAAACCGTTTTGAATTCAAACGGGTGCGCTTTAAATCAACCTGCCGGGACAACAAACCTAGTGCGGAACTACAGTCAAGGATGTGGTACATTTCGCGACCTCATTGCAAATTTATACCGCGTGGGCGTGGCCTAGCGTGCCCGCACATCCAATGAGGCTGCAGCGGCGGGGCGAAGGCGTTTCGGTCGGTTCGGAAGAGAAGTTCTCTAACAGCGCGAGTCTAGCGCTGCTCAGAAAAGACAGATAGAGAATCAGGCGGCTGCAAAGGGCGGCAGTACGACCCTCTTATGAGGGGGGGGGGTCTGATTATAACAAAATATATACACACGTATATGCACGCCCAGGGCCGCAAGATAGGTCATATGTAGATTGTAGATATTTAGCAGAGCTCTCAACGTATATCTATACATTTGAAAATGCCTATTTTACTTTTTCTGATAGACACGTCCGCTTCTATGAACCAGCGCACTTATTTGGGTACGACGTATCTGGACATTGCTAAAGGCGCGGTTGAGATCTTTATGAAGGTAAAGCAAAGAATTTTACCCCGACTTTTTCCGCTTACTGCTATGTCTTGTTGGAGTTCAGGATCCCTGTGAGAGGATTAGCATACATTCATGTTTATTGTTTCGTTTTCTTTGACAGCTGCGAGCCCGAGACCCGGCTAGTAGAGGCGACAGGTACATGCTAGTTACGTTCGATGATCCACCATTCGGCGTAAAGGTAAATAAATGCTGCTAAATTGTGCTTGTATGTGGTTAAAGCTGAGATGTTTGTCTGACAGTGTGACTCTGCTGCCCCTCTGGTTCGTAGCATCGGGTCGGGTGGACTCCCGGTGGCGAAAACGGCTAATTTTGGTTAAAATATCCGCAGACCCGGAGCAGCGCAGCCTCTGAACATGGCGGACATTTTGCTTTTGTGTTGGGAAAGCTCTCGAGCGCTGAGATGGAGGCGGAGAGATTTATTATCCGATGTGACGTATCGCGTGACGTGTTCGCTGGGTACAGCTCTGCCCGGATTGGACGAGCGGCGCTTGTGCCCTCCTCTCGCGTTCCTATTGGTCAAAATGGCTCGGACAAATCTACATGATTTGATTTGAGAAGCCGCCATCAATAACTGTATGCTTTGTGGTTCTGCATAAGAGAACAACTTGTGCACAAACATCACCCCCCATCTCCTTTTAAGCTACACAAACCTCCCCCCCATTCATCTTTTAACTACCCCAGCACATGACACCACCAGGTTAAAGGTAGTTAAGTGTGCTTTACACTACGCGACTTGACCTCCTGAGGTCACTGAATCTGTTAGGTGTTACTCCCTCATGGATTCAGTGGAAGCATTTTATTGATAGCTAACTGTATATAGCAGACGATTAAAAAAAAGTGATTTAGGACCACACGTGGCACCACTGTGATCAACAGATGGCAGACGTGTTTTTTTAAAGGATCTTCCTTCTGTGCAAACACAAACAAGTGCTTTTCATACGATAAATAACACGGATGAAACGCCACAGTGCAAATGTTATGACAGACTCCAGCCACTCTGGTGCGAGGGAAGCTGGCAACCCTTAAACCCAAGTGCATTATGGGTTAAGAAGCTGTGGCATGACAGCTGCTGCTCTTCGTTTATCGTGGATCACCGTGACTAGTTTGCAAAGAAACATTTTCTTTGAAATACCAAGAAAAACATCCGTACTAATCTTGGAAAGAATAGATAACCATCTCAGGCCTGCAAGGGCAAGATTAGACTTGTGTGTTTTATTTTCAACTCCGTTACCGTGAGAACGTTCAGTGTGAATGAGCTTTGCCGTCCGCACAGATTTATGTGAAATAAGTCACTTGTTAGGAACCGTTTCCTTCACAGTCCGCAAACATTTCTCACGCTGGTCTTTAGCTGTGCCGGGGAATTGGAAATGGTGATGGGTTTCATTGTTACGTGGCCGGTTCTTTACTTGCGGTCGGGCTTGTCAATAAGACTGGCTCTCAGTTCATTAGTGTGGACTCGCTGGCGCAGAGCCAGTTACTCTCTTCAGAGATTTTTCACTTCGGGCTTGTCCCACGATAATCTGACGCTGACCTCTTCGTGGCATCACCCAAAAGTCCAATCTCCGACCAAATTGCTGAAGGTCATGTGATTGTTGAGGACTTCACACCAGTGTTCTCGCACTTATATACAAAAGCTTTGTCTGAGAATGTTTTACATAACATCTCAGGAGGTTTTTTTCGTAGATTGTTCCTCTTGTTTGAAGAATGAATTCTTCTCAGCCATGCAAAGCCTCTTCAGATCAAGCATCGGGCAAACACGGTTCTTCACAAGAACTCTCTGGGTAAATACCGGCCTAGCGAGAATCTGGCCTCTGTGTTCGACAACCTTTTTATTCCCTGTCAATTATTCATGAGATTTTCAGCCGCTGATCAGTGAAGAGTTTCGGTTTTCCTCCCGTCTCGACTGAAGTTCTGCCGCCTCTCATTTGTGCTTTCTAATTGTCTTCTTCGTCAACAACTGAAGACTTGTCTGTATCTCCAATGCTTGCATGAGCGTACCGATCTTTGTCTTTGCTAGAAAATAAAAGGTTCTGGTTGCTTTAGATGTTAGATATGGCACATGTAAATGCCACCATTAAAACTATGTTTTTGAAAAATTTCTGAGAGGCTCTAGAGCAAAAAAAACTGTTTGTGCGTTAGCACTTGAATATATTGAATTTCAAGTAACATGTTTTTGTACTATATGGTGCACCAAACGACCATAATATTTTTTTTTCATATATAAAACACATTTTTTTTTTCTGGATTAAGACACAGTTAATTTTGAAACATTTTAAATATTTTTCTTGCAGTCCTAAACCCTCATGGTCATATCCTTTTCTAGGTTTTTTAATCTTCTCAACTTTTACAAGTTTCCTCGAATTCATATTTTTAAATAAAAGTTTTCCCATTGATTTTGTATAGGAGACATCTTTCCAGTGTCCCCCTTTTGTCTCATAGAAATGTCGTTCCTGAACATGCGTCCTCAATTCACCTTCTCATTTTCAATGTTTCATTTTTTTACCCACCTACTTTTCCGCGTATTTAATTTTTTATGAATCTTTTTTTCTCATTCATTCCGATTGATCGTTTCATTGTGAATCCCTTTTTCAATAGCTTCCTGTCTTCTTTTTGCTCACCATTGAAATGTAGTTTGACCTTGATGTTCATCTTTATTCAGGTTATTCATATTATTTGTACTTTCTGAGCATCATTTTTATACATTGCTATTTGTTTCTATTCTAATTCTTGTTATTATAGTATGTCATTTTAGTTCTATTGTTTACCTTTAATGAAAGTTTTACACTTAGAAACATTGAACAATTTGTCCTCTTTTTGAAAACAAGCTCAACGTTGTGACAAGACATAAGGTTTTAGTCTAGCGTGACCAGCTTTCCATTGTAAATTCTTTAGAAATAGCATCATCTAGTTGACGTGTTATTTAAAACTAAACATTTAAAACACAAAACTGCATCGAGTTGCTGGCAGCTTTCCACGACCCAGCATTGAAAAACTAGTTAAGCAAACGGATCGTCCTTCAAAAGTCAATCCTTGGAGTTGCAGTAAACTAGAATTCATTAAGATTTGCTGGTAAAATGTCCTGAAAGACAGACCCTGCAGATTTCCAGAGTGTCCCTCAGATCTGGGCTTTGGCTGAATAAGCAGCTCATTCCATGACAGCCGAGTGTTGGTTTCTCCTCATCGAGCTGCAGATGTGTCCCATCTGGGAAACTGATGGTTGTGTGCGACCAAGTCAAGGTGGTTGTCTGTGATCAGCTCAACCTTCAGGCAGCAGTGGAGATTAAAACCCAGGACAAGGCCACCTGATCCTGGAATAATACTCAGGCCATAAGGGCGTCTGCTCACAGGACCGCTTAACCAGCACGGCCTGTCACGTGCACTTCTGCTGTGAATATTCCTATTCCCATCACAAGAGCCGTGTTTATACGACTGTCTGCTTCCCCCGAGGAACTTAACAAGTCAGTTTACACACGATTAGTCTCACTGAGGGCGAGGAGGAAGACACGGTGCAACTCAGTGGAACCAGAACCTAAATTGTTCATTAGCGGCATAGAAGGCTTAATATTTTATTCATTGATTATTTCCAAAACTTCTATTATTTATTTAGTTTCAACACGATATTCATGATTATCACTCACAGGGAACAAGAAAAGGAGTAAAAGATAAAGGAAGCAGACTTGGGAAAATAGAAAAAGCGAAGATATGTAAATACAGGATGTAGTGGTTTTTATACTGTCAAAATACGTATGTTAATTTATACGCAATAAATAATAATGTAAGGTAAGTAAAGAAAAAATACCACGGAGTAATGTAATATTCTAAAGTCATATCAATGTCAATATTTATCTATATGGATCAATTAAATTAAATAAACACAAATTATAACTTTTCATTAATTAATATAATAGTATACATATAAATATGCAGATAAAATGATTACGTAATTATTACGTAAAATTAAACGTTTGAAGCAAATATACCCCAGAGTATTTTTAAACACTAAAAAACTGTTTGTATATAGATGTGTGTGTGTGCGTGTATATATATATATAGATTAATGCATAGTAATGCATAATTATTTTATGTTGCACTATATAAAATATATTGTTAAACAGATAAAATAGGCTAACAGAAACGTAAATAATGTGAAAATATATTATAGATTTACTCGGGTTGAGTTGACGTATGCAGGATGCATTATTGGCTGCAGTTTTATATTCTGCATCCGCTCTCACCCTCGGTTCTGCCTGACTGGATAAGTGTGTGATTAAAGGAGAGTCTGATTGCAGTCACACTTCTTCTGAGGGAATAAATTGTTAATGCAGAGGGAAAGAAAGACGGATGAGGTAAAAAATAGAATTACTCTGTTGCTTGAATTATTGAGCGGCAGTTAGAGGAGCCGCCGCTCGACTGTTTCCCTTCTTCCACAATGCTCAGCACACGGATGGAGACGTAAACCGTGACAAACCTCCATCTCCCAGCACTCATAAATCTCAACGGCTCTTCAGGATCTGACCTGCTGAGTCCTTTCTGCCGCGGGATTTTACAATGTATGCATGTTTATGTAATGCGCTGCTTTATGGAAAGCGAGATTATCTGCTGGGAGTGGGAATATATGTTCCAACTGGATCCGCTGAATCTTTAACTTCTGGTCTTTGTCTGTTAATCTGTTAATCTGGAGTGCGTAATGCCGCTGGTTGTTTAACCGTACCGTGATGATTGGGCTCTGTGCTGGGAGGGTAATGTGGGTCAGAGCCGGA
Source organism: Paedocypris micromegethes (assembly GCA_028031935.1). Classification (NCBI taxonomy): domain Eukaryota; kingdom Metazoa; phylum Chordata; class Actinopteri; order Cypriniformes; genus Paedocypris; species Paedocypris micromegethes. Next base: position 13,381,153 of record CM051503.1, read on the forward strand.
CACACTGGCGCGGTCCGGGCTCCTCACCAGGCCCACGCACAGATCCACACATGTGCAGGAGCTCGTCTCGCCGTCGCTTTCAATCTCGTCAGTCTTTTTCTGCTTTGTATTCTCTCTCTCTCTCTCTCTCTCTCTCTCTGTCTCCTCTTTACCTTTGTTCCCTCCCTCTCCCCCTGTCTTTTCTTTTCTCACTTCCAGTCTCTCCCTTTTTTATTCTCTCTCCCTCCTTTTATATTGTGTCTCTCACTCTCTCATCCTCTTCCTTCTCTCATTTACTCTTTCCTCCCATCTCCTTTTTCTTCTCTAGCTCTCATTTATATGCCCCCCCCCTTCCTCATTTACTCCTTCCTTCCCTTGTCTGGTTATCTCTCTCTTTCTCTCTCTCTCTCTATCTCTCTCTCTCTCTTTCTCCTCTCGCTTTCTATATCTTGTCTCTTTCACTTTCTTTTTCTCTTTCACCATTTTCTCTACTACTTCTCTCACTACTTAATTTATTCTCTGTCCCTTCCTTCAATGTTCCGTTATTTCTCTCTGCCCCTTCTTTTTTTACTGCATTCCTTTTTCTTTCTCTCCTTTTCATCTCTCTCTCTCTCCACTCATTAATGTTCCATCTCGATTCTATTCTTCTTCTTCTTCCTTCTCTGTATCTCCTGCTCTTCCTCTGTTTATTTCTCACCAGTCTCTCACTACATCCTCTTTTTTCTTGCTTCTTCACAGATCTCTCATTTTCCTGTTTTTAATTCCTTTTTTCTCTCTCTCTTTCACCCCATCTCTCAGTCTCCATTCATCTCTTCACATAGACAAGCACATTGACATCAGGCGTGTTCAGTGGTTTTGCTGAGGCTTATCTGTAAAGAACACTGTGAAGATTTTGAGGAATTTTGGCAGGAAATTGTTCTGACTGCGTTACGTTTGATCATATTTGGAAGTGCACATACGGTTTCTTTAGTGGCTTCTGAACTTAAATCCCTTGTGATATGTACGTCTACGGCTGAATGTAGGAGCATCAATTTCTTGTAATGTCGCTGCTGTGCTGTAATCTGTCATCTGAAACCGCAGTGTGAATGCTAAACAATGATCTGACATAGTTTCGTGAGACTGTCTTGTAAAATGCATTCGAGTGAACGACATTTTTTCGAAAAAATCCGGAGCATCTGAACCATCCTTCACTTGGGCTGATATACGTCACGTGAGTAAAGCTCTGGAAGTGACCTGGACTATTTTTTTGTATGTTTTAGGCAGGTTGGAAGGAGAACCATGCCACCTTCATGAGTGAGCTGAAGAACCTGCAGGCGTCTGGGATGACCACACTGGGTCCTGCTCTCCGTGCGGCCTTCGACCTGCTCAATCTCAACAGATTGGTCTCCGGCATCGACAACTATGGTCAGGTAACAGAGATAAAGTCTCTACGGAGTCTAGGAATCTGTGTGAGCGTCACGCCTGTAGGGATCCATGTTGTATAAATATGTAAATGTAGGTGGAGTTGTGTTTATCTAAAGAGAGGTAGACAAATCAGACAGATGGACAAAGCGAGGTGATGGATGGATTGACAGAGACATAGTGATACAGTATTTAGAAAGTCATAGAATCTGTATCTTGTGTCATATGTGTTGATGCAAATTGTGTTCATTTGTTTGGGCAAATCTGAAATCAGACACCAATGTAGGGAGAAAAAGGACAAATATTCAGAAAGATGGATTTTTTTTGTCATTCAGAATGAACTAGTAGCTTATGGATGGATGGAAAGAAATAAAGAAATAAAGAAAGACAGAAAGACAGAAAGACAGAAAGAAAGAAAGAAAGAAATGGACAGATGGATTCATAGAAAGAAATGGATGATGGATGGATATACCAACAGACAGAAAGAGGGAGAGATATTGAAAGACTGGTGATGGATAGACAGTTAGACTGAAAAGAGCTGGTTAAGAGAGGCTCAGATACTAGTAGATGGAGAGAAGAATGGATTGTTTAATAACAGCTGAGCTGATATTGATTAGTTAGTTAGCATGATCAACTGAATACTGACCCCTGCCAACCCCTCAAAATCCAACTTTTTTCCCCCTTCAAAATGGGTCAAACTCACCCATCCAATATTATTCCTGACATATTTAGAATGCTTTGCAAACATGCTGTTTTCATTTCCAGGGTCGTAACCCCTTCTTCCTGGAGCCGTCCGTTATCATTACCATTACAGACGGGAACAAGCTGACACACAGTTCTGGAGTAGCTGAGGAGGTGAGAGAGTCAAATCAGTCTCAGTGTGGAGATGTTTGTTTGTTTGAGGTGTTTTCTTCTCCCATCCTCTTCCAGCTGCACCTTCCTCTCAACTCTCCCTTGCCCGGCAGTGAGCTAACTAAAGAACCGTTCCGCTGGGACCAGCGACTCTTCGCCCTGGTTCTGCGGATGCCCGGAGTGGCCGTCCCTGACAGTGAGCAGCTGGGCAGTGTGCCCACGGACGAGTCCGCCATCACCCAGATGTGTGAGGTCACTGGAGGTACGTGAGTCTCCACCAATGGCTGTTCACGAGGGGAGTTTACCCTGCATCAGATCTTATCAAACTTTACTGATTATCAGTTTATCCTCCATCAGTGAAGCACATACAGTATCACACACATTAACTAAACCCATTAACCTTAACACAGCTCTAACAAATGCACACACCAATACAAGTTCATCAGTTTCGTAAGTATATCACATACTCGCATACACTGACACCGCGTTTGTTTTTTTATTGTTTTTTCTTTTTTTGTCAAAGTATAAAGCGGTTCAGACAAATACCGAAGTTTGCATTGTACTTTGGTGGGTTTACTTTAGCGTCTGGCAAACCAGAGCGCCACCGGTAATTATAGTGGACAAAACTGGGGAACGACATTGGGAATCTGATTAACTGGTCAACTGTACTTTCTTTGTATATGTATAGTATCTTATTACCCACTTATTTAATTTAAATGAGTTAAATTAAATTGAAAATGAGGTTTTGAAATGTGATTTTTAAATTTGTGTTTATGTATTGATATAATACAAACTATTTTTCATAGTGGTTTTCCTTATACCATGGGTTCGTCCATGTCAGGGCAGGGCTTGGACTTTAAAAAGTGGTCAATTCCGGTGTACGGTGAATCCAGGTTAAATGCACAAATGCAGTCGCAGTGTTGTGTAGTGGTCCAATTGAATGATGATTTTGGTTTTTTTTTGCTAGTTTTTTTTGCACCTTTGTAAGTTGTATTGTTTTGAGCACTGTATAGAAATTACACTATAATGTCTTTGAACAAATCTGCAAGCATTGCCATATATTTTGGGCTGATGAGAACCCAGTAACCGAGTCGAGTGACCTGTTACGCCACAGTTACATCCACGTTTTGGAGGTTGAAGGTCAAATTCAAGGTCAAATTTAGTGTGTGTTTTCACAAATAAATTAATTACCTTCCCTTCTGATCCTCAGGACGGTCGTACTGTGTGAGGACCCAGAGGATGCTGAACCAGTGTCTGGAGTCTCTAGTCCAAAAGGTTCTGAGTGGCGTTGTGATACACTTTGAGAAGAGTGGTCCAGATCCCCCTGCAATAGGCGAAGGTGCTGTACCAAATAATCCCATCTATGGTTATCATAAATTGCTGAATTATCATGTCTGATGACTCTCTATCTGCAGATGGTCTGGTGGAGCCGACTCGCCCCCTGTCGTCCTTCAGTCTGCAGCCATGGCACAGCTGCCACAAACTCATTTACGTCCGGCCGAACCCCAAGACCGGTGTACCTGTGGGTCACTGGCCCATCCCCGAAGCCTTCTGGCCGGATCAGAACTCGCCCACTTTGGTAAAACAGTCAAGCCGTGGCAGCTTTTTCTCATGTCGGGATGTTTTTGACCAAGTCGGATGAGGATGAGACCGAGCTGAGCTGAAAGCAGAGGAAAAGCTCCAGTGTCCTGAGGTTTCCCTCCCCCTCAGACTCCGAGACAGAAGCTGGTGCGCTGCCAGAGCAGCTCGGCTCAGTCTGTGGGCACTTTGTGAGCAACTGCCAAAAGCAATAGGCTTGTTCGGCCGCGCCTGGAGCAGTGCATTAGCGCGAGATCACTTCCTTCCCTCGCCATGTGTAGAATAGGAGTGTCGATGAGTGGTTTACGAGTGCGGCGCTGCTGTGAGGAGCATCAGTTCATCTTAGGTTTTTCTGTGTCAATTCAGCATGTTCTTAAAATATCTGTTCCCTGTCTAGAACAAACGTACTGTGCTTACTGCAGACAGACTGTGTGACACAATCTGAACCAACTGACAGCTTTTATTGTCATAAGCGACAGACAGATTGATACAGACGGAGAAGGACAAACAGAAAGCAGATAAAGGAATAGTTGGATGGATGGATGGATGGATGGATGGATGGATGGATGGATGGATGGATGGAGTGAGGGATAGGTGAATACCTATTTGGGGGAAGGTTAGATAGAAAGATAACAGGACTACAGCAAAGTAGATAGATATGGATGGATGGATGGATGGGCAGTCAGACAAAGAAAGAAAGAAAGAAAGAAAGAAAGAAAGAAAGAAAGAAAGAAAGAAAGAAAGAAAGAAAGAAAGAAAGAAAGAAAGAAAGAAAGAAAGAAAGAAAGAAAAAAAGAAAGAAAGAAAGAAGGATGGATGGATGGATGGATGGATGGATGGATGGATGGATGGATGGATAGAGAGATAGGTAGATAGATAGAGAGAGAGATCGAAATATTGAGAGATAGATAAAAACAAACAAGCATGTTTTGGTAGGAAGAGATAGAGAGATTAATTATTAACTACTTAGTTTTTAAATAAGTATACTGTATTTATTTTTTAAGCTAAAGAAAAAAAAGGATATGAATCTGGTTTGAAATGTTCTGAATAATTCTCACCCCTCACAGATTCAGTACACGTCAAAGAGTCTTGATTGTGTTCCTCTCTTCCTCCTTCCAGCCGCCGCGTTCTGCTCATCCTGTGGTGCGCTTTTCCTGTGTGGACTGTGAGCCGATGGTTATCGACAAGCTCCCGTTCGACAAGTACGAGCTGGAGCCGTCGCCGCTCACGCAGTACATCCTGGAGAGGAAGTCGCCTCACATGTGTTGGCAGGTGGGATTTCACCAACCATTCGCCACTGATCTGTTCTTCACGACACATTTTGGTGGCTCGATTAAGGTCTTGGGTTTAAAGGAAAGTGTTTTCAGTGTAAAACCGTAGATGAACACATTGCTTGGGATCTAAGTGGCTGATATAAATGTTAATGTGCCTTTGTCACAGATTTCAAGGTTTTATTTTTTCTGATAAATAAACTCAAAGCAGTGTTTGTGTCTGCTGTGTCTCCTCACGGACTCCTGAAGATTTAAGCCTTTGAAACGGTTGAAAGGCTCGTGCTTCTCTGTAGATGTCCTGTGAATCACAGTCAGGAGTGAAACTAACCTTGACAAAGTCATCAATGTGAATTCTCCCGTCCGTCAATTAATATTTTGCTGATGTGTCTTTTCTCTGATCGACTGGACATGAATGATCGCGCAGATCAAGAGAAGCAAGCCATTTTGTCTGGAGGATAAATCACTTTTAATAAGGTTCTCTTTTGGTGCCAAACTAAATTGATTCAGCGTCATGGAAAGACACAATAAAAGCACAGCGCTATTGTAAATTCTGTGCTTTATGCCATCAGACTGTTCGATTAATGTGGAATTTAATTAAAGATGGACAGCAGACGGAAGACAAATAAGTAGACAGTGAGATGACAGTAGACCGATGGTTTGGTATGTAGACAGAAAATGAAAGACAGGACAGACAGACAGACAGACAGAAAGATGTATGGATGGATGAATAGAGAGCCAGGCATGATGGATGGATGGATGGATGGATGGGTGGGTGGGTGGGTGGGTGGGTTTGGGTCGTGGGTATGTCGGTAGATAGATAGATAGATAGATAGATAGATAGATAGATAGATAGATAGATAGACAATAATCATTGATTGATTAATGATACATAGCTTTCTCAGTCGCTCAGTCAGTAGAGAGAGAGAGAGAGAGAGAGAGAGGAATTGTTCTGTTGTACTGTTGGTACACAACTTTATTTAACCTAAAAATACATACATTTGTAGTTATTTTATTTAATTACCTCCCCAAAAAACAATTATAGAGCTGATATCTAATAAAGATGATCCCAATCCATCAGTTTCCTTTACAACTTGCTTTCTTGAGAAGCACTTCCACAGTCTTTGGTGACACAACCTCAACAGGAGAGGCTGAGGAAGCGTGTGCTATAATGACGGTGTGTTTGTCACGTGTCTCAGGTGGTGGTGAACTCCAGCAGCAAGCACAGTGATGGTACTCATCCCTTCGGTTACCTGAAGGCCAGCACCACGCTCACCTGCGTCAACCTCTTCGTCATGCCTTACAACTACCCCGTTCTGTTGCCGCTGCTTGGTGCGTGTCAAAAATCATTTTTTTTTTTCAGTTTAATTTCATTTTTTTTGTGTTGATTGGTTAATCTTCTTCTTTTCTCCACACAGATGACTTGTTTAAAGTGCACAAACTAAAGCCAAACCTCAAATGGCGTCAGGCCTTTGAAATGTACCTGAAGTCCATGCCTCCTTACTTCCTGTTGGTGAGACTCTTTCTTCATTCACCGAACTAACTTCCAATCCTGCTTTGGTTCTGTAGTCTTGAGATGATGATTTGATAAGCGGTAATGTTATTGAGTAAATGAATTTTTGGTACAATTCCATTTTAATTCCATTTCCTTTGTACTGTTTTTTGCAGCCTCTCAAAAAGGCGCTAAGAATGATGGGAGCACCAAATCTCATCTCGGACAACATGGATTGTGGTCTGAGCTATAGTGTCATTTCCTACCTGAAGAAACTCAGTCAGCAGGTGTGTGTGTGTGTGTGTGTGAATTTATCCAAATGTCTATATAGAGTACGTTTATAAATACTGTATATGTTTATTTTTGTGTAGATACAGTATATATACACACATACACACACACACACATATATATATATATATATATATATATATATATATATGATATTTTCCATGTGGTAATATGATTACCCTATACGTAATTTAACATGCATGTATACATACATACATATAATTATAAAAACATGTGTATAAATAATCAAATAGTTATTTATACACATGTTTTTATAAATATATGTATGTATGTATGTATGTATACATGCATGTTCAATTACATATAGGGTAATCATATTACCACATTTCTTAAAAATCATTTGTACATAACTCTTATATATCTGCACTTTTAGACTTTTTGCCTGATGTTTTTGTTGTTGTTTAGTTTGAGGAAGATTTCTTGTTTCATTCAAAAGTTATAATTGTTTGGGAGAACGTTGCTTTTGTGCATTTCTGAACCGCTTTTTCTCTTCTGGGTAGCGATTACGTTGTATATTATAATATACATTTCATACATTGTATATTTGAATACATTTGTTGTCAATTATAATTGGACGTAATTCAAGGTTTTTTTCATGTAATTTCATGTAATTAAGAGATGTATTCCAAAATCTACAGCTACGTCGGTTTACAAACACATCTCTTATCTACATCATAATAGATAGTACATTTATAAATAATATATGGTTCACTAGATAATAAGTGGTTCACTATAACGCGCAAGTGCTTTTGTCATTTCAGGCGAAGATCGAGTCAGATCGTCTGATTGTGTCTGTGGGGAAGAAACCTCCACAAGAGACTGGGATCAAGGTGAAGAACCACTCCAGCTCTCTGTCTCTGGCGCACCGGAGGGATTTCAAGCAGCTCCTGCAGGGCATCACTGGCGAGGTTCCCCTCCGCCTCGTCGACTTGAACTTTAAGGAGTTTGCTGGCTTTCAGATCGCTCTCCTCAACAAGGTGCGGCAGAGTCACAGTGGCTAATCCAGTGGGTCAATACGCTGGTGTATGTTGACAGTGCCGATCTACTTTCATTTTCTTGAAGGATTTAAAGCCTCAGGCCTATCGAAATGCATATGACATTCCCAGGCGGAATCTTCTGGACCAGGTGACACGGATGCGTTCCAACCTGCTGAGGACGACGCAGAGGATGATTAGAGGCCAAGATGATGGTGATTGTCTTGAAAGCGTGACACTTCCACGGCGGGCTTGAAATACTCATCTCAATAATAATTTAACAATGCAAATTAGCTATTATTAAATCAAATCAAGTCAACTTTATCTGTGACAAATAACAAGATCACTCTTTTAGTAGAGCTCTAAAATAATAATAATAATAATAATAATAAGCATAATAGGCTTTCCTAGTAGTTCAAGTTCTGAGCATTTGTAAGGTTTTGAAACAGTTTTAAACTTTCACAGTTTTAACTGTCTCAAAGCGCACAAGCTCAGTAAACTTTTCTTTAATGGTCTAAAACTTGAAGCAAAATTATCGCTTTTACTTTAATTTTAACTTTAATTGCAGTTTATTTTGATATTATAATTACAAAACAACTAAAGTTCTAAAACAAACAACTAAAAATAAAAATAAGGATCTTGTAAGTTCGATTCAAAACCAGTTTACCAAGTCACTGATGGTGATAAATAAAGGAACGTATTTATCACCGTAAAATTACGGTGAAATTATCTATAGCTGTTCTACAATACAAAAAAATCCAAACGTTAATCAATAATTATCCAAAAAGTGTAAAGGCTTGAACCACGCAACTACTGATTACAGCTATATATATACGTATATATCAAATTGAAATTTTATTCGTCACATACATCTTATACATGGTACAACATGTTGTAAAATGTGTTTAATGCATATATACACATATAATGTACATTTATTATGTGTTTTTCTTTTTTTCTTTTTTACTAATCTGATCTGCTATTCTCCAGATTCCTTGCACAGTATTCCTGTGGGGCAGATGGGAAACTATCAGGAGTATCTGAAGATGATGCCGTCACCCCTGCGAGAGATCGATCCAGATCAGCCCAAACGTCTGCACACCTTCGGGAACCCGTTTAAACAGGACAAGAAGGTTCTCACACGCTCAACCGTTTTAAAAATGCAAATCAGCAAGATTAGATCCTGACTAGAATATGCTTTTCCGCGTCCACAGGGAATGATGATAGATGAAGCGGACGAGTTTGTGACCGGACCACAAAGTAAGAAGCGGAACAACTCTGGGGATCCGAACTCGGGGTCTGCGATGAAAAGACGGAGGAGTATGTCGCCACTGCTACGCCGCCCCCAAACCCCGCCGATAATAACCAATCACGTCCTGGCAAAAAGCCCCACGGGCCAGCAAGGAATCATCAAGCCCGTCCCACTTCACAAAGGTGGGCATTGTTGGAAAGCAACATCCAATGAATGTTGCCGGTTTTCTCACGCTGTGTGTTATTTGAGCACGCTAGTTAATATTGTAATAGGTTTTTAGCATTAGTGCTTATTTTTATGTTTTTGTGTGTAGTGCACACTTCAAGGCTGGTTTTTGAAAACATGTTACGAGCTTATGCTACATTGTTTTGTTCAAAGTAAATTGTAGAACGTTAAATGTTGGGTTCATTAGCTCTGATTTGGTTTTGAGCAGATTATGCTAATCTATGCACAAATTCATTACGCAAATGTACACATGATTATGTAAATGTACACATCCATTTTAATTGACTTTACCATTTTGAGATGTAGGTTTCATCTTTTTTTTTTATTTGACTTTTTAAATTTGTTTTTGCTTGTTACTGCGCCATCATGAGGTGTAAACTGGTCATGATCTGCTGATTTTGGTGTACAGTTTTTTTAATGTACAATAAGACACATTATTTACACCTCTCCGTGATGGTTTGCATGAATAGAGGGGAACAGTGTGGGGGCTCCAGAGAGTAATGGAGAGCAAGGTTTTGCCCTGGAGTGTGGAGACGGCTGGTCTGGAGCCGAGGATGGAGTGGGGGATGATCAAGCACCGCCGGAGGAGAGAGGAGACACGGGGTCACCAGAGGACGAAGATGAGAGGACGGGACTGGAGAACTGTTTGGATGAAAGGCCTTGTGAGATCACACAGAACTGTGAGGGCCTGAGTCCACCGGAGCAGGAAGCAGAGTCGGAGGGTGACGGAGGTGATGCTCCAGAGCAGGGTACCATCATTATGATTCCTCTGGAGGGGAGCAATGCTGAGCTGCGCACCCGGGTCATCAGAGAGGTCCGCAAGCCTGGGAGAAGTGAGTAATCACAGAAGAACATGGCGGGCTGGGATGCGTCTCCACGTCTGATCTCTTGCTTGCTGTTTTAGACTATGAGGCGGTATTCAGGCTACTGGAGGAGGTGAAAGGCCCGGTTTCGGTCCAAAGGTACTTTATTCATCATGCCATCAAAGAGGCAGCCAGGTGAGCGCTCTCTTCAAACACCCAGAATCCCTTTCACACCTGCAAACAGCCCAGCCACATCCCATAAATGCGCTTGCTTTAAATATCATTTACTACTACTACTACTATAAGGTATACAAAATGATATGTTGCATTATTTCTAATGCTCCTTAATTAGCCATGCTTAGATTTAGCATGAATTTACATGCATTTTTCTTTATTATTTGGCTCGTTTTTATGAAATTTGTTTTGCAATTTTATATAATGCAATTTAATTTGTTATACAATTTTAATAAATCACTAAAACAATGTCATACTTTCACTGGGATTTGAACCCTCAACCTTATATAGCACCAGATCTATTAATTAAAAAGGACGTATATCCTTGAGTTTCTAGCCACACAAGCATCCATTCGTTTTCTCTCATGGAACTGTAGACAATCCCAGCAAGTCTCGATTTACTTGGGAATCGAACCTGCAAGCTTGGTGTTGCCAACATCTGCATTATTGATTAAAAAGAGAGTCTAGCCTTAAGATTGCAGAATTCTAGCCACACACTTGTCCATCCACTTCCGGTAGACATTCCCAGAAAGATGGAACCCTCAATCTTGGTGTCACGAACATCTGCTCTGTTCTATTTAAGAAAATGACGCACATCTATTCATCTCTCGGACATGTCCAGTCCTCATCTGACCTGAAGCACCATTTTTTGTCTTCCTCCATCACGCAGGTTCAAGAAGCGTGTGCTGATCCAGCAGCTGGAGACGGCGCTGGAGGAGATGGACGACACGCAGATGCTGCCGGTGGCGCTCAACAATGTTCCCAGCAGATAGTGAGACACTGGAGACGCCGGAAGAGCAAGTCAGGCCTTGGGTTTGGCCCGTGTGGTCCACGTGGCCAGAGGACGATATCCAGGACGGAAGAAACGAGCTTCTTCACTCACTCTTTTGAATCCTGTCGAGACAAAGCGTCATTAATGTGAAACGGTGTTTAAGGCAGCACACCCACGTAAACCAGACCCATCTGAGGATGTTCCGGTCCGGTTCTGATCTGACACTCCAGAGCTCTAAGCAAACTGCTGGGATTACGTCTGCACGATCGAGCAATAACCCTACAACCACACCTATGCCAAGTTTACCTGTACTCTCCATAGTCTGATAGGCTGATGTTCCCAGTGGGAGGAGCCTCAGTGGTGAGACAATGTCAGCTGTTCCGGGAACCTTCTGGAACAGGAAGTCTGGGCATCATCTGTCAACATTCTGAGCAATATCGTCCAAACCTGTAACTCATCTTTGCTCACGACACGTTTAACGGACGACGAGGACCGACGAAAGGTTTATTAGTGTGTTCTGTTGGTGACTCCTTTTTTGTCCTTGTCCATTTTTAAAAACAGATGTATAGTACTTTTTAATGTTTGTAAAAAATATAGATTATTTTTGGACGATATTCCTACAACATGAAATATTTTAAGAATTGTGTAAAGCATTTTTAACTGATATTATATAGACAAAGTTTTATGATTTTTTTAAAGAAAGCGATAAAAAAAAAAGACAATAAACATTACAAAAGAATGAGTGTGATTTTTTTTTTTTTACATGCAAACATTCTTGAAAAATTGTGTCCACGACTGTCGGTCTAAAATAATAATATTTTAAACAAAACCATTAAATAGTGCCAGGTTTCTGGGTTTAAATCTCATCAACTGCATAAAATTAGAGTTACAGATCATTTTCCTTTTGAAAAAATCCAGTCCTGGTTTTCAGTCAATTCATTCCAGTTTTTTAGAACTCCAGCCCAGGATTTCCATCCCTTCTGCTTTTAGAGAAATCCAGACCAGGTTTTCAGTCGATCCATTGCAGTTTTTCAGAAATCAGGGAAAAATCCACTTTATAACTATAACTATACTCTCTGAGTTTATTTATTTCAATTCTCAAGCTAGTAAACCCAAATTAACCCTGCACTGTCCAATCAATCAGCGTTGAGTTTTGACTGGTTTACTTGAGATACTTCAATTTAAAACTTGGTTTTAACGCCTTTTGTGGTTACTTCACTAAATTTGATAAGACATAACACACTTTATAAACTATATTTATAGGGCTGACTATGTATTAGACACGTTTTGATTAAAACAAAGTAATAAATGTATTATTTGTTCCAGCGGACAGGATGGGTCTTTTTCATAGATATCTTTTTCATAGATATGTAACTATTTGTCGGCCCTGTGATTGGTTGGCCACTAAATTAAGGCATGTCCTGATTTCAGGGAGAGTTGCTTGGTTAAATAGCTCCTCATGACCAAGAAATGGTAAAGAGGTTCAGTGCACTGCCGATTATCACATGGCATACAGTACGAATACTAGTAAGCAGGCTTTAACCGCTGCTACTCAACAGCTCCGTATATAAACTAAAAAGCTTAGTGCGGGATTAGTATAATTACAGACTTAAACCAGACTACAACCCAGCAGACATTCAGGCTACTGTTCCACAGACCAATGCTCCAACAGTTTCCCTTGTGTGTGAGAAGAGAAATGCAAATTTATGAAGAAAAAATGTATTTATTAAGGTACAAATAAGGAATAGTCATGAAAAAACAAACGGCAATCTGGAACTGGAATAACAAAAGTACCATTCATTCCCACGGCGCATTCACAGCATTGTTAGAGCGACCATTATCAAGCCAGACTCAGGCATGTGTTATCGATGTTTAGCAGATGAAGCCTTTATTGGAATTATGTGCATTGATTGTGAAAATAAAGCGACTCTAAAGAGTCTGAAGAACCTGCCGTGTTCTCAGAGAAGTCGAGCAGAAACTGACTGCTGTGATCTACAGACCTACGACTGCTAAAAGTAGTTCAAAACAAACCAGATGGAAAATAAGTTGGCACGGTTCATCGACAAAACGGTAACCACGATTAGAAAGAGATTATTGTTTTTACAGCATATTTAAATGTACAGTGTGATAGGAAAATTTGCATACTTTCCTTTTTCCGACGGAGCAGTTAAATACATTTTAGAAAGAAAAAAAAAACCAGGCGGCGCCATGTGAAGGCCAGTCTCAATGAAAGTTCTCCAGCTTGCGTAGCCGCAGGGGATTGTTGGGCAGCGCCTGGAGACTCGGACCGGAAGGTTCTGTCTCTGGAGTCCGGAACAGAACCCGAGCGCGGTGGTTAAACAAGTAGAAGGATGGATGATTCCTCAATGTGTCGAATGTTCTGGAAAAGCCAAAGAGACGTCACATGATGAAAAGTAAGTCACACAACTGCCGGAATTCTGGCGTTTTATAATAAAAAGGTTGACGCAAAGATCCGTACTTGTTCTTGAGCTCTGAGGAAGCGTCCATGTCTTTGAATTCACCCGAGATGTGCACGATTCCATAACACGTCACCACAAAAGACAGTAAAGTCTGTAAGACAATCTGAAAAAGAAGAAGACAGGAACAAACTCAGCCGCAGAACCAGGGCAGAGAGGAATAATAAAAACATTCTTAACTTACATCTATCGGTAACGTTTCGTTTTCTTTTTCTGTCAGTCTCATGTACGATCGATCTGTGGAAAAAGACAAATACGGTGAATCGGATAAACAAAGATAAGCATTATTGACACATGTATATACAAACATAAACAAATACATTTAGACAGACGGATAGAGGAATGGAGAAACTAATGGAGAGATGGATAGACAGAGGGGCAAACAAGAAATGTGGACAAACAAAGTTGAACAGATGCACAGACAGACAGGTAGATTGATGGACTGATAAACACAAAGTTATTTAGAGTGAAAAACATATAGATGGATACGCAGATAGACAAAGTTGGACGGGTAGACAGGTAGATAGATAGATGGTCAGATATAGATAGATATAAAAAAAAAAAAAGATTGATAGACACAATTGATGATGGACAGATAGACACTAAGTTGAATAGACACTGTAGGTACACAGATTGGTAGATAGACAGATATATGTGTGGATAAATGAACAGATATAGACACAATGTTGAATGGAAAGGACAGATTAATGTTCATAATGTTCACATCTATACTGTCTCTCTATCGATTGAGAGACAGGTGGATAGACAGACAATCTGTCGATCTGTCAATTTACAAATGAGATCCGGTCCAATAAAACGAATTAAACGAGCACGGATTGTAATAACGGTTTGGCATTCCAGTTACGCGGTCCTCTCGCAGCCTGGTGACGTTTATAATTGGTTTAGTCCAGACTAACTAATCGTCCACCGATACGCGAAAATCAGGTTGAAAAGATCCGCGAGTGATGGCAGCAAAGCGAACAGAAGAGGTTGTGTAAAGACTGTGGATGGACGTGACAGGCACGCGGAGTTCCGCAGGGAGGCCGCGGCGCCACCGGACCGAAGCGGCTGCAGCTCAGTGAACAGAAATAAGGAAATGAACTTGCGTGTCGGAATTATACTCACGCTGTGCAGCTGAGAACGCTGCGTGTGCCAGAGCTAAGAGTCCGATGCCGACAACACCTTTCCAGAAGGACGAAGCCATTTTTTCACTCAAACTCAGCCGATTGAGGCGCGTGAAGCTCTCCTCAACGAGCGCTGCGTCATACCGCCGCAATAATCGCACTTCCGTTTACCCACTTCCGCTTGTTGTCTGGTTAGGAGACAACTACTTGGACTGAATTTTTCAAACTTTTTTATTGAGTTTAAAATTAAATCATTTATATAGCACTTCAATTAATGAATTAATACTATTAAATTAATGAAACGTTTTATGTTTGAAATGTTTTAAATAGGTGAATAAAATATCGACGTGTGTGCGTGCGTGTGTGTGTGTGTGTGTGTGTGTGTGTGTGTGTGTGTGTGTGTGTGTGTGTGCGAGCGTGTGGGGGTGTAATAGCGTATATACAATTGTATTAATAATTGCATATATAAATGTTGAATTGCGCATTCTAGGAATACGTGTTTTTTATTTTTTTTACTAGTTGTTTTTTACTAGTTTGAATTTAACTTTAAGTGTCTGTATTTGCAAAATACAATCATTTTCCTTTGACCAGTGACGATGCAGAATCAAACGTTAATGCGCAGCGGTTGCGCAAGAGCGCCTGCACGAAGATGATATTTTAGTTGTCATGCGTCACGGGAAGTAGGCGTGGCCTCACTGGAAATCAGGAACAATCTACAGAGCCTATGGTGGTGAATGCGTCCCTGCAGCCGATGATCAACGGTCCCGAAGTTTCCCTTTGATTTTCCCACGTCCACGCGATGCCAGGATGTCCTCGGCGCGCAAACCCAACACTGCCGTCCCGGTGCGGAGAAGACTGCCACTGTTTGTCGTAGCGTGCGCTCTCTGCCTGAGCCTGAGCCGAGCCGAAGAAGACAGTGCCATGGAGAACATCGTGACAGAAAAGAAAGCCGAGGAAAGCCACCGGCAGGACAGCGCAGACTTGCTGGTCTTCATCATGCTCCTCACCCTCACCATCTTGACCATATGGCTGTTCAAACACCGTCGCTTCAGGTTTCTGCACGAGACCGGACTGGCCATGATATACGGTGAGTCTCGTGACGTCAGGACGAATGTACACAACATCCTGCCGCTAACGTGTGACTGCCTTAGATCTGCTTAAATATGGTTAAAGTGCCAACGATCCACTAGAACCAAGCCTTGTGAATGAAAGCATGTTTATGTAACAACCGGAGTTATTATTCTAGTTAGAGTGAGCATCACATATTCGCTTCTGCATAAGATGTACTGAACATTAGATAAAAGATGGATGACACCGCTTGACCTCCGTGTCTCTTGACCTCAGGGTTGCTCGTGGGGGTCGTGCTCCGTTATGCCATCCATGTGCCCGGAGTGAACATGAACAACGTTACTTTGAGCTGCCACGTCAATGCCAGTCCGGCCACGCTCCTGGTGAACGTCAGTGGTAAGTTGTACGAGTACACTCTGAAAAAGGAGATCGGTGCCGGCGAAGTTGATGACATCCAGGACAACGAGATGCTCCGCAAGGTAAAAGGTTCTTCACCATCAGATAAAATTAAAACATTTTAACATGAGGCAGTGGTTAGGGAGGCGCATTGCAAACTAAAGGTTACAGGTTTAACTCCTGTACTGGCTGATGTGGAAAGCGTGCATGTTATAGCCACGAGTACAGCGTCAGGCAGTGTAAAGAATGACCAGTGCTATTCACGCCAAGTGTTATCTTTGATTACAACATTGTCTAAAAACTTTAAGAATAAGTACAATATGAATGATAGGATTTGCTTATTATGAAAGCAAAATAATTCAAAGGGTTGTTCTTTTATTTCTTTAGCCGTTACTGTAATTCTGGCCTTTGGATAACTTCCAGTTTGACATTTCTTTATAATCCTTTATTAGTCTCCAAACTTAACATATTTTTCCCCCAGAAATAAGGAATAAGCTTATTCTACATTCTGCTAAATTACTTTGCTAGGTATTGTATAGAATGTCTACAAAACCAGACCATGTTTTCACATTCCTTTTTAGCAGAGACACCCTTTTTTCCGTATTATAAGGCACACAGTCAATTTACAATTTTTTTTTACTTTAATAGCGCAATATATAAAATATGGAAACCATACATTTTACAATGTTTATTTTTCAGGTGACCTTTGACCCTGAGGTTTTCTTCAATATTCTCTTGCCACCTATTATTTTCCATGCTGGATACAGTTTAAAACGAGTAAGAACTGTTTATTTAATTATTAACATTATTTTAATTATGATCTTGAAATGTGTTATACATGATGCAGTACTATTGGCTCTCTTTTGTTTTTAGAGGCACTTCTTCAGAAACCTGGGCTCCATTCTTGCTTATGCCTTTGTGGGAACCGTGGTGTCGTGTTTCATCATCGGGTCAGTGACTGCGATGTCTTGTTTAATTACTCTCCTGAGTCATTTTTTCGAGGACAAGTTGGAAACGGCACAAATGTCTGTTTTTCAGATCTCTAATGTACGGCTGTGTGATGCTGATGAAGCAGATTGGACATCTGGCTGACGATTTCTTCTTCACCGATTGTCTTTTCTTCGGTGCCATCGTCTCAGCTACTGACCCAGGTACTGCAGTACACGATCACGTTCTTCTCGAAAGCAGAATAAAAGAGCCTAAACATCTGGGATCTTCTTGCAGTGACGGTCCTGGCCATCTTCAATGAGCTGCAGGTGGATGCTGACCTCTACGCTTTGCTGTTCGGGGAAAGTGTCCTGAATGACGCCGTCGCTGTCGTACTGTCCTCGTGAGTCATCCACTGACTTTTTTTATTTTATTTTACTCATTCACTAAAATTATAAATGAAGTCACTAGTCAGTCTCTCTAGGATTTCACTTTTTCTGTGTGATTTGTTTTTTTTTTTTTTTGACAAAGAATTTTTGCATGTTAATTTTTGCATATTTTTAGTTAATATATTTGATTAAATTTATTTTAAATAGAAAAATTGTGACTGATGTGTTTCTCACAGTTAACTCATGGATTAACGCTTCTCATTTAACATCCGATTTTTCCCTTGCTGGACCCTTCATCCGCTTCAGCATGCTGCTTTATTACGGGAGGCAAAGTGGGGCGGGGCATCTCAGCCCTGGGGGTGTGGCTAACTCAGAGGCCAGGGACCAGACCCTGAGAGTCCTCCTCAATGGGTGTGCCTCGCGTGTGGTTTAGCTAGCTAGTGTTCATTGGCTGGTCTTTACCAGGACAAGCTTAGTAAATGACCCACAGATGTGCACCACAACCTGAGAAACGAAATCCCAGATGCAGAATACAACAGCTGGGAAGTATTAAAAAGGAGAATCCCTTCTTTTGATGAAAAGATTCTTTAGGTGATTGGTGAGATTTTTCTGGGAGGTGAAAGGTCGGGGCAGAGCTGTGGGCGTTTGCTGATTGGTATTTTGCTTCGTAGTTTGGAGTGATGCTGTGTTTTTCTCAAAAGCTTTAGATTCTTAGCTCAGATCTTTCAGGCCTATTTTCAAGATCTTGTGTGTTTCCACTCAATAAAAGCCAAAGGAATTGAGATTCTGGTTCTTCTGAGATAATCAATGAGAATATTGGGCAAGCATTCAGAGCAAAGTCACTTGCCTGAATAATTCGTTTTTTAGCATGTTTTTTTTCATCTAAAGTGACTTGAATTGAGGAACGCTGTGACTAATCGGGAAGCATTTAGTTTAGAACTTCTTGATGCTTTTCACACCATGATCATATTATATGTATGTTCTCTCCTCAGGTCCATTGTGGCGTATCAGCCTGCAGGAGACAACAGCCACACGTTTGAAGCCATGGCCATGCTGAAGTCTTTTGGCATCTTTCTGGGCGTCTTCAGTGGCTCCTTTGCTCTTGGAGTGGCGACTGGAGTCGTAACTGCATTGATATCTTTTTAGGAGTTTAATGATTCCTTCTCCTGCTGTTCTTCTCTCCGTCCAGGAGGAATTAAGATGTGGATTATTAATCTTTACATGTTGTATTCTTTGACTCTTCTCCACGTCACAAAGTTTACAAAGCTGAAAGACCTGCCATTGCTGGAGACGGCGCTCTTCTTCCTCATGTCGTGGAGCACCTTCCTCCTGGCCGAGGCCTGTCAATTCACCGGTGAGCTTCACAACCTCACAGACTCGCTGCTTTTATAGTTCTTCTGTTTAAAAGTGTTTCCTGTTTTGTTCAGGTGTGGTGGCGGTGCTGTTCTGTGGAATGACTCAGGCCCATTACACGTTTAATAACTTGTCTGCTGAGTCTCAAGACCGAACCAAACAAGTAAGAGCTGATAAACGGCGTCAACTAATGTTTAAGATTTATAATATAAGGCCAAACTTGACTTAGCCGCATATTTGTGGGCCACAGCTTAAATTATAATGAAACTTTATAATGAGTCTAGTTGTTGAACCGTGTGAAAGTTCAATAATGGCCAACTAATCATTTGATGCAAATTTGAACACAACGCCACAAGTTTCAGAATGTTGGGATGAAGCTCAAATGTTGAGCTCAAATATTGCTCAAATATTGTCTTATTGATTCTCAGCACAGAAGGATGATGGTATCTAACGTGAGAATATGACTAGGTTTTGCTGTTTATCTTCACAAACGAATGTGCTGGCAAACGCCTCGGTCATTTTCTGTTTTTCCTTTCACAAATTCAATTGTGACATGTCAGAATTAAACTCTGGTTGAGATTTTTCTCTAAATGTTCTTTTCAACATTGTCTAAAGGTTGACTCCGATTTAAAGTTGTTCCCCTTCATGCGAATAAACTAAACTAAATACGTGTGTGTCGATAGAATTAAACAAGCGCCCACATGTAAAACCCTCAGGAGCCGAGTATGGCCCACGGGCCGCGGGTTGGGCATCACTGACATTGCTGTTCATAATTAAACACTTACAATGTTTTCTCATGAATTCATACTTTGTTTTTTTCTTTTCAGCTATTTGAGCTTCTAAATTTCCTAGCTGAGAACTTCATCTTCTCCTACATGGGCTTGACGTTGTTTACCTTCCAGAGCCACATCTTCAACCCTCTCTTCATAGTGTGCGCATTCGTATCCTGATCTTACTGTTTACTCTCTTCGTTGTTCCTGTGGGTCAGACAAGGCTGGGGTTTTTCTTGACCTCTTCTCTTTCAGCTGGCCGTGTTCCTGGGCCGAGCGGCGAACATCTACCCCCTCTCCTTCCTGTTGAACCTGGGCAGAAGAAAGAAAATCAGCCCCAACTTCCAGCACATGATGATGTTTGCAGGTTTGTGGGTCAGAAACTTCTCAAAAGCAAAAAATTGGTCTGTTTATGTGTTATTACATCAGACTCTTTGGCTTCTTCTCAGGACTTCGTGGTGCCATGACCTTTGCCTTGTCCATCAGGGACACGGCAACGTACGCCAGGCAGATGATGTTTTCCACCACCTTGCTGGTGGTCTTCTTCACTGTCTGGGTCTGTGGAGGAGGAACCACTCAGATGCTCTCCTGCCTGAAGATACGGTCAGTTCATTACCACAGCAGGACTGTTCACACACAACGTTTGCTCACCAGAACTTTCTTTTGTTTGTCAGTGTTGGTGTGGATTCTGATCAGGACCAGTTTGTGAGTGTTCCCTGAGGGTTCCTGCGTGGTTCAGAGCATCACATCAGGGTTTAATGCATGTGCTTGTCCCTCTGTAGATCGGCCCTGATGGATTAGAGAGGAGAAGCACCAAACAGGAAAGTGCCTGGCTGTTCCGGATCTGGTACAACTTTGATCACAAGTATCCTTGGAGCGCTGCTTCAGTGATGGCGTCCTGCTCGTGATGTCACGCTTGGCCTTGACTGTTCCTCACAGTTATCTGAAGCCCATTCTCACGCACAGCGGCCCGCCGCTCACGGCCACACTTCCTGCCTGCTGTGGCGCTCTGGCTCGATGCCTCACCAGCCCGCAGGCGTACGAGGTGTGAAGTTAGATCAGCTCCATCTTTGTGTTTTATGAACCGCTGTTCCATTTCTGGATCATGGGAAGCGGGAGCCAATCAGAGCAACTTTGGGTTTGAAGGCCGGTGACACCCTTGATTTATGGCTGACCAATCATAGAGCAGGACACACATACAGTCACACATATGGGACGTTTTCCAGACTTTTCTGAACTAGGAGCTCCAACATGACCTAGAAAGATAGTTGAACTTCCAAGTGAAACTCAATGCTGTTAGTGTTTTTTTAAATGAGGGTTTTACAGGCTGGATCCGCTGACATGAATTACCCTGAGCTCAGAATCGATTAACCAGTGGCTAATGTAAGAAACACGAGACATGGAATCCGTATAATTGATATCTTTTGACTCTGCCTAAACAGATCGTTGTTTTTAAAAAACCATTATAATAATTCTATTACTAATCTCATGACTCAAATTATCTCGTCAAACTCGGCACGATGAACTTCCGCATTGTTCTGTAATCAAGGTTTACCACGTGGAAATAGATTCACTTCACAAATTACACTTTTATATTGTCAAAATAAAAACCATCTCAGCCAATTTTTCATAACCAATAAAAATACTGTGTTTTTCTAGTGCTTGCGTGGGTTTCCTCCGGGTCTCCGGCTTCCTTCCACAGTCAAAAAACGTTCAGGGAAACAGAAGTCTGAAAAATTGACTATAGGTGTGAGTGAGCGTGTGAATGTGTGTGTCCGTGTCCTGCTTTGTGATTGGTCAGCCACGGTACCACCTTAAGGCCCAGAGTGTCTGGGATTAGCTCGTCTAGACGCTCGTCACCCAGAAATGGAAAAGTGGTTCAAACAAATCCTGGCTGGAAATTTTGGCCTCTGTGTAAACGATCGCACAAATACACACGTGCAATTGCGCAATATTTTAACTCGGACGTTATAACTCACAAACAAGTTCTAGCCAACTCCTAAACTACCATCACTGCTTTTCACCTCTTGTAGAACGAGGTCCAGCTGAAGGACGACGACTCGGACCTCATCTTCAACGACTGTGACCTCACGCTGACGTACGGAGACATGACGGTGAGCACGGACGCCACCGGCACTCACACGTCCGGCCCGGGTCTGAGCTCTGAAGAGGCTCTGGACCGAGAACTGGCCTTTGGTGACCACGAGCTGGTGATCCGAGGTACACGCCTCGTCCTGCCCATGGATGATTCCGAGCCCCCCCTGCACGTGGACCACCGCTACAGGCACAGGAACGACACCACAAGCTGAACGCTCTTCTCTTTATCGCGTCTGGAGCAAGATCTACAAGCTCTCTTCTCGTCCTTCAAGTGGCTGGTTTGATGTCTCTACCTCATTTGTCACTTTTATTCTTTCGCCATTGCAGAAAGGATGTGCTAATATTAACAGTTGCGTTGTTTTTCTCTCTTCATTCAGCATCGCTTTTTTTTATTATCAAGACGTAGCATGGGAAGAACAGACGGTCAGAATGGCAGGCTCTTGATTTATTTTAAGAGAAGAGAAGCGTGTTTACTGAAGCTCTGCGTCGGCCGTGCAGTTACTTGTATACTTATTCTATACTTGTACATGTATATAATGTAATTACTTTGTAGTTACATTACATTATTCTGATTCTGATTAAGGTGCCTGTGGAACGTAGTTTCAAGACGATACCGCCGCTGTCCACTAGAGGGAGTGTTTTTTGCGTCTATGACGTGGGCGAACTCAAGGTGACTCGTGATTGGTTGTGCAGACACGTGTAACTTTTCGTGACCTTTGACTGTGATTGGAAGGGTTTAAGCCTCATTGTTGTTCTGTCCAATCAGAAAAAGCCATTCATTTATCGTGATTATTTGCACTGTTAACAAAACGTTTTTATTTTCTGTTAACTTCAGCATAGAACTTTGAAATATTTTGCAGGCGCCTCTCTCCATGTTTAATGAACAAAATATGTATGATGAAATATGAATGTCAAAAATTATATACAATATAATCTGCACTAGTATCACACCAAAAAAAACTGAAATAACTTAAAAAAAAAAAACAAAAAAACAAACCTCCTGTACTTGCAGGGCCATTATAAGTGTGAGCTAGAAACCGTGTGCTGATGAATTTTACTAACTTTACTAAAACACAGATGGACGTCTCTTTAGTCCAGATCTCTGCATGACATGGAGAGAAATATAATCTGAGATATTTTTCTTTTGTAAAAGGGAACAGATTTTGTTCACGCTGACTTCAGACACATAAAGTAGCTTTCTAAGGGCTGTAATAAAAAAAAGTTTTCAGATGGACGAGGTTTACAAGGGTCTGATGGACATTATTCGATGTTTTTTGGTGAAAGTTTTTCTCTTTGGTGAACATTATACAGCCGTCGTTTCTCTGGCTGCTTTTAACTTTTATCGTTTACTTTGTTTTTCATAAGAGTGAATTTGTTTCTAAAATTGCACATAAAAGATAATGAACTCAAGAGTCAATTTGATGGCGCGGTTGCCGAAGCGTTCTGGATCCTGGAAGGTTTAGCAGTCAGGTGTGTTGATGAGAGCGATGGTGGTTTTCTCCTGCTGTGCAGGACCACGTGCTTCTGCTTCTTCCTGTGCGCGGGTCAAAGCTCCTGCTGATTTGCACTTTTTATTTTGATGCTTCTGGTTTTCGGGCCTTTCAAAGTGCTGCTGATTGTCGTGGCTTTTCATATCAACACAAATACAAAAACACACCGGGAGTTCTGATTTATTTCACATGATCGATGAACCGAAAAGTTGAACTGACTGATTTCTTGGTGAACTAGAAGGTTCCGGACTTGTAGTCACACTTCTGCTCTGAATTCAAACGCTTCTAGTAGACGGAGACGAGGTGAGAAGTGTGAGTGAGTGAGGGAGGCCGAGTCTCTGTCTGTCCGTGTGTGTACCTTCATGTGTGTGTGATCAATAAACGCTCTCAGTCCTCGCTCACGGTGACTCCTCCTCTTTACTCACACACACACACACACGTTAGGAATCTGGCATCTTTAAAACTGTAGACACTTGTGTGGCATTTATAGTGCGAGTGTCTTCAGTTACATAATGTCAATTGTTTATTGGACTATAAAAACTGTTGAATTTGTGCAAATGCAACTCTTTGTTACAGTCTCAGTGTTTTATTCATAAATCTTTTTAATTACAATACAATGATAAATTCTTTCTAGTGTTCATTTTTTTGTGGTGAAGTTATTGTTTTTTACACCGCTTTTAAGTGTTTTTATACAATACGTCAGGAGGTAATAAAGATTCCTTTGAAACCTGAAAACATCTTTACATCATTACACTAATCACAATGTAGGACACAGTCTCACCCTTGTGGGTAATTGAGGTACTGCAGTTTTTTCTGGACAATTATAGCTAGTGACCATGTGGATTGCACATTTCCGAGAAGCCAAACAGCGTTTTGCTTTTGAAAGAGTTTGGGTAAGTTTATTTCACATTATTATCCATTGATTCACAGCTCAACAATTGCATCTCATGTAGAAACGCACATGTTTGAACTTAAATTTAAACTGGTGACTGGAACTATGCTTATGACGGGCAGGTTCATTTATGGTCTGTGTTTGTTTGTTTGTCTATTATGATGTGTGCAGTGCGTTATGGTGATGTTTGTTTATTTATTTGCTTGGATTTGTTTTTGCTGTTGTGACGTGAAATTTCCCCGCTGTGGGACTAATAAAGGATTTTTCAATTCAATTCAATTCAATGTTCTTCACTGAACGTCAGTCGTCCTGCACACGAGAAGTTTCATTCTACAATGTCACATTTTAATTACATTATTAACATAATTAAACCAGATATGGACGGTACTATTTAAATACGTGTCTTGTCTTTCCAACGGTCCATCTTTCTAAAATGGTCTATCTGTCTGTCTAACCATCAACCTATCCATCTATCTATCTATCTCTCCATCCATCAAACTCTCTGCCTGTCTGAACATTAACTATCAACTAATCCACCCGTCCGCCTATTTGTCTTTTCTTTCCTTTATGTTGAATTATGTGTCTCCACATCTTTCTGTTTTGTAAACCTCTGATCTGTTCTATGATGTCATGATGTGCTTATGTATGAGTATGGCGGATGATGTTTTTTCCCTCTCGTCTGGTGTGTCTGTTCGTGCAGGAGTGTGTCAGACTCAGAGGAGACGTTCTTCCGCTGATGATCACACACTAGTGCTTCATACTGGTAAGAGCATTTATCTTACACATTTAAAACTGGGCTTTAATGGACTGGTTTATATACTGGAAATACAATATATTTATGCCGTCATCATTCATGAGTTTTTATTTGTAAACGTGTTACAAAACGGGTGAAACTGATGTACAATTCAAAACTGTACAAATTGAACAAAAGTCTCGCATAAACGAGCCTTTTGCACTAATGCTCAGTTTGTTAATTTGATCTAATAAAACTTGTTTATAATTGTAATAAATCTAATGTTTGTAAATGTAAAAGTATTTTGCAATGTTGAAACTGTAAACAAAGTAAAACTGCAATTTTACAGTAATACAATGTTTTTCTTCTTTATTGCTAATATTTTACAAATATTTAACAAATATAACTTTTTTTTTTTTTTACAACTGTAGAAAATTATTCTCGTAAAAACAAATCTTCTCAACAGCCAAAATAGTTTCATTTAATAATAATCATTATTAATATATAATAATAATTAATTATTAAAGAAATAATCATTTCTTTATTTCATGTGGGTTTCAAGTTTGAAGTCACTATAGACAACCAGAAGAAAAATAGTTTTAAGTAAAGTTTAAAGATCCAAAGTGATGGGGAATTTTGGCAGCGCCTCTGTCTGTTAAACACTGTGGATTTACACTTCAGAAAAACTCCGCAGTTCCTAATTTGGAAATGTGGCGCAGTATAAACGGTGACTCATTCTGTCCAGCTGAGGGCGCAAATGTGAGTTAAAACAGATTGTAAACAAAACCAAAAATGTATATTTGTGCTCTAAGTTTAGGTTCCAGTACACTATTTCATTTATCTATTACTCTCAAATAGACGCGCGCGCGCACACACACACACACACACACACACACACACACACACACACGTACACACGTGTTGAAATATGGTGACCTTCCGGCTTCAGCACTCTGAACTATAAGTGCTATTCAATGAGTCACTTGACTTTTAATAATACAAAACTGTATTCTGATAAATTGTCTGTGCTTATCAGAGTAATTCACCAGATGTTTCAGACATAACTGGGTTTTTTTTTTTTATTAATTTAACACGCTCCCATCTCTTAACGTCAAAGGTTTTCATACTCATTCTATGCTTGTAGCATAGATCTATTTCAGAGAAAGAACAGCTGCTTGTTTCTATTGTCAACACGAACAAGTGATGTTTATTCAACCCATCAGCGTTCTGACTTTGTTTCAAAGTCAGAGAAACAGACAGATGAACAGACACGTAGATGGATAAATAGATATATAAACTAGGATATAGATAAATAGATAGCTAGATAAGACAGACGGAGAGATAGATGATTAAATAGATGGAAAGACAGACAGATAGGTGAAAAAAGAGACAAACGGACAGAATGATCAATAGATGCTAAAATAAACAGACAGACAAATATACAGAAATGGATGGAAAAACAGACAGACAGATACAAACGAGCAGATTGATTTAAAAATAAACAGGTGGACAATTTTTTTTTAATCTCAAGGATTCCACTTATTAGTTCAAATACTTAAAAAAGTTCAAGAAAGTATTAAACAAGTGTGTACTGGATAACACAAGTTCATAGACACATGAACATCCCTAATGAGGAATTTATCATTATCGCATCTCGTTCTTCACTCTTTCAATCATCATCTTGTCTAAAAGAACCAAACACAGCGATGCAACGTTCTAATTCACAAACGCACAAACACACACTTCCATCTCAAGGAGACGACAACCCAAACACGTAACAAACAAAGATGAAAATTCCAATATTCCTCCATCTGATGTCATGACCGAGGAATTCCGAGGTTCCTCCTCCTCTTCCTCTCTCTGGCCGGGCCTTACATGGAAAGGGCAGCTGAGGCCGGGGTTCGGTGAAGCGGACCACCGGGGGCAGACTGGGGGGTTTCAGGGCAGCTGGGCTTGTGTATATATATATATGTATCAAAAGCTGAAGAGGAGGACCAGCCCTTCTTCACATCCTTCTCCTGCCTCTTTGCTTTCGCTCCAGGCATGACTTTCTACAGACACTCAGGTAAAGAAATGTGGGGTCTTTTAAGGACGGGGTCTTTGTTAAATGAGATTTTTTTTGCACTTAAGATGATTTGAGCTTTGAAAATATAATTTCATTTTTTTTTCACATATCATTTTTTTTCAATTCATTAGAACATGTCCTAATTGCTGTGATGCGAAGTTTTTACTCATTTTATTCAGAATTAATAAATTATAATTAACAGGCTTGTCAAATTTTCCATTATACTATATTAAATATAATAGAATATTGTATATTAAATTAATATAATGATTTTGTAAATATATAACAAATAACAATGATATATAACAATAACAACTATTACAATTCATTAGAACCTATTGAAAACCTTTAATAAAAATAAAATATTAGAAATATTGATATGAATAATATTCTAACAAATATGTAATAACAAACCTAGCAATAATTGCTAAATTATATAGAAATAAGCATTTAACCTTATATTACCTTTTCATCTATTATAAAAAATCTTTATATACACAGTATATAGGTACTTGTTATAGACTGAATTGTTCCAGATTAACTGAACAAATTACTCTTTCAATTTACTGTAATTACAACTGTAAAACTTGTAGTCTTGAGTCAGGAATGTGTTTGTTTTACTCGTCTCTCTGCGGCTGAACTTGATCTCAACACGACGTTTCAAGCAACTGCTCTTCTCTTTGGCATAACGGCTTTTTTAATGCCTCGGGCTCTAAACCAACAGCTGATGGACTGAATCCCAGAAGGATTAGGGATTGGGGATTGTGCACAGGTCTCAGCATTGACACACAAAATCCACAGAATTATGTCTGATTGAAGACTATTATCTATTGCTCTATTACATGAATCTGCTTAATATTTCCATGCAGCTTCCACATTTGATGTTTTGCCTCCTTATTGAAAGAGAAATACACTAGGAAGACAATGTTTACATCAGTTCTAACAATAGGATGCTGACAGAGAAGAGCTCTGTTGGGAAGAATGAGTCTATATTCTAAAAATACAGACTTGTCAAAGCTGATGCTATCAGTGATGAAGTGAGTGAGATGTGACCTCTGGGTTTTCTGTGGCATTAATGTCAACCAATTTATTTTTACATTGACCAATTCAGTTGTTACAAAAATAACCTCACCACTCGGCAAATTTGTTATGGAAATAATTATACATTCCATTGGTTTTTAGCAGCAAAACTGAACAAGAAATTGTGTCTTAAATCAAATGCAGTTTTAAGAAGCTGGTTGCGTTCTGCCGCCCTCTTGTGGTGACATGCGCTTCAAACCATTACTCAACTCAACGTTTTAGCACAATAAACTGTATATAGGCATTTGTTTTACGTACCCTGATCATGAAAATATACACTCCATTGAAAGCTATTTTTGGTCACTGTGAAAATCCAAGGAATGTTTAAAATAATTGAAACGGCGATTTAAATGACACAAAATGGGTGCGAGTAAAGATTTGGCTCCATTTTATTCTGCTCCCATTTATTCCTCTACGGAAATGTACACCATCATCGTAATTTACGTTGTTTGTGTAATTTGCGCATTAATAACATACTACACAAAAACATGCGTAAATATTACTCATCGAAATGACTTCATCCTTCCACATGGTCACGATAAGACCACACTCCATATCAAAGTCGTTGTTATCTAGGCCAAATATGGCATTCTTGCCTAATCTCTCAGTGGCTCAGTCTATTCACATGTTGTTAACAGCACTAACGCTGTGAAGTTTAATCCCAGAAACAGCACGAATGCGCTTAAATGTTTAAATGCACAGTAATACAATATCAATCGCTTTATATGAGACCATTGAAGAAATTTAAATCCAATGCTTAGTACGCCTATATAGATCGTAGCACAATTAATGAAGTTATGAAATACACAACCTGAAATGAAAAAAAAAAATCATTTTAATACGAAAAAATTAACGACACTATAAATAACCTGTGCCACAGTGTTTAATCCATGTGTCAAACTCAAGGCCCGGAGGCCAGATGTGGCCCGCCATGTTATTTTATGCGGCCCGCGAGAGCCTAAAAGTTTTAAGTGTCTAAAAATAAATGCCAGAAAATAAATTATGAGCGGTACACTTATAAGTTAGATCCGGCATTATGCTGATGTGGCCCTCGGTGAAAATGAGTTTTACAAACCTGATTTTATCATAAATGGACCGTAAAAGGCTTCAACAAGTCTACAAAACTCCAGCCTATATGTAAAGCCCAGGCGGAGCCCACATGCACGTGAACACCACGAAACGAGAAAATGATGTAAATGTGACACAAATACTTGTAAATAAATAATTGTCTTCCCTTTTTCTCTTACAGGCCCCCGCAGCTTCCTGAGCTCCACCATGACCGAGCGTCTCGACTGCTTTTACTGCAGAGACAACCTGCAGGGCAAGAAGTACGTCAGCCATGACGGCAAACACGTCTGCGTCCGCTGCTTCGACAAAATCTGCGCAAACACCTGCGCAGAGTGTCGCAGGCCTATAGGTGCCGACGCAAAGGTACTGAGATAGTGACACACACACATAAAGCTCAACAAAGCTTGTATTTAACGGTGTGTTGATGTAGGAGTTGAACCATAAGAACCGCCACTGGCACGAGGATTGTTTCCGCTGTGCCAAGTGCTACAAGCCGCTGGCCAACGAGCCGTTTGCGGCGAAAGACGACGGCAAGATCATGTGTGAGAAATGCGGTGCCCGCGATGATTCTCCTCGATGCCAGGCCTGTTATAAAGTGATCATGCCAGGTGTGTGCGTCGTGAAAACACCTACCACACCCTAACACTCGTTTGACCCAATTCGATGTAGCAGATCCATCGATGGATCACCATCTAGTTTCATCCCCATCGATTCTTTGCGAAAAATCTTTCGTCGGTCGGCAAAAGGGACAATGCTTCACCTCAAGATCACAGGAGTTATCTCATAATTGTAACGTATTATGCTTTATAATTAACCAAAGAAAAATAAATCATCTCAAAAGTTTAAATTGTAAAAAGAAGTACAGGATTTATCTCAAAATCAGAGTCGACGAGTAATGATCATGTGAAAAATTCTAGTTGTGTCCTGTGGTTCTTTGGTGGTTGTCTCTCGCCCAAAATGCATTTTAAAAAACATTTAAAAAAATAAATTATATATACTGTACACACACACACACACACACACACACACACACACACACACACACACACACACACACACACACACACACACTATACGTATATGCATCACTACTGAGATCTTTTTACAGAACGTTTGCACCATTTAGATAAATTCTTGAGTTTTTTAGGTACTGTAAAATTAATAAAACCTAGTATAATAACACAATCAAACTGGTCTTTGTCATAGATAATTAGCCTTATTTTTTAACACCAACTGCTAATCAATAAAAAGCAACAATCCTCTTACATATTCACACGTGCGCTTTGAGACAGTTAAAACTGAAAAACACAAATGCTCAGAACTTGACCTCAAACAATTCAGCTAGTTAAAATGAAAATGTTAGCCGTTTGTGCGTAAATCACCATTCTTTTGAAACATTACCTGTGATGTCAATTCATTGCGCATTGTGTCTGTGTCCTCAGGCTCTCAGAATGTGGAGTACAAGAGTAAGTCATGGCACCAAGAGTGTTTCATTTGCTCAGAATGCAAAGAGCCAATCCGCAGCCAGAGCTTCGTGACCAAGGCTGAAAACATGTACTGCAGCTCATGTCACGAGAAGAAATTTGCCAAGCGCTGTGCCTGCTGCAATGAGGTGGGTGCGGAACGTTCACCACCGCTGACCATCATTACTTCAGGAAAACACTGACCAATCAAACTCTTCCCCAAACGCTCAGGCCATCACCTCTGGAGGAATCACCTACCAGGACCAGCCGTGGCACTCGGAGTGCTTTGTGTGCCACACGTGCAGGAAACCCCTGGCCGGAGCTCGATTCACCAGCCACGAGAGTCACGTCTACTGTGTGGACTGCTACAAGACCTCCGTGGCCAAACAGTGCTCCGGATGCCAGAACCCCATCACAGGTACCCATCGCCCACCTCATCTTCTTCTTCTGCACACACAAAAAACACTAAAACCCCGTTTGTGTGGACCAGGGTTTGGCAGAGGAACCAACATGGTGAACTACGACAACAAATCCTGGCATGAATACTGCTTCAACTGCAAGAAATGCTCTCTGTCGCTGGCTCACAAGCGCTTCGTCATCAACGGAGATGATATTTACTGTTCCGATTGTGCCAAAAAGCTGTAAGGCCTCCAGATGTTCACATCTGGCTAGAGTGGATATACTATCAATCCACCAAGGTTTGAATTAGAATGTAGCGCTTTGAGGGTGATCATGCAATGGTAATAATATTTACATTAAATATATATACACATAACATTTTACACACACTGGTTACGTATTTGGTAGATTTTTGGTAGCTTTACTAACACATTTCCTGTAGATTTTTTTTTAATGTTTAGAAGGTTCCTGATCACACGCATTACATTCATTTCAACACATGTAGCAGAGCTGGTGTTTGCAACACAAAGGTAGTAGGTTCAATCCCTAGTGAACGTTTGAAGCGGTTTCATGTCATCTTTGGAAAACACATCTGCTAAATAAATAAAGAAAATGTTTATAAAAGTAAATGTGAACAAGAAATGTTCTGAGAGGAAGTTGTTTTTTTTTTCTTCCCCAATGGAAGCTAAAGTTTAATTTGGCCTGCGACAAACTCTTTCTAGGGTTCGTTAAATGAAGCGAGAACACAATTCCTGAAGAAGCCATTTAAAAAAAAAAAGAAAATGACAAAAGTTCATACAATCGTTGTAACTTAAGCAGCAAAACTGGTGTTTGCAACACAAATGTAATGTATTCAATAGTGAAAGAATAGTCTCTGAAACACTAAATTATTAATTGTAAGACTTATAAAACCAAATGTTGTGAACAGAAAACGTTTCATGTGTCAATTTATCTGCAAAAACAAAACAAAACAAAAAAGACGACAAAAGCAGAAAAGATTTGTATTTATCTTTCAAAACTTTATTTTTAACAACGTATATTTTCCCAGTACATTTAGGATTTATTTACAGATATAATTTGTGGTCAGGGTTATTTCAGAAAGCAGACGCTGGAGTGATTGTCTTGAGCTCAGAAGACGGGTTACGGTGTTAATACATGAAAGTAAAACACAGGCATTCTGCATCTAAGGCACCGTCCTAATCTATCACAGAAAGACGCTGTAGTTCTGACGCACAGGCCACGCTAGTGTTTCAACAGCAGACTCCTCACCAGTTCAAGAGAATTTACCAGTGACTGGTTCCAAGGCCAAGACCCATTTCCCATTTCTACCGCCAGCAAACACCTTCATCCAACCAAATATAAAACAAGAATAACCAAAACGTTAAACAGTGAAGGATCTACAATATTGCTATTAGAGGAAGGAATGACACGACTTTGGATTATTCGGATTATGTTTCAAGCACAATGACGGAAAACCAACTGGATTTTAAAGGAAACTAAGGATGGAACAACTACAGTACGAAAAGTTTCAAGCTTATGAAAACAGACCAAAAAAAACGTTAAAAGTCAATCCTCGCTCCTACACAGAACCAACAAGAACAACCGTCCCTGAATCCTCTAGATCCAAATCACAATCGCCAAATGTTCATCTAAACGGTTCAGTCACGTTCCCAGCAGCTTTCCTCTGAAGAACCATAGAGGAGCATCCAAATATCACGCGGCCAAACGGCCTAATACTGACCTTCATAACACTTAAGATATGTGGACACAGCTTTAAATATAACCGTTATGCATATTCATTCCAAGAAAGTGCCAAATTAGTTCAAATCCCAGAGCGCTGAGATGAAAACTGTGGTTTAGACCATGGAAGAAACGACAGTAACTCTTCACACAAGAACACATCAGGACCTGAAGTTCAGCACAACCCTGAGGCCACTTTGGGTGTCTGAGAAGATAAAATCATTCAAGATTAGTGGAACATCTCCATTCAAACCTCGCAGAACAGTCGTGTGGAGTCCTCAACGGTGCCAGCAGAAGAGTGGAGATCATCTGCGTCTTTACACACACATCCCTGCAGACCTTAGTAATAATCGATATTTAGGAACATCAACGACGGATGCTTCCAGTCTGCACCGAGCTGGAACATCATGAAGTCTTGGAAAGTCATCTTCCCAAACAGTAGGAATGTTGGAGAACTCGAGTTCCCACACACAAAATAGTGTTAAACTAGACTTTGTAGAGTCGGAACCATGAGAACCACGTTAGCACTTTACACGCAGCAACAGGCCGTATTTTTACGGAAGTTCCTATTTGGGTCCCAATCCTGAGCAGCTCGAGTTGAGATCAGCGAGGCTGTGTGAGAAGTTTAAACATCAAGTAAATGTTGTATTGGATCTGCATGTGCCGTTTCGTCCTTCACGCGGGACGTTTGCAAGAGAGACACGCATTCACACGCAAGCAGCTGCTTAGCATGGATCGTTCCAATAAATTACTCTCCACTTCACCAACAACAACAAAAAAAACATTGAACAGATTTAACTTATATATATATATATATGTGTGTGTGTGTAAAAAAAAAAGCCAGACACGAACATTTTTAGAAGCAAGCAGAATGAAGTTCTACGTCAATTTCCCTGAAGCACTTTTAAGATCTTCCTACACGCATTTCTCACGTTAAATCCATGAACTCGCTTCGAGCGGAGGCCGTGCGGCGTTGTGCATGTCCAGATGACACTTTGAGGCTCGGATGGACAAAACTCACAGAGTGCAAAAACCTGAAGGTCCCAAACAGACCAGGCTGCTCAAAGCTCTACAGGAAAAAAAAAAAAAAAAAACAAGAACAATTATTCAACATGAACAAACAGAACCAGAAAACAAACCCCTAAGAAAGTGAAACCCCCTCACCAGACAGCGCTTCAATAGACGGGGTCGGGTGGACAGAGCTGCTTTTTTCTTCAAAAGCCACTCTGGGCCCTTCGGGGTCTGCGTCGTCCATCAGCGGCTTGGTTTTGGGGTGAACACCCAGGTCAATCAGCTCCTCGAAGCTCCACGGACCACCTTTGCCGTTCAGCCCGGGCATCAGGGTGACCTGTGAGTCCTCGTTCACAAACTCTGAGTCCTCCACTAAACAAGACTTGGGTAGGGGGCTGCAGAAAATCAAATGGTGTAAAGTGAAGGCCCAACACAGCCTTTAAGTTCCAAAACAAGTTAAACTCACAACTTTGACAGTTTATTAAAGTTTCTTTTTGAAAGTTGTTGTGCTTCATG
This sequence comes from Paedocypris micromegethes, assembly GCA_028031935.1. NCBI lineage: Eukaryota > Metazoa > Chordata > Actinopteri > Cypriniformes > Paedocypris > Paedocypris micromegethes. The sequence goes on from CM051503.1 coordinate 13,415,353, forward strand.
CGATTACTAATCCGTTGTCTTGTTTGTGAAATAGATTAGGAAATATCCATTTACAGTGGAACCCCGACTTAAGGAAGGGCTCGGCTAACGAAAGTTTCGAGTTACGAAATTGATCTGAGACACGAGGGGTCAAATGTTGTAGTGACAAGATTAAGCAAGTCTTTTTCTTACCGCTAGTATGCAGGGAGATAAAACATGAGAATCCAGGCATGTAAAAAAAACTGATGTTTAATCTTCACTCATGTCAATAAACAAAAACAAAAAACACTTGTTGGTTTCAGAGATTTTGTTTCCAAAATACAAAATAAGTTGGTCTTGGTCCCGAATGGCGCTGCTTTACTCTCTCCGACCAATGGGTAATAAACAAGGGCATCGTAGCAGTGCAGTAACTTGTAACATGATTTTTTATTACATGTATTACCAATATTTTTCATTTATATAAAGATTTTATGAATGAATTTATGAGGGCTGAGAATGGATTAGGGCATTCACAGGTTAATGGTGCTGTGTCGACACATGAAATGCCTCTTGGCACGGGTTAATTTAGTAAGTCGGGGAACCACTGTATTGATGGTGCATATATATATATATAGTCTTATAGTCTGAAAAACACAATATTTAATAACCAACCACAGAAAAACATGAGCTGGTTCTCACACCTTTCAAGTGACGGTTGATGTGAAGTCGGGCCGTTGCTGTATTCCTCACAGTTCACCTCTGTCTGACCGTCCAAACACTCGACTGGCTCATCACGCTCGGACTCTGGCTCCTCTGCTGGAAGTTCATGCTCTTGGAAGTAAGATGCATCTGTGTCCGTGCAACTTGGATCAAACTCGGCCTGATTCTCTGAAATGATAGCGAGACAATGTTAGTAAAAATCATGATCACTCAGACACTTTCACTAATATTATTATGTCAACATTAATAATGCCGACACTTTATTAATGTCAACTCGACACATCAATAATGTTGATAATGTGGGAGGCATGTTTGAGGGAAAAAAAGGTTGTGATTATCGAAGTAAAGCCTTTACTCTCCTGATAAATGCTGAAATGAGTATAAAAGAAAAACAGTTTACTAGCATTAGCTAGAAATGCGAAACAGGACAAACGGCCTAAAATAATGATCACCAGGATTTTTAAACCTATTAAAATCCTAGAAAATGTGGTCCATATACTGTAATGCAATAATAAAGTTGAGTATAGATATTACAAAAATACGGCAAGTTAAACAATTCAATCTCTTTGCAATGAATTTAAAGATAGCAAAAGCAATACAAAAAACATGCTGCCCTGTTGTAGAAAAGACAAATTGAATGGCTGATGGGTATATCAAGTATTTGATTTCAGTTCAGTGGTCCTAAAATTCTTCATTTTCACTCACCCTGATAATCACAGTTCATTTGGTCCTCAGCATCATCTCCATTCTCGTCTGAAATGCCTCTGTCGTCATTACCCTAAGCAACACAAACACAGTAGTAAGAACCGAGGCTCAACTCTTCACCATGGTGCATCTAACCTTGAAATCCATTTGGTCAGCTTTTCTTGTCCTCTTCATGATTTCCTCAATTCTCTTTAGATCGAGAGAGAAAACAATCGTTGGTCATACAGCAAACATTTAAGTGAATGCGTTTTAAATCCAGAGGTGGCACCACCTTCTTCCTCTCCATCCGCTCCTGCTGGTTCTGCTGCATGATACGTGCTCGTTCTTGCCGTTGTCTCTCTGACTCCTCCTGTGCCTTTGCTTCAGCCTCCTCGCGCTATCATTCGACACGCAGGTCGTCAATCATTCAAAGATAATGTGACAAAGCTTCTGTACACTGGCAGCGCAAGCAAACCTCTTTCTGCAGCTCAGCCTGTCTCTCCTGCTCCTCCAGCTCAGCTTTTTGCCTCTCTTCCTCTTCTTTCTGAGCTTGCTCTTCCTCTTGTTTCTTCTGTTCTTCAGCCACCCTCTTCTCCTCTTCTGCTTGCCGCAAACGCTCCTCTTCAGCGAGTCGCTTCTCTTCCTCTTTTCTCAGTCTATCAAAACAACAACAACATACACTTGCATCAGTATTCTGAATCAATAAAAAATACCAATAGACAGCCATTGCTGTATCAAAAGAACTTAAAGCAGATGGTATTGCTGATATTATGAATTGTAAAGCAGTCGAGGAGTTTCGGCACTCGGGGAAAAAAGGCAGACCTTTCCTCCTCTTCTTTTTGCAAGCGAAGTTGCTCTTCTTTTTCTTTTTGTTCACGTGCTAGGCGTCTGTTCTCTGCCAGGATCTTGGAAGCCTCGGTGGCTGAGTTGGTTCCAGCGATGGCTTTGGAATTAGATTCTGTAAGCACAGACATACGGACAAACAAGAGGATAACAATCAAATTAAAGTGCATTAAGCCCTGCTTAAGAAGAGTTCTGATGGGAAACACGTCCAGCAGAGGGCAGTGTGGCTGCGGGATCAGCTACAAGGTCAAAATACTGTAGTCTATAACGACACTAAAGTCTAGAAGAAATGTCTAAATTCCAAAAAATTATTTTGATTCCCCGTTTTAATAATGTTACTATAAGATTATTATTATAATATAATATTATATCTGGTTCCCCACAGCTATTAATATAATAAAACAATGCAGTGATACATATAATGTTGATTGCACTATTGCGATATTTATTTATCGTTGTCTCTTTGATGTATTCATTTATTTTACTGTTGTTTAATGTTTCTGTTTGAGTTCTGGTATTTACTATCTTTGTTGTAGTGTTTACTTTTTGTTTGCGGCTGCTGTTAAACACGGAAATTTGCCCATGTGGGATTAATAAAGGCTAATCTAATCTAATCTGTAAGTAACATTCAACGTTAGATTTCGCCTATAAACCATGATGTGTTATGTAACGTGGCTTTTGGAGCCTCATTTTGAGCTACAATTTTTACAATTATTTTGCAATCTTTAAAATTCTACAATCTTAATTTGCACATTAACTCTATTCACAGTGACAGTTAAAACTATGAAAAGCGCCTAACAATTGCTTTGAACTTGAACTTGTTCATGTGTTCCTACAATGAAAGTGAATATTAAAAATGTAAAATTCCAATTTTTATCATGTGTATCATGTGTTTAGATAATGGCTTCCCAGTGCTTGAAAATGACACACAACAAATACTAAAAAAAGTTTAAATCAGTCCAATAAAAAGGCAAAATTAAACTTGAGATTTACTTTTGGGGATGGCACACTAGAATTAAGCCCTGCTACTCGCCTTCTTTGGGCTTTGGTGTGGCTCCTTGGCTTAGTGTAGTGGCATCTGGTGACGTCGGGGCCACGGCCACAATGGGAGACATGTCTTTTGGTTTGGAGTCTCGCTTGCGCAGGGTGGGAGGACCAGTGGGCGTCAGAGCCGGTTTCTGGACAGGTGGAGGCTTGGAAGCGGCGGAGAGCTGAGGGGATGGAGGCCGCTGTTTCAAGCCACTGGGGGATGGAGGGCGAAAATGTGGGCTTTGCCTAGAAAGGACACGTAAGGAATTAGCCACTGGAGTTACGCTTCAATAAGAATGTTTCTAGTTACTCCTAGTTACAGTAGAGATCCGTAGTCTTACTTGGCAGCTCCAGGTGAGGGCGCTCTCCGAGTGTTGGCGGCGGGAGAAGGGGACCGATTGTGACCGGAGGGCGAGGCAGGGCGTTTCCCGACAGGTGATGTGAAGCGCTTCTCACCCTTCTGCTTTTACAAACACAAAGACGAAACAAACAGCACACGGGATCACACTCCGTACGATGGACTCGGGCACTTTCCGGGACAAAAGACAGACATCATGCCCGATTATTTTTGCACAGTTCACTGAACATGTATGTTTCCCTCGGAAAATAAGGTCATTACTACTCCATTTCACCAGAACATGATACACGTGTCCCAGTTGCAGCAAGGATTGTACCACCGTCATCAATCGGAAGAGAACAGAACAGCAGGCCTTTCCATTTATTCTTCATCTTCTGCCAGGACGCACATTTAACAAATGATTCCCCGGGGGGACATTTAGGTTTTACCTGAACACCTTCTACACTGACTTTACAGCTAGACCGAAGAGAGCAACGTCTGCCTAGTTTTACATTACCATTGCAACTACCATAAAGCTTTTAATTTGTTTTAAGAGAGATAACTAGGATTAATAAAGTTTCTATTTACCTATCCATGCCTATATACTATACATCTGCCTCTACTTGCTTATGTCTGTCTATCTCTCTCTACCATCTATATGTACATCTAACTGCATGTTGTTCTTTACTTACCTATATATCTGTTGATGTCTACTTATGTGTCTGTGTCTACATAGCTATTTATCCTGTCTGTCTTTGTCTCTGTACTTAATTATATATTAAACTGTCTATCTCTACAGATGTATCCATCCATCCATCTGTCAGTCTGTACTTGCTTATTTTTCTTAATAAACGTATTAAAAACAAGGTTTTTACTCGCCTGTTGGTCCACTGTACCTGTCTATCTCTACCTACATACTTGTATGTATATAGCTTTCTATTTGTCTTTCTCCACTTACCTGTCTGTCTACAAACACCTGTTACGTAAATTAATATATTCTGCAAGGCGAAGCGCACAGGCGACCATGAATGAGTGCATATTGTTTTAAAGCATCTCAACCTGAAGATAACGCAGGTGCCTCCGCTAAGCTAATCCTGCTAATGAGATTAAGGACACTCCAGGGATCAAATTATATCCATACAGCCAGCTCTCTTATAAGCACTTACATCTACCAAGCAAACATTCCTACATGAAGTATAAAGTGCAATGTCAAGTCATTTCGGAAGACTGACAATTAGAGGTCAAACGTTTGACCTCATACTTCCGCCTCACTCACCTGTGTCATGCTGGAGATGCCGTCCGCAGAAATAGAAGTAGTCGGGCCTTTCTTTCTGTCACTACTGCGGCTTCGCAGGGGTCCGCGTGTCGGGGGCTGCAGGGGGCTGGCGGACGCTGAACGAGGACACAGGTGAGACTCTGGTGAAGGGCACAGTCAGTCGTGCACAGCCGGGGAAAGCAGGGACGTCACAAGCAGCCGAGTGCGTGAGCGAAGCAAAAGGGATCAGATAGAGGACATGAAGGAAGAGAGAAGGGATGACAAAGCACAAAACATTGGAGTGTGTTAGATTGGTCATACTGGACAACCTGCTGGTGATAAGCAATGGCGTCTTCAGGAAGACTGGGTTGGATGGGTGAGACAGAGAAAGCAAGCATTTGGACACAAACACAACACACTGTTCCTCCGTACACACCAAATCTGACCAATCAAACAGCAAGATGAAGAATCACTCCCAAGTCATGCTGGATTATTGGACTAGAAGGTGCACTGGATTATAAGGCTCACCAGTAAAAAACGTCTTTTTCCTAATCTTTTTCTCCACATTAAAAGACACAAAGGTGTTAAACAAATAAACATTGTTTAGGATTTGTGCACCATATAGTCCTAGTTATAGACCACATATAGCCATGATTTAACGTTAATATTAAGTAAAAGTATATGTGTCAAACTCAAGGCCCGGGGGCCACATTTGGCCCTGCATAACAAAAAAAAATATTAATAAAATTAATAAGAATATTTAATATTAACAATAATAGATCTTAAGTATTAATACATCATTAATGGTCCGGCTTTACGAAGCGCTGATGACACAAACTACAGATCCCATAATGCTGTGTTTCAGCAGCAGTCCCTTGAAATTAAAATATGTAAATAGTAACAGTCAAATATGCATTTTCTTTAAAACAAAAACATTTTTCAAGCTTTTGCAGGCATCTTCATACCTCTAATTTCTATAATATTGACAATTTATATATTTTTTTAATCCTAATTTATTTTTTAAGGACATAAAACTTTCCAGTATTATTCTGAAATAATACATTTTCAAGTGTATTTCGTTTTAGTGTTTTATAAAATCACTTAAACTGTGCTTTGATTTTTGGCCCCCCGAGCAACCGAGTTTGACACCCCCGTTATAAAGTCATTGGGTCTCATTGGGACGTGTACTAGATAGTATTTAGCAGAATTGGCGATGCCCGATAGCATCAGTGGATGCTGAGTATCTGTTGCTGTAACTTAGCTGTGATGTAAGCCGATCTGAGCGCTAAGAGCTGACGTGGAAAATGGGTCTGCTGTGACAATGGGATTTCTCGGCTAATCCCGAACCACTATAATTAACTCTGACTGTAAGCATCATGGAAAGCCTATAAATGTAATGTAACCATAAGCTGCTGATTCATAATCATGTTTACTAGCAGAACCCAGTGAGGTGGTCCAGAAAGCCTCGACAGTGAGGATAATAGATTTCAGAATGAGAATCTGTTCAGATTAAACAATCTGCCAATAGCCAAAGCATTACATGCTCTTGGAACTAAAGGTGAAAAAAAAAAGTTGTGATGCTCCTGCTCTTCACAGGAGTGACAGGAAGATGCAAACTCACTCAACTCTTCCTCTTACACACATCGATGTCAAGATAATTGGCTTACAAAAGGCCTAGGAAGGGTTGGTGTGTGCATGTGCGTGCAAGAGGAAGGATGCACTGGAGGAAAAACTATACGAGTTCACCCTACGTCAGCGTCACACAGGCAAACCTGTCTGTCTCTCTAGGGTTACCTTGGGCATCGGCTCCGTCAGCGGACAGGGCCGCAGCGCTCTTGCTTCTAGCTAGTGAGGCCTGGGTGGGTGTGAGCAGACGATTGAGGACACCGCTGTCCACAGGGGCGGCCAAGGAACGGCGAGCTATATACAGCGTGCCCAGACAGACACGGAAACAGACCAGACACACGGCAAAAGACAAAGAGGTAGAAGGATAAACACAAGAGCAAAAGAGTGGAACGACACCAAACGTGGGCTTTAAATATGAGAATCAACAAACACTACAGAGAAAAGTGCTTTAAATGTAAAAACAGTACAAGATTGCCGTTCAGTCCTTGAGAGACAAAAAGAATATTAGTAACAAAACACCGTAGAGTGATCAGAAGCAGGATCGGGGCTGTGGAACCGGTGTGAAAACGTAAGAGGAAAAAAAGTCCGTGCAGTGAAGAGCTTTCTGAAATCGCAGTCTTGCTTGTGTTGTAAATTTGGATTCCAATCGCAACACATTCCGATTTGGGGCTTAAACGGATAAATCCGCCAAGAATGCAACCGTCAAGTCTGTTATGAAATCAAAAAGCTGTTTTATGACGTACTTCTAAGAACGCAAAAAGAGAGGGAAAATAATTGGTTGAATCAAATTGGTTGAAAAAAAAAAAAGAACTTGAGATGGGTACGTCTCAGAAAAAGAAAGCTCTGTGAAGAGCAATGGAATAATGGCGCCTACAGACACAATAGTGCCCAGGCTTTACCACCCAAAGAAATCTAAGAACATGAGGTTTCACACGTAGCTAATACGTCAACACGCAAACATACTCTAAGGCGGCCGCCATGGCACCGGAGGCCAAACCTGTGGCTAATGTCACAAGGGAACAGCAAGAAGGACTCAAAAAGCTCACAGGAACAAAACCACACTGTTAGTGTAGACAAAGAGCTCATTCCTGGCGAGTGAAGCGTCCCTAAACACACATGGAAGCGAGGAGGAGAAGATAAGACAAATGAAAAGCTCCGGGCATTGGCAGGCGGCATTGGATGTGCGCACATGATGTTTTCAAAAGACATCAGCTGTTGCAGACACATTAGATGCAGAATGAGGCAAGCAAAACTGTTCAGAGAAAAGGCCCGATCGATGGTATCAACCCTGTGAAAAACCCCATGCAGCCTCCCGTCTCCCTCGCCATTCTCTGGTCGTGTCAGTTGGTTAGAAAAAAAGCCGGGAGAGCGTTCTGCGCTTGGGCGTAGCGTATTGGAATGTCTCAGCCGAGACTTGAGCACCTGATTCGTCGGGTGTTTTCTCTGGTTTGGCGGTGGGCTGACTTTTGGCCATGACTCGAGTGAGTGAAGTGCTTCGCGTCTTCAAAATTGGGCCTACAAATAGTGGATAGATTCAGATTAAAGCAGCTTCATATAGTCGGCTGAATGAGGAAACTGGTCATTTTGATTGAAGAACTTGGCAGATTGTTACTGGGCAAATTGAGAACAAGGCATTTAACAATTAAAAAAATATATAGATTGGTTGAAAATCTTTTAAAATAGGCTTTGGCTCGAAACCAATTAAATTCATCAATTACATCAAACATCTTTATTTGTTGTTGAATAATATTGTTGTTATTATTACTATTACTATCCTGCACTTTTTCTTACCGTTTATCTGTGGCTGTTCTAGTAATTTCCCCACTGTGGGATCAACAAAGTTCATTAAATATTTACCTTTAATATTAACTGTATTTATAATCACTCTTTATTTGTTTGGATATTGTTTTAACACACAGCAACCTGAATTAACTAAAAACACAGAACTGTTGTGTTGTCATGTTATCTGTGATTTTCAAAAAAAAAAAA
>CM051503.1:13423805-13435384 GCA_028031935.1 Paedocypris micromegethes
AAAAAAAAAAACATTTTACAAGAGTCCTGGATATGCTTATGTATATCACAAATAGCATTCCACATTTAGCAGACGCTTCATCCAATCTAGCAGTTCAAAGACCAGAGGTTGAGCTGTGGGAAAGCTAATCATTTCTAATTTGTTGTTTTACAACAAACTAATAAGACGGACTTTTCTTTACTTCACTCTTTACACTGTTCTAACGGTGTGATGTCACTGAAGGCTCTGGGGTTGGTTCTGCACCTGTCTTTTCCACCTGAGACTGCTTGTGTGCTTCCTTAGGGCCCTGTGGAGGAACACTAGGCAACCGGTTCAAAGATGAACTTCTCTGCTTTGCTCCTGAGGGACAAGAGTTCAACATCTCAAGAATGAGCGTTTCCTCACGACGACTTGAAAAAAGCCCCACCATGCAGACAAAACTCATCAAGAAAATAAATCAGAAGAGTGAAAAACAAACACGGTTATGCAAGTAACAGCTCAGTCATGGCTAGAAGCTCCTGTAGGAGGAAAAGGAAACTGTGGGGAAAAAAAACAACACAGCTGAAAGCTGAACTTTTGAACCATTACACCGAATAAAATCAAGAGCGTCAAATACGAGATGACACAAAACATGTGCATGTCACACTCAAACTTCTGAACTACTAGTACACATTAAAGATCAACGGCATCAGTACAATCAAATTATAACATAATACTCAACTACGAATTCATTTTTTGTTTGTTTAAAAAAAAAAAAAGGCCGCATGACATGCATCTGGATGCAGGAGAGGCGGCGGAGGACACTTACTTTTATCAGGAGTGTTAAGGAGGGTGGCAGAGGATGAGGACAAACGCTTGCTGATCACAGAGTCAGAGTGTTTCAGGTTTGTAGTAGAGGAACAACGCTTGTCTACAGGGTAAGGAACACACACACACACACACACACACACACACGGACAGGGAATGGATTAGTGTTACAGGACCAGACAAAGGGAAAGCAGATTGCTAAATTTTTATTTGTTATAAAACAGCCGGGTTTGAAGACATTTAGGGACAAGGACTTCCACATTTAGTAACGGAATAGTGCTGCAAGAATAGAGAAGCAGCAGTATACTTAACGTTATAGATATAGTGTAGTATAGTAAACTATCAGACTGTTACCACATATTAGTCCCCATGTTTCAGAAATGAAACCATTTCTAAAAGATAACGTTTTGTTTGAGCCAAAATGCTCTAAACAACCAGCCCACATGGACCACAGACCAAAAAGCAAGCAGAGTTAAAAGACATTCACAATCTGGAAAAATGTAGAAACGTTAAGACCAAAACATGCTATCCAGCCAGTTGTGTTGGTGCTTTTAATAGGCCGGTGTTTGAAACCGCTTCCTGTGAGTGGTCTAGGAGAAAGGTGCGAGGAAAAAAAAAAAACCAAGTGAGTAGCTGTAAACAACCATCAAGCCCAAAAGGAACAGACAGCAAGACCTGAAAGAGTTAAATAGTGCCGTCTTAGTGCATGGGTGAGTGGGAAAGGAAGAGTTGTCGTCACATCACACCTCGGACAGGCAAACAACATAAACCACCTTGTGAGGTCTGAGTCCTCGGTGGCTTGGAGACAGGAGAGGCTGGGGAGATTACTATAGCAACCGGAGAGGAGGTGGAGCCACTGTCGCTCTGTCCTGTGGGAGGGGCATGAACAGAGGGGTTGCTAGAGCTGGAAAAGTGCGGCTGACAATGAGTTTTCCATCCTCAAGCACAGTTGACCTATTAAACTTGACCTATCAAAAACAACATGTCTGACCATCCCATTCGACCTATTAAAGCTGGAAGTGTTTTCGGAAAAAGTATTTAGAGTTTATTGCCTTTTCAGCTATAGTGCATTTTTGTGGCAAATGCAAGTTTTAAAAGAACAAACTTTTGTACACCATATACAAAGTTGTGTGACACTAAAAAAAGAAATGTCCACATTATAACCAATATGTGCTATAGGTAATTGATTTCATAATAACTGAGAGAGCTTATTTATAATAAATAACAGAAACATAACATCAGAAACATCAACATTATTATTGATGCTGTTAAAACTATAAAATATTCCTTTCCTTTTTGACTATGAACGTAGAATATTTAAATTTCTTAATAAACAATTCACTTTAAAAAATTCATATTTTTAAAAAAGATAGTAAAAAAAAGTTAAATATAATAACATTGCATTTTGATTACAAATTTTACAAATGTATTTTTTTTTAATATTAAATAAAATATAAAATATTAAAATAAAAAAAAGATTTCATAAAATAAGTTTAACATGAAAACACACATCACGTATAGTCATTGTACTGAAGTAAATGCCTGTGTTAATCTGATGTGGCCAAAACAACATTTTTACATTTTTCATCATGCCTTGATTTAAATGACTAAGGTCAATCTTTTTCCTACTGCACATTATATTTCCAAACATTCATTTTGTGGACAGAAATATTCATTCTTTTTTTTCAAGCACATATTTATTACATACATTTAAATACACTATGTTTGATGGGTTACATTTGACTAACCCTAACCCAGCTATTGCAAAATAACTACAGTTTCTTTCTCCTATATAATAGAGAACAACACAACCATTACATACCGGCGTGTGTGGGGCCTTTGGGCCTTTTGTGAGTCGGGGAATAAATGCTGATCACTTCCTAAAAGTTAATCGTGACATCAGGCGGATGTGGCGCTTTCTTTCTTACCGTTTTTGTTGTCCGTGTCTGAAAGCCCACCCCAGGACCACCTCTTCTGCCTTTGCTCTACTCGCTGACTGCGCTCCAAAGTGCGTCGCATTACGGCCTGATAGTGTTCCTACACAAAACAAACAGGCACATCATTCAAATCTGATGATCTATAAAGGAATGTACAAATTAAAAGTCCATAAACACAAACTTCCTTCTAGGCCACAGAATGGCTTCTAAATAAGATTTATTCATTTATCTGTAATTCTGTACCAACAAAGAAGTAACTAGCAGATTTAAATATTATTTTTAAATACACATGTACTGTTCATTGAATAATAATGATAAGCTTGATTGTACTAAAGATCAGGTCAGACCTTCTCTTCTTCTAACTTCTGTTTCCTTTTCTCCTCCACCGCAGTCCTTCGCTGTTCCTCTTTCTTACGTTGCTCTTCCATCTTTTTCTGCCTCTCCTCCATCTGACGCTCGACCAGCATCCGGGCCTTGCGCTCTCGCTCCAAGATCTGAGTCTCACGAGCAGCTGAACGGGTCAGAAACACACAGGTATTATTGATAACACTTAGAGGGTCCAAGAAATGTCAATACAATCCACATTTTCATCATTAATAATAATATTTGAGTGAGTAAACGCAAATAATTACATGTTGTGTACAATACAACATCAAACTTCTATCCAGGCTACAACTCAGCATGACTATATAAAACAATTTAACTTCCTGGATTATTATGCAGAAAACAGCGTGGCAGTATTTCCAGCCATTTTGAAAGTTGCTGGTCCATATTGTGATATGACGTGTGGTCACCTTGTTGCTTCTCCTGCTCTTCGCGTCTCTCTTTGGCCACTCTGAGTTTATCGTCTATCCTCAGGGCTGCTCCGTCAATGACTGGAAACGTAAGACATGTCACAACTGAATGTAATCTGATAACGGCCGACAAAAGCAACAATCTGATGGACAGATAATCCTCTCGATGGCGCTCAGGTTTCAGCTTCAGCACTTTTAGAGAGAGTCACGCCTCTGAGTGTGACAGGAAGTGCTGGAATGACCTCACTGACCACTGGAGTGGATAAGTGAGAGCACAGACCTCACATAACCAGCTAATACGCATGTGTGAGCGCGCGCGTGTGTGTGTATGTATACACACACATGCGTATTAGCTGGTGATGTGAGGTCTGTAACTCACACACACACACACACACTTATTTTTAATCCTGAATTGTTGAGGGTGACATTGAACATTTATAGTCTTTAGATTTTTATTTTTTGACCAAAAGAGAAGGGAGAAAGTGAGATGGTCGGGGTGTTACCTGGCCTGGTCGGGGTCTTTGCGGGGGCTGCAGGCGTTGGGCTGTTCCCGGCCTGACTGCGGCGTTCGTCCGCCTGCGCCTGCGCAGCTGCAGCTGCAAACACAAGTGAAAGGTTGTTATGAAACCATTGGCACACAAGACGAAAGACATCTGTGCAAAAAGTGATACAATGTCATTTAAGAAGTGAAACTAATATGGTACATTCATAACCGGGCTGCACATATAATCGCTTCTTCATCAAGATGGTGATATTCTTTGAAATGGTCTTGAGATTAGACATGAAGTTTACAGACTCACACTTCTGTTCATATCGCATGCAACGATTAATTAGCAGACTAAAGAAGCAAAATAAAAAAATATTGAAGAAAAGATTAGGCAAATTAAAATCACAAGTATTAAGTTAATAATACAGTATTCTGATTTAAATAATGTGGCTATTGCTTTTAAAACCTATGAAAAATACGTCATTCAATCATTCTATGTCAATCATATCATTCTGTGACACGCATCATTCTATACATTTAGTTTAATGTATAGAATGATTTAAAATGTTCTACCTGATCGATATTTGAAAAGTAACAACCACATACACATACTAAATACAAAACATGAAAAAGAAATATGGAATTCATGCAATAAAAACAATTAAAATGTACAGGCCTTTACAAATACTACACGAAAAATGACAAAAAAATATGGTGTGTGTATATATCTGAAAAAACTAAGACTTTTAAGTCACTATTACACTCACTATTAACAGCAAAAACACCACCACTTCCCTTCACTGAGGAATGGGGAAGGAAGGATCTACAAACGTGTCATTTTACTCTTTGTAGTGTCAGAGAAAAAGGAAAAGCGTTTGCTGAACTGAGGCAGAGGGTCCGTGTGACTAAACTGACTTAAGTTCACGGCTAAATACTCTGGTTTTGTTGTCCTGAGGGAGACATTAAGATACTAGTTATTACTGTAAGATGAGACTCAGCGAGAAGCAACGGATGTCTGAGAGACGCTGATGTCCAGAGACACGTAAAAGCTCCGGCCGAGCAACAACAACACGGAAGAATCTTACAGCAAATCCAGCTCCTCCAGAAGCTTCAATATCCAGAAAACATATCAATCGGAGAGGGTGAATTTAAGCAGACGAAAATTTTGAAAAATAATACAGTCACTTACAGAATGAGTGACTTTTACAAAACAAGTAACTTTTACAGATACCACACACACACACACACAAAATGTCACAGAGTCCAGTAAAGTCGGATATGAGTCATAATATTTTCATATATCATTATTTTTTTTAATAAAACAAAACGAGAAAAGTAAATCACAACCAGCGTGAGTAGTGTGATTGCACATCAGATCCTCTCGTCCACACATAGCAACTGTTGCTACGCTACAGACTCTGGATTACAGCACAATCAACACATACAGATCGAAAGTACAAAACTGAACATCACTACACCACTGCCAGTACCAGAACAGCAGGAAAGCGGCGTGTGGCTGAAGTGAAAGCACCAGCGCTAACATGCACCTGCCGGAAAAGTCACATGTTTGGCAGCGGAACAAACGAAGTGGAGAAGGAGCGCGTCTGAATGAGCGTCCACCCGACTTATTGAATATGCAAACGCCGTCTGAGTCACTGTCGCCCGGCAGCACGCGGCATGCAAATGAACACCGGCCGCACAATGGCCACGACACAATGGACACTTTATCTGGAACGTGCAAATGATGCGAACACAATGAAGACAATCCCAAGCTGACCTTAAACTGCTCCAGCGCAGGTCCAATTAGTCGCGCGCCATCTTTACGTCCCAATTAATGTTAGTGTGAGAACGATCCAGAAAAACATGTGCATATGTCTCAGTACAACGGACATTTGACTGCTCAAGACATCTGAAAACATCTGAAGCGTTACAGTATATTTCCCTGAAGCACAGATCAATCAACTCTTAGCGATATTATGAACATATTAAAGTTAATATTTGTTATTAACTCATTAATTATAGACCGTTGGCTGTTATTAACTGTTATTATTATATTCGTTAGCCTTTTCAATTGTTAATTGTTATGCGTTACAAAAGTTCACCATTGTTTGGAACAATTAGTAACTGTAAATTATGTATTAATTATAAATGTTAGCAGTCATTTGGAGCAATTAGAAACTGTTAATGATTGTTGTTATAAACATTAGCCATTATTACTGTTAATAACTGTTATTTATAAGGTAAGGTTATCTTTAATTTAAATTTAATTGTATTTATGTAAATAATTGTTATTGTGTATGAATACTATATTGATTAAAAACTACAAACATGAGAAATTATTTAAAACCATTAACATCTGTTATCAACTGTTATTAATTGTAAATGTGTTTTTATTTGCAATATCTCTTTTAACATCTCAAATTGAAGTTCATTTTTTGAAAAATATTATTGCTGCGGTTGTAGGCAGCAGCATTTTTGCTACTGTTAATACTACTGTATTGATAGTTTGATCATTTTAATGTTTTCCATTCTTAGAAATGAATTAATATTGTGAAATATTGTAAATGCATTTATTTGTTGTAGCAGTCACTACTGGCCTTTATCTGTCAGACAGTAAAACATAAGATAGTAATAATGTTCTAAGTGACTTTGTCCTCTGGGATGTGCTACTATAATCTACTGTGCAGCATCACAATGTCACAATGTCAATTTACTAATGCCCCCCGGGCGCCGCACTGTGTGGCTGCCCACTGCTCCGAGTTCGTGGCTGATCGGATGGGTTAAATGCAGAGAAAAAATTTCCCCACTGAGGGACTAATAAAGGTTCAATTATTATATTATTATTATATTACTATCCTGTGCAACATTACAGTGACATGTAGAGAAAGAGGACAGCAAATGTTTCAAACCCTTCTTCAATGCGCAATTTCCTTCTGATTGATACGTTAATATGTAACAATATGTAAATAGTACGGTATTCTTTCTTAAACCAGAATTGAGATGTGGATATTTCTCTTTTCTTTTCTTTTTCAACACACACACACACACACACACATTATATATGTATGTATATAATATAGTTTCTATTGTTTTACGATACAAATAAAAACAGGGCTGGACGAATGACAAAAAAGGTTTTTGACTTATTGACTTGGGCTTGACAACATGACATGAATAATTAACAAAACAACGACAAAACTCACAAAGGAAAATGACGTGATCAGCACAAGTCACATGATGATCGATAGACAAAAATGCACGATTGCATTTAAATTTTGAATGGAAAAGCCAAATGTGACGAGTTCTGTCAAGGTTTGGAGTCCAACAACAGCTTTCCTGTTGGAACTGTCAGATGACGGAACGGAGCGCTTGACAAACCCTCATTGATTCAGTCTGACAGACACAAAGATGTGTAACAAACACCAACACTACACTCTCTATGCATGGCCATGCTCGTGCACAAAGTGCTTCAGTTTCTGCTCACTCTTACTGGACGACTGGACATGCCAGCTCTGTCCAAAGACTTGGCCTGAACGGAGAATTCTGTTTATATTATAAAGCAAGATTAGCGGTAAGCAACTATGGTCCAACTTACTAACCTAAGACACATTTGTACACCAAAATCACACAAGCAACTCAACAGGTAAATACTGAACACATGGAGGAAAAACGCATATGAGAGACTCTTTTTCTCAGTATCCCCAGGGATTCAAGATTTTTTTTTTTTTTGACATAACAGCAAAAAAAAAAAAAGAAGTTAAACATCAGCACAATTTTGCATGTTTTATATGCTGGTCTGGATAATACAATATCTGTCCATGACCATGACACAATATTTTTTTCTTTTATAAATTTTTACTTATATTGTTTACTTTCTATATTGTATTTAAATTAAGGAGATTTTAGGACTTCACACTTCATCTGCAGAAATACTTCCATACATCCCTAAGTATTGTTCATCCTTGCACTTAATGGGGTTAACATTCACCCTGTTGAACTTTCCTTCCTTTCCACTGTAGTTTCAGGGGGCGCTAGTGAGCACACAATTAAATTGAAGATGTGTAAATCTTACCTCATGTCCAGTTTCTTTTTTTTTTAATATTATATATTTTTTTTGTTTTCCCCATCAGGTACAATATGACTTAAAAGCCTTTAAACAATTAATACTGAACACGTTTGAAATGCGAATGAGAGGTCAGGCTCATCAGACTGTGTTTCTAAACATCTTTAACCTGCTAATATATCATATACAGCACGATCAGTTTTAGTTATGGTGCAAGTACAGTGAGCCCTCAAAACAAACCTATATCTAATATATTTCCAAGAAACTGATTAGATACTTATAATTTCCAGTTTTAAATGTATTATCTGCATTTTAATGCATTTAAAAAATGTATTTAGTTTCTTTATTGATTTTGCACTGAATTCAGCAACCACAGAATCACAGTAAACCGGAGGCACTAATCTTAAAAACGACACACTCATTGTGAGGCTTAAGATAGCTCAAGATGACTGAGGCGACCTAGCACAATTATACACACAATGTAGTGCTGGTAGCGGATTAGCGGGGACACCTGCGCTAGGTAAGCTAGGGCTATTTCAAGAGGCCGAGCGATGACGCTGACGTGTGGACAGTGGGTCATTCTTACTTCCTGAAGACTAATGATAGCGTCATCAGCAGCTCAGACACGTGCAGGGGTCCGGGACCCCGCTGTTGGACAACCACCGAGATATTCGCGTGAATTCTAGAAGCATCTCGTCTCATGTAATGACACAGCACACACACTCAAATTCATTTTCGAACCGGCTCAGGTCAGCCAAGCATTTCCGCATGTGCCACAGCATCTGCGTGGCTGGAAAAGATACAAATACAAGTCATTTACCTCACAAATTCCACATTGTGAGGTCTCGTAGGTCGGGCTGGTAAACCTGCACTAAACACGACAGACTTTTATGTAAATAAAACGCAGGCAGACGGTTCCATAGGAGACCAGGGTTGGTTCTGAAAGCCAAAAACAAGCATGAAGGATCAACAAGGGAGCCACTGGTTTAATATTGACTCAACTAGCAAGCAGATCACCACTACTATTACAATAAAAAACGGTCGTTATTTTTACCCTTTGCGTGCTATAAACGCTAAATGATATTTATTTTAGATTAAAGCTATTATATCCCGTCCGCCATATCTTTGATTTAAGAGGGTTTTTAAAGACCTTCCAAATCCTTGTCCAGCGCCGGCGATCAGGCCAGATTATATACCACCAGCAGGACGTAGATCGAGATGTAAATCTGTTTTGAGGTTTTCTAATTACACACTGACCCGTTTCTGGCCGTTCAATTAAATAAATCCAGATTTATAGCTGCGAGTCGGCCAGTAAACAAGAAGAAACGCACCGTTTGAAAGCAGAAGTCGTCGCGCCAACACAACCGGAAGGTTTAAGGTTGGTTTGAGAGTAAAAACAGATGAAAGACTCCACCACAGCTCAGTAAAAGAACAGGTTTCCCATCTAAAACGACAAGCGGGCAAACTATTGATGTTTGATGGAGGTCCCGGGTCATTCCTAATGGTTTGCTTCTCATAACGGTGGCGTTTACGCTGATAATTTACACTTTCTAGACCAGCACGATGGTAAAAGAGCCAAGAGTCTGGAAGTTTAATGAGAGTCATGTGTGTTGACATCCTGTTTGGTGTTTACTGACCAAGATAGCCTCCAGTATCAGTCACACACTGAACATTGAGACTAGATCAACACTCAAACAATAGAAGCACCGAGAAAAAAAAACCTCAGGTGGAACATGAAACAATTCCAATGTGATTTACTCAGACGGAGACGAAGAGCCCCGGTGAAACGCAAACGCAAATATGGAGTTCGCTGACAGGTTTTGAAGATCCAACTGGAGAGAAAGGAAGCACCGTTAAACTTTGAAGAATAATAAACGGGCTGTGTTAAAATCAGGCGCCAGAGAAACAGATGATGTGTCCCCTGTCAAACATGGAACCACTTAAGTCGCGCTACGCTTCCGAGAACCGCTCAATTAAACGACCGTGCGGCTTCGGAAGTTCTAGCGGGCACGGAGGACTTACACAACACGACACTGAGGGAACAAACACAAACTTGTTGGCCAATGCCGGACGGCGCTTAGCATTTAGCCGGCCGTTATCCGTCCATCAGAGCCCGCTAACTCTCCGCTCAAGTCGCCTCAATCAAAGTAGCGGCTTTAGGCGCCCGGCCACGCAAACAACCTCCAAACAAAGGCGATTGCATAAAAATACACTAGACGAACCATACGAACACGACAGACCCGTGGAATAAAATGCGCATCGGTTAATTCTTACCCATTTGGGCTCGCAACCCTTTCAGGGACGTTGCACCTTCCGCCATTTTTGCCGAAGTTTTTTTCTCCTGCAATTCGTCGCTGACACATTAGAGGCGCGCGAGGACGATGACTGCGCGTGACGGCGCGAGTGAAGGACGCCAACAGCGACATCTAGCGTCTGTTACAGTGTTTGCGTGTTCGGGTCACTGTGAGGCGACTTAAGTCAATCAAAAATATCGTTTTGCTAAAACACTGTTTGGTTAAGCCAAACTGTCTTATCGTTTTGTAATTATTCTTTAACCTGTATACAAATATATTAAAGCAGAGGTACTCAAAAAAGAGCTCGGGAAGAAAAGTTAATACATTGATGTAATAATAACAATCTTTATTATTATTAAAAGAACATTTAATTATGTAATTTATTGGACCATGTCTAAACGTCATGATAAAATACATTTCTGAATAAGATTTCTGTATAAACGCTCCTTTGTGTTTGTATGTTTATTATGATGTGTGCGGTGCATTGTGTTCATGTTTGTTTATTTATTTAAGTTTCTGCTGTTGTGACATGACATTATTCCCCGCTGAGGGACTAATAAAAGCTTTTTCAATTCAATTCAATTCAATTCAACTCAAAACTCATTACAAATTAAAATCAAGCATAACGTTCCTTTTCTATTCTGTTCACATTTTTATGTTTGGATAAGATGAAATGGTTTTTTTGAATGGGAAATTGGGCTTGGTTTCTTGGTTTGGCACACATCCCGCCAGAAACAGGATCAGACCCCTCCCTGAAGAAAAACACCTCTTTCCTCTGGGCCTTGCTGTGTGTCCAGCCATCGCAGACGCTTCGATTCAGGGAAGCTGTGGCACTCTGACATCATTCATTTTTAATGACAGGTTCAGCCACGTATCAGTTACACGTATTGAATTATGTATCAGTTCTTGTGTTATTTAAGACTTGGATTCTTACTGAATGTGAGAGATTCTCAGATTCAAATGCGTTGGAGAACAAAGCTTTAGGGCCTGTAGCTCGTGAATCCATCTGATACAATGTGGGTTTAAGCTCAGGCTCCGGTAACAATAGCTGCAATTACTTATTCAGTGACCCGGGCAGAATGCGCCAAAACTAATCTGAGCTAGTTCTGCAGGTTTCAGAAGCACAAGTCACCCAGAATATTTTTACATCCAGAATAAAATTATTTAATTCCGGATATAAAAAAAAACAATAAAAAACAACCACGACAAAAAAAAAAA
>CM051503.1:13435403-13455256 GCA_028031935.1 Paedocypris micromegethes
AAAAAAAAAAACAACAGTGAAAATTAAGAGATTTTAGGACAAAAAAATGATAAAAATATTTGATTAATAAATATTCAGTGTAACTATTTAACATTTCTGAGAACGATTTAAAATGTACTTTACTTACACGTGGAAAATGCTAAAAACATTTGCCTTGTGAATGGGACAACGCAGTATAACGCCCTCGTGTGGACAGTTTAATACAAGCCAAAGGTTCAAACGTAAAAAAAAATGAATAAAGTTTTGTTAAATCATAACATGTTCTTCACTCTCTCTAGTAGCTCAAGCAAACCGGGAATGACCATTTAAAACGGTTTTGGTAACATCTTCAAGTTTTTAAACCCTTTTCAACTGCTTTGATATTATACTGCAAGTTTGAACTATAGTTTATGCAGTATTTGTAATTTGTCATTGATGTGGATATAATGTTGAATATTGTGTTTATATAATGCTTACTGAGTAAGTATGTCCTGTGTTTTATCACACAGTAGTCACCTTTAGTCTTTAACCCTGATGGTCTGTCTTCTCATTGATAGTTTTGAAACTTCCTAATGTGTGGAATTCCTTCAATTCAGAGAGAAAGAGTCTGTGGGAGGTTTGTAGAAATGAGTGTTCATTTCAACTTTGCTCATAAGCTGAAATGTTTCTAAAGCAGATCCTGATGAACACGTGCTGAGGGTTTTATGTTTATTACTGTCTTATGATTAATAAATAACTTTGGGCGTGGATTCTGTCTCTTGTCAGAAGTTCTATATATTATGAAGACAACATAGATTTGGAGACAACTTATAGATTGTTTTACTTTTGGGTTCCTTTTTATTAACAGCTTTAAAACTTATCTTACCTTCTTATTATTGAGTTATTATTTATTTGACGAACATACCATCTAGTGGTTATAATCTGATAATTGAAGGCTTCTGAAGACATGTCATAACAGCGTGAGTAGAAGTTTTATTTCTTGCTCAATCAAATTACACAACTGAAGAAGATAAACATGGATGTTAGTCTGGACCAGGCCACAACGCTTCAATAACAGTTTTTCCTTCTTTAGACTGATGATGTTATTAATCTGTAAACTCCTGCTTATGAGCGTTTACACGTGGATTGTATGTTCATCTGTCACGGCTGAAGGTACGATCATCTACTTTATCTACTGATGTTCTTCAGTCAGCTGTCTCCACTGATTTGGGTTTTGCTGATCAGTTGAATTCAAAATACAAATTTTGTTTAGCTAAAAATGTTGACTGCAAAAGTTTGCTAGTTTTAGATTATGTACACACACACACACACACACACACACACACACACACACACACGTTAGCACAACAAGATCTGTTGTGCTATAATAAAACTCATGTGTACAGAAACGTGTTTTCAGAACTGACATTTTTTAGATACGTACTAAGATTTAAAATATATTCGTAAGTATTATTAGAAAGAAATTTCACAATTTTTAAAAAGGCCTATAAATACACAAGAAAGCACACACTTTTTAGAAAGTTTTTAATATTGTTTCCTGTTTTACATTGTTAACACATGTTTAGCTACAGTGTAACAACAAACACTAATGTGGCTAAAATGTAACACTAATGTAACAACTGTAATGTGCCTAGAGATTTTAAATCCTTTGTAAATTAACGTAATTAGTATTAATATTAAAATGCACTGGTAAAGATGCAGCATTTTTGTGTTCTTCCGTCTCTCAGGCGCTTCTTCCTCGAGTCTGTGGGGAAGCAAGGTTTCCTTCTCCTCTCACCCGTGTCGCTGGCGGATGAGTGACGGTGGTGTGATACCGGCGCTGAGAGAACTGAGTGTGTGTGTGGACCTCATGAGGAGCTTCAGCACGTCCGACTGGACGGCTTTTGTCTATAAAGCTCCAGGAAAGCAGCACGTGGAGCTGGGCCTGGCGGGGAACGCTGGGAACTTGCTGGTCTCTCTCTTTGGAGAAGAGTGGACCGTGGCCTATGACCTTCCCCTGCATCACTGGCACACGGTTTGTCTGACATGGTCGAGTCACACGGGTCATTTTCATCTGATTGTCAACGAAACCAGTCTGAAACTTCATGTGAACGAGTCGCTTTTCAGACCCCTGACTCCGAATGGGACTCTGACTTTAGGAGTATCGCACAGTTTTGTTGGGGGAGTCATTGACTATGAAACGGGGAGAAACTTTCTCGGAGACGTGTCGTTGTTTCGACTGTGGGGAGAAGAGCTGAGTCTGCTCCAGCTGATGGAGAGGAAGTGTGTGGACGGAAGCGTCGTGACATGGAGGGCACAGGACTGGGTTTTTGAGGCGTGCCCACCCTCACTGGATCACCAGCTGAAGTGTGGTGAGAAAAACAATGCTTTTTGATTCCCTTTAACAAGATTTGGAAGAAACACACAATCTGTTCTTTATCATTTCAGTGTGGTCTATATACAGAATTGGAATGAGCACATCCATTACCCAGAATGCCATGGGAGATCTTAGTGAACATGATTTTCAGAGGATTGCTCTGAGCTGGGTGTGGTTTCCTTTATCATATTGTGCTTTTGAAGTTAGCAATTTAGTTTAATGCACATAAATGTACTTTTTTATATTTCAGCTTAGACACATTTTTCCTCAACACATCCGAGTGCAATCTCTGTCTGTGTCCAATTTGAGGTAAGAAATAGAAGTTTGAGATTCAACTGATGTTCAGTGCTTAGGACTTTTATAATACAATATTTTAACAATTAATTGCTTAAAATTATTTGCTTTAGTGAATGAGATGAGCATTGAATTTCCTTAAATATTTTATGGCCAAAAGCCAGAAGTTCAGAAATATCAAAATATCTTAAAATAAACTAAATTTACCTGAGTATAGTCATCATTAGATTATTGTAAAATACAGAAACACTAAATTATCAAAAATAATCAATTTTGTTTACTATGGTATATTTTCTAATTTCTGTCATAATTAATAAAGCAAAAAATGAATATGAAATGTTTTTTTTTTTCACATTTCGACACAAACGTTGGTCATTTCTGCATTTACCTGCTTGAAATTGCTTACATTATTGTATCTGCATTAAGAAAGAACTCTCACCATTGGCAACAACTCAACATCTAATTTTGGCCAGGATAAAAACACGCTGTTCGATTCCAATTCATTGCACTTTGACGAGGGTTCTCTGCCACTTTGGCAAAAAACAAGCAGGGTTTTGCTGTAAGTCAACTGTTCTGTTATAGAAACGTCCCTTACAATTTTCTCTCATCGCATGTTCTTTGATCTGGTTTAGATTCCAACTGTCTGGCAGCTTAAACGAACAAAATCATGTGGATTTAAAGGTAAATTTAACAGTTAAAGGTAAAGTAATTCATTGAACAAACTTTACACTGCTTCTTCGCAGGGCAACAGACAGACACCAAACAAGACACTGTGGTAAAATCTTTTAATTCTAAATTATTTTGAGAAAGTATTTGTAACTTGTGAATGAAGAAATTAACTTTTTTGGGGGTCTTAGGTTTGACTGTGTGGTGTTTGTGAGTGTGTCTCCGGGAGCGGATGTACGTAAAGCAGAAGAGAAAATACACACACTTTTACTACCACAGTACAACTACAATGGCAACTTCATTCTGAAAACGCAGAGCACAACTATAGACATCCGTTCAGTGGGTAAGTGGACAGGTTTTTCTGATTATCGGTTCAGCTCGATTAACTTTCTTTTTAAACCTTCCAGGTGTTTTGCCCAACCTCAACACTTCGACCACTAATGCGCCAGTCTTTCCCCAAACCACACGTCTGGACACCAACCGCACAACAGCAAGTATGTCACATCAATCCCTGTAATTACATTATTTTTCTGAACGGCTAATTGATCTTGTGCTTCAAGAATTTCACACGTCATATCAGCTCACAACACCGTCCAGAGAAACAGTGATTTGTCCATTTACATCAAACTTCATTATAGACAGAGGTGAGTCTGGAAAAATTACACATGCATCCAAATTGGCTTATCATGTGCTACATTTTAATGTTGAAACAACTACATGCTTTTTATGCCATGCAAAGCTACAAGAACAATGAATAATTCACAATATAACAAAGACACATTTCCGGAAAATTGAGCTGTTGCTCATCATATATGATTTACTCTTGACGTGTTTTCTCATTTCGTTTACAGAGTTTGGCGACATTTTTTATAAAGTCCGTCTCAACCTAACAATGAAAGGAAGCATCTCAGATCCAAAGAGAATCTTCCAGCAATGGGTGAGTGGAACTGAAAGACGGGACCTTCTCAGCGTCTAATAATGGCTGTATGTGTCACGATTTGTCCTGCAGCTTCGGGAAACATTAGGAAAATGCAGATTGGAAGTTATAAATCTCGCTTGGAGGGCCGGTGTCAAGTAAGTATCCAAGTTTGGTGCACAGCACACATATTTTGCATATATATCATAGTGGGGTCCCTCTTTCCCTTTTCTTAACCCCAAGCATCAACCTTAAATTCATAATCTTAACCCAAACTCAATCATAACTTCAGCCCTAAATCCCTTGACCCTCAAACCTTAGATGTTGTGGAGTCCAGCCAAATGTTTAAAATCGTACACAAAAATTGGTTTTTGGGGACTCACTATGACCTAAATGCCTACACACACACACACACACACACACACACACACAAACATACACACCAGCAAATTTCACCAGCAAAACATACACTCCTTTTCAGGTTCTCCAGCACTTTTCAGATTCAAGCTTCAACGCCGGCAAATGTTACAGAGACCGGGATGTTGATTTATGAACTTCTAACGAAAGGATTCTCTAACAGCACCATCACTATCAGTGTACCAGCCGATGAAGTCAACATCACACTCATAGGTACCGTCTGGATTCTGTTTTTCTTTATATGCTTTTGTAAGCGCTGGTTTTACTACACACACGAACATCGAACAAACTACATTCAATAAATTGTAGATTCAGTTAGCAGTCGTCCACGTTTTCCTTTAAATACCATTGACTGTGATTTCCCCTTTGCCTTCTTTTTACATTTTTATCGCTTATATTGCGTTGTTTATAATACACTGAGTTTTCACTTTTTGACAACAGATTCCATGCCAATTTTAAAAGAAAAAAATACAACATGGATTCTCTTTTGTAAGAACAATAATATCATATGATACTTTTACAGTGTGACAAAAGCGCTGATGAGATTATTAAAATAATAAAAGTTTAATTTGACGGAGTTGAAGGGAAGACCCACAAACTTACTTGCCAGCAGATTGCGTTGAATAGTATTAAAATACATTTATTTCCATTAAACACTTAAATTTGTACTATAAAATGTGTGGTTGTAGATCCCGGCTACTGTCCAGAAGAGATCTTGCTTACAGTTTACGGTATTTACGTGTGGCCCAGCATGACAGCTCAGAGCACATACACCATGGGGTGTGTGAAAGGGCGTGAAAGTGCTTCACGGTTTTGGTAAGTTAAATTTAATTTAAAAACTCTCATTTTCACATCTTAACGCAGCTGCAGAGCAATATATAACCATGCAATAAAACTCATCCTGTCTCTCGACGCGCAGACTGAACCACAATGGTTAGGAAAAAGCGTATTAAACCTCTCCGCTGTCTTTTGTTAAAACTGAAAATCTAGAGGACGTCGTCGCTCTGTTCAAGTGTGGATCTTTCAGAGGAGCGAGATAACAGGACTCCATTAGTGATGTGAAGATACAAAGGAGAATAATAATAGTAATGGAAAATGTTGATAAGATGGATTTGCAAAGGCATTTTTCAAGATGCAGTTCATTGAGTGGTTCATCGGTGTGCTTTAAAATACCGTCTAGTAATGTCTTAATATACATTTTGCAACCATAGATTAAAAATTAAAATGTTATTTTACTGATATAACAGTGTCAGTGGCCATTTATATGCCACCCTCTATCTTTCTACCATCTTTCCGTCACTCGGCATACAACCAAGACACACTTCTGATTAATGAAGCGTCTTATCTCGGTCGTGTGGAAAACAATATCTTTCCATTAATTACTGAGACTTGACAATCGTACGTGGATCTGCAATACAAACATTAATCAACTGCAATCACCAGCACAAGCAACTGTTTTGGTTGGCGAGCTGTAGCGAACACACACTCTGCCAGCACCTTTATCAGTTCAAACACGTATTAATCATTTATTATCAAATTCACTACAGTAAATTAAACGGGGCAACTGACAAGGCCGAGTGGGAACAGCCGGATATGAGCCGGTGTTTACGGACTGTGGCCGATTTTTCCGAACTGGAAAACATCACAGTTACTCCTGGTAAGTACAAAAACAATTCAAATTATTATTATTATTCTGAAAAAAAAAAAACGTGAGATGTTCATTTCTATTCTGCTTCCAGATAACTCTGAAGAGGTCGTGAACATGATTGACGAATTGCTGGATGATCAGAACAGTCTGAGTGATGCTCAGATGGACATTGTGCTCGAGAAACTCTCTGCGGTCACTACGGTGGCCACACTGACCACACACCTGTCCGGCAGCATTACTAATGTCGTTTCAGAAATCTGTAATTTCACAATTAATTTCACTCAGTTCACCAATGAGTGAGTATGCGAGCGCATGGCAAACAGAAACGCTTGACCTCAGCTGACCCCTGTGGCATTTTTGTTGGTTAGAATCCTGAACATTACAGACCATGTGGGAGACCGGACACAGTTCAGTGGAGCCGATCACAACATGACGGCGTCTTCATTAGCGCTCCAGTTGGTCAACGCCGACACCTCACAGTTTCAAGGCCTTTCGTTCGGGGTGTCGTCCTTCCAGAGCGGCTTCACCCCTCAGGTGAGAACCCCGACTGTGGTCATTAAATTCACTTTTGCAAAAACATATTGAAATGTCATCGCACAAGTGTTTTCACACGTGTATCTACAAGGTTTCTATCTCCTTTAGCAGATCACAAAGTTCAAACGGTTATTTTAGGTTAATTGAAATGTGGGGTGTGATACTAACTCTGACCGCTAGATGGCTTAGGAGTCGGTATGATGGGAAGTGTGTTTGTCAGTGTTGGAAACTGGTTCTGATGTGTGGTGAGCAAGTGGTGACTTGTTTAACTGTTGAAACGTAATGGTTTTAACACACGGCAGTTGTGTTGTGTTTTTCTTTTGTAGATATTTCTTGACAGGAACTTTACCGAACATCCAGACATAGAAACCGTGGCCTTCATTTCCTTGCCTGCAGCCATTGAAGATTTTTTCCTAAAAAATAAAACACGCATTCAGTTCCATTTTTACGGCAAAGAAAATCTTTTTGAGGTAAATGTTGGCATT
This sequence comes from Paedocypris micromegethes, assembly GCA_028031935.1. Classification (NCBI taxonomy): domain Eukaryota; kingdom Metazoa; phylum Chordata; class Actinopteri; order Cypriniformes; genus Paedocypris; species Paedocypris micromegethes. Next base: position 13,442,699 of record CM051503.1, read on the forward strand.
GGATATGTGGATCCTTTTTTATTAATGTGTATGTTTTTCTTCAAATATTTTAGTCTAAAATACCTGCTTTGTACTATTAGAACAAAATGTTTGTGTCTATTTATGTCAAACAAAATGCAGGACTACACAAGTAGCTGGAGTCTGAACTCTTACGTTGTGTCAGCCAGTGTCACCAATGCCACGGTCAACAACCTAAAGACCCCAGTGGTGGTCAGTTTCCGACATCTCCACCACAAAGAGGTCTGCTTTACGTTCAACTCAGAATGTATTTTATGGAAATATTTTGGGATTATAGAATAGATTAATATATTGGAATGATAGGTGCCAACCTAATGAAAAATACAAATCTTATCCCTGTTATCTTGAATAATCTGATTAATAATAATAATAATACGTAATAATAATAATAATAATAAGTATAATTATAATAAAAATTATAATTCTGTAATCTGTATAATTTTTGTAGGATCAAGATGTCATAAAGTGTGTATATTGGGACTTTCATCAAAACAGTGAGTGCTTTACAAGTTGTGTTAGGTATTAATAAGATGTTGAAGCTCATCAATATGTCTCGTAGATGGGAATGGTGGTTGGAATGATAATGGATGTCAGACAGTTGAGTCTAATGCCACGCATACGTCTTGTTCCTGTGATCACCTCACACACTTTGGAGTTCTTCTGGTGAGTGCAGTGATTAAAACTACTTGAACTGAAGCAGTATTTTTCGTATCTGGCATCAGAGCAAATTTGCCTTTGCCAAAGGTCATTGAGAATAAAAAGTTGCAGGGTAAATATAATAATTAGGACCAATTGTTTTAAGAAATCCTTTGAGAGTCAAAGGTCAATTTTTTATGTGAAAACAGAAAGTTTGAAACAAAAACAGTTTGACTGTTCTTGGCAGCATAATTATGTGTGGAATTTAAAGGAGAATAGAATATTGAGGAGTATACGGCATCAAGTTCGAGTTTAAGTTCAAGTTTAGCAAAGTCGCTATGCGAATTAGGGGAAAATAGTCTTTATAGAAGAAAAGGTCCATTCTTTATCTGTGTTAAAAAAATATGGGAAAAAGAATCAGTTAAAAAAAGAAAAATGTCCCTTGTCCATCGTTGTTCAGACTATGAGCTATGACTATAAGAGCAAGCTAGATTGCGACAGTTGCTAGAAAAACAAAACCTGGAGTAGGGCAATGTGAGACAGGGGTGGGAAAGGTAAACTAATAATTAGGCAAGATGAGATGAGATTTTACATGTTTTCCTTTATTTTTTTCATTTATTAAGGACATCTCTAAAACCCCAATAAACCCCGAGGATGAAATGATTCTGACGATCATCTCGTACCTAGGAAGCGGAATATCCGCCATCTTTCTCGGAGTCACTCTGCTGACGTATCTGTCCTTTGAGTGAGTTTATCAGATGGTTTGACACAATGCAGAAAATGACAATGTATCATTATTAACTATTATTATTTACTAACAGATAATTGAATAAAAATAACAGTATGTGTAATTCACATTATTTTGAAACAATTTCACAGGAAGCTGAGACGGGATTACCCTTCAAAGATCCTTATTAACCTCTCCGTGGCCTTGCTCGGATTAAACATGCTGTACATGGTGAACTCATGGCTGGCTTCCTTTAACAACCTTGGCCTGTGCATTACTGTCGCGGCCTTTCTGCATTACTTTTTTCTGGCCACCTTTACCTGGATGGGATTGGGTGCGATCAACATGTATTTTGCCTTGGTCAAGGTGTTTAATACTTATGTACCGTCTTACATCCTCAAATTTTGCGCTGTTGGATGGGGTGAGCACTGCTTCAAATATGCTTTTATAACTTTTTAAGAAACGCTACAAGTATTGTTGAAATGTGCATTGCAGGTTTACCTCTGTTGATTGTGAGTCTGGTGCTCGCTGTGGACAGACATTCTTACGGCAGCGCTCGCTACACAAGTCTTCTCCAAGATTCCTTTGAATTGTAAATGAGACAGAAACGTCTTTAAATTCCAAAGTCAGTTCACCCTGAAACACAATTTATAATATTTTTTTTATCTTGTTACTTTCCCAGTTGCTGGTTGAAGACTGACGTGACCTTCTACGTGACGGTGGTTTCATTTGTGGTGCTGATAATGGCCTGCAACGTCTGCGTCTTCGCTGTGGTGCTCATTCAGATACACAAAATGCGGGTGAATAAGTCTTCCAGCAGCCGGAAAGGTCTTCTGCACGACGTGCGAGTGGTGGGGAGCCTGACCTTCTTGCTGGGACTCACTTGGATCTTGGCTTTCTTTGCCTGGGGAGAAGCCAAAACTCCTCTCATGTATTTGTTTTCAGTGCTCAACAGTCTTCAAGGTGACTGCCTTCAGAGCAAGATATAAGCACTAGAATGTTTCATTCCAGTAGCTGAAGTGTTTTGTATTCCTTTTGTGCATTCGAATGATAAACACGGGTCACTTGAACAAAAAAGCTGTCAGATCAACTTCTGTTTTAGGGTTTTGGACCCAGAGGGGGGGTTGTGTTGACCTTGAGATGTTTTACTTCTAGACAGGAAGGGCATTTTTAGTAGGGAAAGCTTGCGCTTATGTAATTCATAAACCCTGAGTTGTACAGTCGCTTTTTATATCAGACAAAAATATTTATTGTATTGGCTTCATATATTTTTACTTCTAGATGTATAATTTTGCATCTTGAATGTAGATTCTATACATCTAAAGCACTAAATGAAAGCAGAACATCCACATTGCTGCTATAGTTAGGTTGATTGAACTTTATATTTGACAAATAGACAACTCAAAAGGTTTTGTTCACTTGATTTAGGTTGGGTGTACAGTGAAAAGTACAGTACAGGACAAACTTGTTCTATATTTGGCTGTAAGATAAGATGTAGAATTTTGCCCAAGAACAACCTGCTTGTAAAAAACTTAACTAGTTAGTTTTAGTGCACTAAATTTGATTCTCAGACGTTTAAAGCATTTCCTTCAAAATGTTAAGCATGAAAAGATAATTGTGTGTCTTCTGTTTTAGGATTCTTCATTTTCCTGTTTTATTGTTTGATGAAAGACAATGTGAGGAAACAATGGAGGATCCATCTTTGCTGCAGAAGATTCAGAGGAGCTGACAATTCAAGTGAGCGTTTTCTATAATTACTGTCTGTACTGTATATCCCATCGGTAAATGAAATGCTAAAATTGAGAAGTAATTTACCATTAATCAATGTGCCCAATAATAAAATGAACGCAAAATGAAGGAACTACTAGAATTAAGAATACTCTGTGCTCTGAACAGATTGGAGCCGTTCTGCGACTCAGGAGACCAAAGCTAAAGGAGCTCCACAAGTCTCACTGAATAGATCCATGAAGTCCGAGTCAACCAGCGAGAGGAAGTGTTAAGATTCCTCTGATTCAGACATGAGTCATTACAACACGTGCTTGTAACAAAGCAAAAAGTAAAAAAGACATTCCGTGAATTTACTCGTCTCTAAATCATGTCAACAAATTTGCATTTCACTTTAAATTAACATTTTTTGTTATCCAAACCCACAGTCTTAGTGTTGCAAACACATTACATTGTTGTTTTAATAAATATTTCAGTAATAGATTTTTTCTTTTTTTGATGTTTTGTACTATAGTGTTTTAATTAAAATATTTAAAATCAGTGTGTCATAAAACAGTAGGAACATAAGACTTTTTCTGCAATAATTATGTTGCCTTTTACACGTTAATCAGATATAGTTCATAATACACAATAAGCCACTGTTTATTAAAAATTCACACTGTTTTAACTTGGATTTTTTATATATGATCATTGAAACATTTAGGTATTTGTGACAGATATTTGATCCGTGTTTGTGATAATGCTTGAATGGAAATTCAATAAAAATGGTACACAATTGAGCAGAAACATTTTTGAGTATTTTTCCTTGTGCTGACAGTTAATGGTCCGACTTGTTCAGTCACATTCTAGTTGTGCTGGTTAAAGTTCAGAGATAAACGCCCCAAATCAGGGGCAAAACTCGGTTTTGTGTGGCTGTGGATGTCTGCTTTCCGTAGCAATGTAACTGAACACCTAAAGATTTTCTACTTTTTCCGGTGAGTAAAAATGTTATGTTCGATAAATGGTAGTATTGTTGCTGTAGTAAAATTTTGACCAAAGAATGCTAGCAATGTTTATTTTTTGTTACTTACATTATGTTCAAATTAATTTTAAATATGCAATTTTTTATATGCATAAATAATTATGATTTATGCAGCAATATTTAAATATGCATAAAAAACTTTCAAGCTTTTCAACTTTAATGTTTCTTAAATGTTGACCATTTATGTCTATTGTATGAGAAGAAAAAAAAACATTTATTTTCTGCAATTTTAATTTAGTTACACGTACCAATTTTAATTAAACATTACTCATCAATATTTGTCAAATTACATCATTTGTACAAAGATTTTATTTAAAATATGTGTTACATTAATTTATTTAAAGTAATAATATAAATGACAATTATTTTATATGCTGATAAAATCTTTCAGAAATGGATGATCCGTGGAGCTCAGTGGCCGAGAGGACCGAGGAAGAATCCGGTCGCGTCCTTCTCACCTACTTCCAGGGAGACGTCAGCAGCATGGTGGACCAACACTTTTCCCGGGCATTACGTCAAACAAAAAAGCCCAAACGAGAAATTACGAAAAGCAGTGAGAAGTCAGCTCAAACATGTAATTTGAGCTTTAATTTGATTAGAAATAGAATGAATTGCTACTTGTTTGTCTTAACTTGAAAACTATTCAATTTTTGTGATGCTTTCAGATGAATTAAGCTCAAGTCAGTGGGGGAATCAGCCCATAATTCCTCAGACTGTCCCTCGGCTGAACCCTCACGTGGCCCGAGATGGGCCAAGCAGCAGTGTTGTTTGGTCAGGGGTCTCTAGTGACGCTCTGCCCCCTGTTATGTGCTCATCAGCTGGTTCTACGGTTAATATGACCGAACACCATTACAATCATTCTCTTATGAACTTCCTTTACAATGATCGCTCTGCTTTGGCTACGATGATGCTGCCCACCTCTAGACCAGACCACATCAATGGATGGACACCATTTTCTGGATTTGAGGATTAGCTTAATGCCTCTTCTGATTATGGTAAATATTTTTTTGTTCGTTTTGGGGCCAGTGAACATAGACTCTTGAAAACTGTGGGAAAAACATGCCGTGTGTATTTCCTCCATACCAAAATGAAATGTCTACCATTCAGGTTTTGATTTATGTCCAGTGGATGTTTTAAAGGCTGTACACTTGAAACTAAACTCAATGTGCGCAATAAAATCCTCATAAGGAACCTTTTTGGTGCAAAGGTTTTTTGGTAAAATTGCCATAACTTTTCTTTTGCTAATTTAAATATAATAATACGTACAGTATAAAGTCAATTATAGTAATATGCTACATTACATGTATAAATAAAAGAAAATTTAAAAAGAAAAAATCTCAAAAAACAAAATAAAAGTAGGACATTTCACTCAAAAAGGCTAGTTTTTTTTTAAATACAAATTTGTACAACTTGTATGAGGATTTCATTAAATAAGCTTTAAGAGTTGATTTTTCAGTGATCACACATTTTGAACAGACTTACATAGCTGTTTTAGTTAACTCAAACTTTGAGCACTTTTCTTGCCGAAAAATTGAAAGATCTTCAAATGCTGTACAACAACTTGCATTCTAATAAAACTAGTCATGACTTAAATTTTGCTGCGTTTTATTTTTTTCTCAGAAATCTCAAACAATTCTCATTCAGAATATTCAATTGATCTGTTCAATCGAAATGAATCGAATTGAATACTCGCCACAAACTAGACATTAACTGAAGTCCTCAAGTGGCAGCTCAATTCAAATTTCAAACACTGCAGCCTAGTGGTCTAAATACAAAAGTGCTCATAATTTCAGAAATATATTAATAAAGGAAGCGTAACGTTAAGTCTGTATTTCTTGGAGTCAAACTTAATCCTGCTCTATAAAGTAGCATTCGAACTTGACTCCCACCAAGAACTTGACACAGATGGAGGACACCCATCTTCACACCCCTGACTGTGGATTAGTGATGTTCTCACACTATATTTAGAAAAACCCATCTGTTGGAACACACTTTCCAAATAAAGATGACCAGTTGATGATGGGATGACACTTGATGATACCTTTAATTCAGCCAGTACGATTGCAAAATTCTGTATAGTTTCATCTCTGAAGTTTATTATGATTATTCATATATTGTATTTGTTCAGCTGACATAAGAGTAAAAAATTTGGTAGCCACCAATAGTTTCTCTGACTTTTTTGAGCAGTGTCCAGGTGATGTGGAAGGGAAAGGAAGGGCAATAAAACTTTCCCATAATTTCTGTCTCGCTTTTATCCAACTCCGCTCTTCACTCGAGCTTTATCTGTAATTATAGCCTGCAGTGTAGTGCAACCCAATTAGCATGCTGACCTAGCGAGGTGTCACCTTTAGGACATATTTCAGTCCTGACATTATGATATAGCAGAAAGAGGATTATCTGTTGTCCAAGTTACGTCGGCAATGATAATGTGTCATTTGTAAAACAATGGGCTCACAGAAGAAGCTAAATAGCTTTGGCTAACTACTGTGAACTAGCTGATAATGTTGACCCAGTGTCGTCCATGGATTCTGACAGCAGGAGCTGCAGAGAATTTAGGTTTATCTGCATTATGCCTAATTTTTCCGCAACAAAGAGTATTGGATAATTTAATCTAAAACTAAAATGGAAAACAGCTATAAAAAAAACTATAAAACCTATAAAAACTATAAAACTATAAGAAGGTGAGAAGATGAGACGGGTGAGGGAACTAAACCAATAGCAGGGAAAATAATAGCATTGTGCACTGAAAACAGATTTCTTCAGAAGTGCCTCACACAAAAATAATAAACGTAATAACATAGTCAAAAGAGAAGACCAATTATGACAGAACAAAAAAAACCCCAATTAAAATAGACCCGAGTAGCAGGACACAAACACACACAGACACACACGCGCAAGCACGCACACGCGCACACACACACACACACACACACACACACACACACACGTCCAAGACCATTAGGCCACTAGTGTGGCAGACAATTTTTCATCAAACACTTTTTGTATAGTCAGAAACTGTTACTTTATTCATCAAAAACTGTCACTTTATAAATCAGAAACAACAACTTTTCCCACAAAAAGCATTTGTTTATTCATAACTCACTGTTACGTTCTTCATCAGGAACTGCTGTGTGTAGAATACATGAACACTGCTTCTGCACAAAGGTGGACCCAAGTTGAGGTCATCCTGTTCAGAGGAGTTATGTTCTTCTGCTTTTTCCTAAAAACACAAAAGACACATTTCATCATTAAACTAAAAGAGTGTTGTCATCACCATCATTTCCAAAGATGATCCTAACAATCAGATGATAAACGTCTTAGGATCGTTTTGATATTCTGCATTATTGTTTTAATTATTGGCTGTGTACAGATTTCCCTTAATGCCAACTTTATATGAAAAAGTGAAAATATAAGTTTTACCCCTATTCTAATTAGACACTGTCTAAAAAGTTAAACGTCTAAATCTTTTAAGCTTGCGTTTGTTAAATTCTGTTGGGCAATACATATTTTAATTTCACAACGTTAACAAGTCTCTGGTGTTTAACCGTTGTATTGCAGTCACGCTCCAGACTTTCTGTGAAGGTTCATTTTAATTTCTTGATTATTGAGGCTGAATTCAAGCTTCCAGTCTGAGTGTTTTAATGCTAGTAACTGAAACATTTTCTGATTAGCTGTGTTTTTTGACCATGACGCTCGAAAAATTATGCTTTTTTTAATGAAAAATAAGATACTGATTGCATTACATTATTCCCTTTATATTTTTGAATCTCCGGAGAGTATCTCAGTGTGACTAGTTGAGGTTAAACTCCAGCATTTACAGCTTTTTTGGTGATCACATGCACACACACACACTGAGAGAGAGAGAGAGAGAGAGAGAGAGAGAGAGAGAGAGAGATATGCTGGGTAGAGAGGGGTGTGTGTGGATAAATAGATGACAGGATGGAGGGAGAGAGAGAAAGATGGAGAGAGAATTTCCCTACCTTTGCCACCAACACACTTCCCATGATCGCCTTCTCGCCACTACACACTGGGATTCGTGGAGGTCAGCAGCAGCAGCAGCAGCAGCAGCAGCAAGGTGTTAATGGTGCTGCGCACGTCAGTAAGAAGGAAAGAGAGAGAGAGAGAGAGAGAGAGAGAGAAGAGGAGAGAGAGAGAGAGAGAGAGAGAGAGAGAGAGGAGGGAGAAGGAGTAAGAGAGAGATGTGACGGTAGTGAGTCCATTCCACAGCAAAGTCTTAGTGTCAAAACTAATTACGGCTGCAGTGAGGCTGCTATGGTCGTCTACATCTGGACCTTAAACATCACCAGCAAGTTCACTCCTACAATTAACCAAAGTGCAAATGTCACCCCCGGCTCCCTAGAGCCCCAGGAGAGCGCCCCTGGCCTGAGCCGGACCGGACACACAGTCACCGCCGTCTGCCTCGGACTCATCCTGCTGTTCGGATGCCTCAACAATCTTTTCGTCCTGCTGATCTTCGCCAGGTTCCGCGCTCTGTGGACGCCCATTAACCTCATTCTCCTCAACATTAGCGTCAGCGACATACTCGTGTGTTTCTTCGGGACTCCCTTTAGTTTCGCCTCCAGTCTCTCCGGGAAATGGCTGCTGGGACAACGCGGCTGCAAATGGTACGGGTTCGCCAATTCGCTTTTTGGTAAGTTTTGTTGTAGTTGTTTGGATGGAAGTTTTACTCGCCTTTACGAACTTTATAGCGTGTCGAGTGGAGTGTGCGCGCGAGTGAGCGCGCGCGTGCGCCGACTTGTGTTGTTTAAAACACACCTGTCCGTTTTCTCAATGAGTTAAACTGGGAAGCTCAGACTTGTTTCGTCACCATCCGATTTAAAAGAAAATATTACGAAATGTTCCAACAATACTTAACAAACCAGTAATTTAACTGTGCTAAATGTTTACGAAGACAAAAGGTAATTGGCATGTCATGAACCCTGTCAATGGGTGTGTGTGTGTGTGTGTGTGTGTGCGTGCGTGCGTGCGTGCGTGCGTGTGTGTGTTTGTGCGCGCGCATGACACATTTATTAATATTAGTTTTGTAAACGCACTTTAAACACTTTCCCTCCTCAAGCTGTGAAATTCATTTTCTGTGCTATTTTGTGCCATATTTAAATCATTCTGCCATGAACATCTTTACTACAAAAAACATATTTACTACAACAGCACTCCACATCCATGCTTAGTATAAAAATATATTTCAAGGAAATAAGACAAATGACTCTTTAACAATATTACATTTAAATCTAATTTCATGCAGCATTTAGGTCAGTTAAATGTTTTCGCATATACTCCAAATGGACACAGCCCAGAATCTCTCTGATCTTTGAATTTTTTATTTTTTGGAGTGGTCCCAGAAGTAACCAGATTGACGTCCCCCGGTGGTCTGACATTTATATGGAGAGTTTGTTGGGCCAGTTAATGACTCTGATGGGAATGTTATGACACACTTCCTGTCTCTAGAGGAAGTGTAGGGCAGATGGATGTGAACTTCACTTGATGCCTTTGTAACATTTTGAACGAACTCTTCACTAATTTAGATTTGTAGTGCTCACGGTATTTGTCACTTATAAATAATTTCTGAAGAAATAAAATTCTTTGCAACAAAAGAAATAAGTATTTATACATTTATATTAGAATTTAGATTTTCATTTATGATAAAATGATAAATACAAATATTCAAAGGAAATATTAAAAGACAGTAGTAGAATAATGTTATACAAAAATAAAATATCTTATTATTTGTATACATTACTACATACTGTTTTGCCTTTTCCTCGTATTATTTCTTATGTGCCTTATGTAAGGCCAATCCAAACTTTTTTTTTCATCCATTTGTACTCGTGGGATTCACCACTCAGACCATAAATGCACAGGAAATGTGTTTTTCAGCTTGACACAAAGCAATACATCTTTATTGAAACATCACAGTTTCCTTACAAGTCACGACATGTTCAAGTCAAACCAACTGAAATCCTGTTATATTGCCGAAATGCCTTTAATTAACAACCTCAGTATTCAGAAACAAAAACACGCATCTATAAATGCTCTGTTTAAATTATATTTTGTCTTTTTATAAGACCTGTTGATTATTTGCAACTAAATATGAACGGCAATACTATAAAAAGTGAATTACTTAAGAAAACAATAGTGCACGGGTTAAGGACTCTCCCTAAAGTTCTCGATGTCTGCTAGTCATTTCCTCTCTTCACAACTGGTGAGGAATTTCCTTCTAAACCTGCAGTTTTACCAGAACCGCTCTTTTTCCCAATTTTGTGACACAAAAAGACGTGAAATATTCCAGGAGCTAACATGACGATTGATTTTTCTCCATGATTCACACGTGGCCTGTGGTTTTGATGACCAGTGTGTTTAGAAGGTTCGGTTTGATCTGACATATTATGAGGAACTGTATGATGAAGGGAATTGGATTTTTATCCCAACAGGAATTGTGTCTCTGATGTCTCTGTCCATACTTTCATACGAGCGCTACACGGCCCTGCTGAGACCCTCCAGAGAGCAGGCGTCGGACTTCCGCAGGGCCTGGCTGTGCGTGGCTGGCTCCTGGATCTATTCGCTGGTCTGGACTCTTCCTCCGTTCCTGGGTTGGAGCAGTTATGGGCTTGAAGGAGCCGGAACTTCATGTTCCGTGCAGTGGGAACAGCAGTCCATCAACAGCATCTCTTATGTCCTGTGCTTGTTCATCTTCTGCCTTCTTTTCCCCCTGATGCTGATGGTCTTCTGCTACGGGAAAATCCTCTTCATTATCAAGGGGGTGAGTGAGGACAGTCTGAGATCCTGGTTTCTCATTCTTCTCAATCCTGCTTTATGAAGGTGTTAGAGTCTGATTTTCTCTGGATGTGATGATAAAAATTCAACTTTGACTAGATAGTGGAGTCATACTGCAAGGATGAGATTGATGGAAAACTTTCACCTAAATTCAAACTGTTGAATGTATACGTTAACTGAATTTTTAACTTTGACTGAAACTATAGTGGAACATTGATGTTGATTGAAAACATGCCATTTAAAAAAAAACTTTACCCACTCAAAAGTGAAAGTTACATAACTCACACCATTTAAAAAAATGCTATAGTGATATGATGTAGTCATCTAAAAAACACACACAAGCACAAAACCACACACACAAACAATATCCAACCAATAAAGATAATTATTTCATGTAGCACCTTTATATTGTTTTTGTTTATTTTTTATTTGCATTCACAAATGTGTACTGTGAAATAAGGTGTTAAGTAAACTTTGTACTTTGCTCGACAAAACACAACCATATCTCCGATTCTGTCTTTTAGCAGGCATCTAATTACTGTACAAGCTGTAGATGCTCCCGTCTTTCACTCTTTTTTATCCAGTTGATATTGATTTCCGCGGCTCGGGGAATTAGAACAAAGCCTTGTGGGTCATGGGGTTAGACGCCGCTCATGGGCAGAACATTTCTGTGACTCATTCGTCCCTCAGGCGGCTTTTATACACACACCGCTGTGTGAGGGAATATGTAATGAGTCTTTCCTGTGGGTTGTAAGGGATTGAACCTCTAGACGCCGGAGCGATTCCATCAATGAATCACCATTGGAGGTATTTTTAGATCGCACAGCGGTTACTATTGGTGACGGACCGTTATGTAAGACGCTTATTTCCTCCTGGCACTTCTCCAGGAGCAGGTCCACAATGTCCACTTCCATTACAAATATGAGTGGGCCACTGGCTTTTCTTGGAAATATAAACCCAGAAGAAATTAGACGGGCGTCCTTAAGAGAAATTAAGAGCGTGCTCGTAAAATAGAATTGCACTTCAACGTATTATGCCAAATTGATTTCAATTGCAACTGTTCGATTGAAATTCCTGGTTGTGAAAATCAAATTAGATCAAATTAAAAGGCTCCGGAGTGTGTTTTCATGAATGGATGTGAATGCATGTGTCTTCATCTGCAGAATTAAAGGTGACATTATTTAAATGAGTGTTCCAGACTCATGTGAGGCTAATTGTGGTTGCGTCTTTATGTTAATGAGCACAACACTAGGTTTTGTACAAAATAAGAAAAACTGTTTCATTTAAGCTATTGAACACAAGTAAATGGTAATGTACTGAGAAAATACACTAAGTATAAATTAAGGTGATTTCTAAAGTGCCACTGTTTTGCTTTTCAAAGTCATTTTTGTGGCACAGAAAACGACTTAAAACAAAAAAAGTAGAAAGGCTTGAGACTTAAAACGTTTTTAGAAAAAGTGTAACATTTTGGAGTTTAAATGTCAGATATACACAAACTTTGATTCCACTTTAAACTGTAGAATTTGAATATTATTAAAATACGATGATAAATTATTATATATAATAATATTATTATTATATATAATACCGGTATATATATACCGTATTATATATATTATATATATATATATATATATAT
>CM051503.1:13455263-13503400 GCA_028031935.1 Paedocypris micromegethes
ACACACACACACACACACACACTGGTGAAGAAGCTGCCAATACCATCACAATCAGCTCGTTTGTGTCAAACTGAGCATGTAAAGAGTGTGAAGGACGTGTGTGGATGATATCTGCTGCTGATTGAATGTTCACATTCTGCGTCTGAGCTGCTGGAGATCAGTGGACAGACAGAAGACTCCGTGATCAAACCCTGCAGCATCTCGGTCACGACAGTGCTTCAAGCTTACAAAACCCATCTCTGCTTTATTCCTCAACAACATGCACAAGCTAATTCAATCAAAGCAAATACGACAGAACAGCCCATGGTTGCAAATTTGCACATTTTTTTTGTTTTTGTCGGCTGCGGATAATTAAATCGGTCTAATTCTGGTGGAGCCGGAATTGTTCCCTCATGCTTCATGTTGATTTTATTAGCTTCCTATTGAATTTTCTATATGAATTGAATCCTTTTCTCCATTATAGGTTACTAAAATCAATCTGATGAGTGCCCAGAGGAGAGAGAACCATATTCTTCTCATGGTGGTCACCATGGTGTCCTGCTACCTGCTGTGCTGGATGCCATACGGGGTGGTCGCGCTAATGGCCACCTTTGGCAGCAGGGGTCTGGTGACGCCCACGGCCAGCGTGGTGCCCTCCGTCCTGGCCAAAAGCAGCACAGTGGTCAACCCAGTGATCTACGTGCTGTTCAACAACCAGGTCAGTTGATGGTCCGTGCCATGAAACTTTAAAGAGCTTTTGAAGGTGGCTGCACATAAAATTACTTCACGAGTAATTTGTTTATTTTTTACTACATTAGGATTGGTAAACATGTTTATAATATCATTATTTATTTTAAAAAAGAGAAAGACATTTTTTGCTGTGATGGAAAATATTCACATAAATACATACATTATTGACAATATACATAGAAATTTCCCCTTTGTGGGATAAAGTCTCGGAATATATAATTGGCAATTCAGTTCTGTAAATAATAGATAATGAATAGATCATTTAAAATTTGTTCCAATCAGAAAAATTATTTATGACGAGAATAGAACAGTTAAAGTTCTGCTTTGCTTCTGACAAAAAAAAGGAAAAAAAAGAATGTGATTTCCCTGTCTTCGTCATGGCATGAAGAGACTAGTCTGTTGTCTTTTTCAGTTCTACAGGTGTTTTATAGCCTTTTTAAAATGTGAAGGAGAATCCTTGATTCAAGCCCAGAACACGCAGCAGAGCAGTAAAGACCTCCAGCCCTGTTACGGCCCCTCGTGGCACGGCAGCTTCAGGGGTCCCCAGAAAGAGCAGCCCACCCTGGCTCTAGTTGTACACTACACTCCATAAATGCTTGTTCTTGTTATGTGTCATCATGACTTGCGGATAATTGCGACAAAGTTCTAGATTTCTCGATACATTGTCAATGTCATGTAGCTATAAATGTACAACTGTCTTTACACTTTATAAACACGTAGCAGATTGTAATGACTGTTGTGACCAGTAGTTGGTGCTGTTGCGCTTGTCTTTCCGCAGGCGGCTGAAGAAAGACGCTGTTGAAAACTGAATAATCTGTTTTCTTTTTTGTAAACCTGTTTTGTAAAACTGTGTTTCTGTAATATGCTTTACTCGTAGCACTTTAGTGAAGCTCTATGCTGGTCGTAACAGTAAAGAATATAAATGCGCATGCAAATAGATCCATGCATCATAATGTATAATAATGGGTTTATCAAACTTTTCTGTGTCTGTAAGTTGCTATTGCGCCGGACGCTTGTGTGTGGGGGAGGGGCGTAATGCATATGTATTTTTAAATGGAATACTGGTGGAACATTGAATGTATACACATACATACAGAAAAGATGTTGTGTTCTGATGTCAGTAACAAAAAAACCGTTATGCAAAACGCGTGTCATTATTTATTTCCCCAATACAATTGCTCTAATTGTATCACAAAGTCAAATGTACTCCTCTCATATTTTCAATTTACAAATCTTGCCGTTTCCGACCAAAATGCGTCTGTTTTATTTGACAGCATCTAAAAGCAAATTTGGCAGGAGCGGAACGATGGTTGTTTGCACGCACGCACACGCGCACGCACGCATTACTGCTGACCTCACGCAACCTCTGTGAAATATGCAAATCAGCACCCACACGCAAACTTAAGTACACGACTTGAGCCTCGTCTTTCCGTTGTTATTTTGCATCTTCAGATGCCAAACATTATTAAACCGTAGACCGCTTTGGAAAATTCAGCCATTAGCGAAGAGATTACGGGGGTGTTGTATTGTTTTCATCACTCGAAGCTTGCGATTCTATAAGATCGGTTACATGAAGCACAAAGCCGCATTGGATGGGACAAAAAGTTAAAAAAATTGATCCAAGTATCAATTTTGGATTACCCACAGGAAAGTACACATAAAATATTAGAAGAACAATTTTACAAAATACAATACAACATCTAGAATTAAAAAAAAAAAGTATAGAGCTGAACTTCTGATCAAAAACTTGGAATCCTGGACCAGTATTACACTGAATTGTTCTTGAGCAAGACACTGATGTCGATCTGCTCATCCAAATAAATCGAAATATATATAGATTACCCGCAACCATGAGAAATGTCAGATTGTACGGAATATGATGGAGTTTCGCAAAAAACCTGAAGAGAAAAAAACTTCAGATTGATGAGAAAATCCAGGCCGATAAAACCTGGTGAATAAATTATGCTAATTCATGCAGGTTTATGAGAAGAATCATGCAGCGACTCGACCTTAAAAGGTGACATCTAACAGGAAGTTACTTTCAGAGAAGCAGCACTTGAGTACTGCATGGGTTCCTTCCTCTCGTCGCCATGATAAACACCTATCACACAAACTATAATCCCCCACCGGTGCCCCCTCGGCCGGGATACAGCAGACCCCCGCTGCCAGCCAATACGGCATTAGTCAAGCTTTTGTCGGTGATCTTGGTGCTGCTGACTCTTCTGACCCTCGGTGGATTCTTCCTCCTGTTCCAGAAACTCAACAGGGTAAGAACTTTTTCCGCATTTGATTTTTGGTGAAATAAAAGAGTTAAAGTTAAGTATGTGATGAGGTTTATTTCAATTGTAAAACACGTTTCGCCGATGAGGAAAGCCAAACTAACGGCCTAGACCAACATTTTAGATCTGATATTAATAATCCAATGACATCAGGCCTAAACAGGCATTTTTTTTTACATTTTGAAATTGCAAATAATAATAAAACCATAATGAACTGTTTTCCCCCCATCTGAATTCTTCAAAGAAAATTTACGGAATAATCTATGATTTACACTATAGAGCCGGAGTGTCAAACTCATTTCACATTGTGGGCCACAAACAGCCTAGGGAGATGTCAAGCGGGCCGGACCATTAAAATGATACCATACTTTGCTATAAATAACCAACTGACAAAACTGTCCTTCTACGAAACATTTCATGAATGGCCTCATATTTAAAAATATATAAATTTATTAGAAATACCTCTGTAAATAAATAGGTGATCCATTTTTCTTTGAAAATTCTACACACTTTATCTACCGGTACTTTTCTCCATTTGGATAACGACATTTTGGCTAATGAGGGTGTAGCGGAGAATCAAGTTTTCAGTCTCTCTCAGTGATACGGCATTGCACTCTGATGAAAACAGCAGATAATCCATGAATTGCAGCTAATTAAAAATATTAATTCCAAGTCTTTTATGCATTTTATCCACTTTCAAATTATTCTGTGGGCCTGATTAAACCTCCTTAGGGGCCTGTTCCGGCCCGTGGGCTGTATGTTTGACACCTGCTATAGAGTGTTCTGTAAATCACCAAATTTATTCAACAAAACATTTCTGTAGATTACGTGATTAGAATAATGACATATGTTGAAATATTTCTGTACCATTGTTAATTCAATAGTGTTGAGGGAACAGAATGTGTTTTGTAAACGTGAGTTGTGTGTTTCTTGTGTTTAGATTCATCTGGAGAATCCTGAAGAAAGCAGAGGTAAGTGCTGCCAACATGTGTCAACATTTTCTCCGTAGAAGTCAATCCTAATCTAATTTGATTTCCTCCTTCAGTGTCAAAGTTCACAGGAGGGCTGAAAAGACCCATAGCCCACATGCTTTTACAAAGAGCAAGTAAGTCAATGTAATTTTTTTTCAAACCAACTTATTTCCAGAACCTCTAAAAGTGAGAATGAAATTCAGTGAAGGTGACTCCTTAATCTGGAAGCACAAAATCTTGCTAATTTGCTAATATTTGATGAGGGTATAACTGTAAACGCATTTTGACAAAATCAAAAGAATAAAGAGAAAAAACATGTTCAAATCGTATTATTATGATTGAGCTGAAGCACTCAAAGTTTTTTGACTCGGGTGTGAAAACCAAGTCAGCAAATTCAAAGGCAAAGACTTTCTGGTAAAAAAGTGAGACTTGTGCTTTCACTTTCAAAAGATTTTTCTTTGTGTGCTTTTGGAAAAAACAATTTTATTTGGCCTTAATTGAAATTCTATATGTTAAGACAGCCACATATAGACTCATGCAAGATGAACGTCTGATCTATTTTACAGAACCGAACGAAGCCGAGTCCAGGATGCTTTTTTGGGATTCGGAACACTCTCTGCTGCAGGATGTGGGCCACAGACAGAACACGCTGATCATTCTACAGGATGGATTGTATTTTCTTTATTCCCATATAACGTTCTCCAGAAACCATGAGATGGGATTAAAGCAAGCCATTTACATCAGCGGACCCAGCCAACAAGACAAAGACAGAGAGATACTCAAGTCTTTTTGCAGCTTGAACACAGCAGGTCTATGTACGGCCTCCATGTCTGGCGTGTTTCAGCTGAAGAAAGACCAGAAGGTTTATGTGAATGTGACAAACACTTCACTGATCAACAGGGACTCCAGTCACTTTGGATTATTCAAACTTTATTGAAAAGAAAAACCCCACCGGAATCCCGGACAGCAAATAATTGAATGAAGAATGAAAATGTGAAGTCAGACACAAAACTCAGATATCCTTTTTAAATTAGGAATGTTTAGTCAACGTAGAAATACAGCCAGAGAGAATTCCATGAATGTCACTGTTGTTGGTATTATTTATTGATTCTTTAGATTTTCTATGTTTGTACTTTAAATATTTTTTATAATAAAAATGAAGTATGGACTAAATAGTACATTTTCTACATATATTATATAGAATTAATAAGATTCATTACAATTAATTAATAATAGATATATTAGAACCCGTCAAGTTAATTTAAGAACATTTAGGAGTTGTTTTAAACCTAAATTTAGATATTTGATTTGAACAATTAGCCACTGATTGGCTCCATTAACAATCGTCATCATCATCTAGTGGGATACAATGTTTATATTAAAAGCAGCAAGAACTTTCATATTTACAGTATAAATAGAAAAGCCCACACAACTATTAATATTCTAGCATGATGTTCCGATGAACACAATTCTTGCTTTACAAGTTTGGAAACTTGTGTGTAGGAAGACTGTGAAAAGACGGGAGCGTAAAGCCACAAGAACGTTTTTGGCATTCCACCTTCCTCCATGGAAAAAGTGAGTCTGTAGTGAGAAAACACGCGGCGTATGTGAGCCACAGCGTTTAAGCGCACAGGAAGTGCGTCTCTACAACTCGGAGTCCGCTAGCAACAACACGCATCAACTTCAGACTTCTCAGCAAAAACTACAACTTAGAATGTGTTTTTATTAACAGTTTCTGAGAACAAAAGAGTTCAACGATAAAAAAGCATATACATAGTTGCATAGATCAGTTTAGCCGACGGAAATCCTATGTTCTACACTTTAAATACAGGAAATTGACATGGACATTTTTTGACTCCTGAAAGTGCTCGTGTTTCCTGACGGTGAAGACCTGGACTGAACACTTTACGATATCACTTATATTACGAGATCAGTGCAAGTTTCCCCCCTGGAAGACAAGATACTCAATCCCATCTAAAGAAACCATCTCCTATCTCACATTATATATTCCTATATACGTCTGCAAACGTACAGCACGGTTAACACGGCAATGACGGGTTATGTTAAAGCACATGCACAAAAACACACAGATAAAACACACGTTGTTTGACAGTAACAGCAGAACATCGCGCACGTCTTATTGCAGCGTTGGAAGAACCGACGGCGACGTTTACTCAGAAGCAGGTGGAAGTTCAACAGAAACAGACATTCGCCAGGTTTATTTTGACGCATTATTCTTTTTCACGCTCCACGTGACCCAGAAATGAAACAACTGGTTGAGAAGATTATTCATCATCTCTCTCCTGGTTGAAGCATTCGAACGCTCAATTAATCCTGAAAAACCATGCTAGCGAAACAACGACCAGACATCGCAGCTCCATTCCCTCAAAAATCGTAAAACGTATATTTTTATGGTGTAAAATAATTTGTTTTCTTAAAATATTCACTTCTGGATGGGTCTAATGTGTGTCCAAACACACTGAAGTACACTAACATTTTTCCTTTGGGTCTTGCATTTAAAATGTTTTGGTAAAGATATAGATAACATAAGATATATAAGATAATATATGAATTGTCATTGTATTCTCTTAAAACGTGAAGCTTGCTTGAATTGTCATATATGTTATATACATATTTATACTGTGTACAACTGTGCAGGATGCACACGCGATTCACATATATGTGAATAAAACGAGGGGATTACATTACACGTGAGGATGTTACACTACACACAATGATGTCATCAACCACTGCTACGCTTGAGCGGGAATGAGAACCTACTATTTTTTTATTTCCTTTTCGTAAATAAATTAATATTATTTTTGGTGAACAAGCAAACTACTCAGTCCTACTCGAGCATAATTTAAACACACTTGTTTTGGTTTTCACATTTTGTGAGGAAAAGAGTAAAAGAGGAAGAGTATTCATGTGAATACTTTTTAGCGTGACGCTACATTAACACACTTAGGGAAAGCAAGTTAGTCTGAACCACATTAGACTCCCAACAAAACTTCTAGAAAGTTCCTTCCTTCCTATTGACGGTTGTGAACCAATCAAAACGTTTTCAGGGACAGTAGCCGTTTCACTGGATGTGATGTAAACCACTGATTTTTTTTTAATGATATGAACCGTCTGGCAATACTATAAATATAAATAAGTGATGAGGAGCTTCTCATCTTGTCCTGAAGGTGGCAGAAACGGTTATGAAGGACATCTGGGAAGACGCACACGCACCTACAGGAAAGCCTTGTGCGTGGTGAAGGCATGAGGAAGAACGACGGAGGTGGCTCATCTTCAGTGGCTTACTTCATCCCAGGAGCAGTCGTTCTTCTGCTTTGCCAGCTTCCGGACCACACGCTCCAGCTCTTTCCGAGATTTCTGCTCTTCCTCCAGACATTGCTTCATCCATTTATTCTCCTGAAACGCCATCAACATTAGTTTCCCATCCCCGTAGAACACCTTGTGCTGTAGTTGTACCTTTTTTAATTCGTGGACTTCATCTTTCAAAGCATAAACAGCATCCACAAGACTTCTGGAAAAGTAACACAACAAGGTCAAAGGTCAACACAGTGGTCAGGAATTGGAATCCAAGTAGTTTGTAGTGAAACGATGGAGATGTTTTAGGTTGTGTAACTTGATTTTTGTTCAGTGCTAGTTTCATAAAAGAATGAAGTTGTGGAGATTCTGCGACAAAATGAACCAAATGTGGCAGCTGGATATAAAGACATGAAAACACTCCATTCTGTTGTCAAACTTCCTGTTCTCTTCCAGCCTGTGAAGTTCTGTGAACCACCTCAGCACACGCGTGGTTTTGTTTACTACATAGTATGTTTGCAAAAAAGTGTGAGCGTAAACCACACAAAGTAAAGAATTTTACCACACTCTGTTCGGTTGGAACCAAAGCGAGAGAACAATCTGAATTTGCTCTTGTGAACCACTGGTGTAAAGTACTTGAGTAACTGGACTTACTGTACTTAAGTAATTTTGGCTACTTTGTACTTGTACTGCGTATCAAATTTCTCTTCATCAGTTTGACCATTAACACGAAGAAAGAAATGAACATACTTCTCCTCGACAGACGTCTGGCCATTGCTTTTCATCTCCTCAACAATGATTTTCTCCTCATCAGGAAGCAAAACTTGGGGCACACACTCCTTCCGAACAGCTACGGGAGTAAAACATTGGTTTGCGGGTTTGATTGATCAGAGTCGTTTAATTCTGAGCATCTCACCAGTGGTTGACGAGTGAAGACTGGCTCCGGTGCAGTAGGCCTCAATCACCTTCAGGATCTGGGCATCTTCCTCCAGAGCCACAGTGCCTGAAATTCAAAGCGTGGAGATCTTTACCACGATTTGGATCTCAACCGACTACCGAACCCACTTTTCCGGAGCAGAAACTCGTCGTCGGATGTTTTGCGATCGTTTTTCCTCTTCGGAAGGAACTTCTTCATTGGTCTGGGGCTTTTGCTGGACTCCTGAGAGACAGACTCAGGTTAAGGAAGCAAAAGAAATGAAGAAACTTTCACAATTGAGGCTGCAGAGAACAACATGACCTATAACAGGGGTTTGCATAAGCTGTGACGGCATCAGGATAATTTTACTGTTAATTATGAGGATTTGTCCAACAACTCAACCTTGCGGTGTGTGTGTGTGAAAGCCGGTGGTTACGTGAGTTTGTATAAGCGCTGTGTCTTTGCTTAAACGCTCGGAGTGAGTCACGTTTCTCTCGAGGTCACTTCATTTAAATCAACTTCATAATGAGTGTAGTTTAGTTATAGAACGTACTGGAAACAGACAGGCTATTGCATTTGAATTGCAATGTTTTATGCAGAATTACTCATTTCCTGAAATGAATGTGCAACACGATGAGAGGAAAAAGTTAGTATAGGGATACAAATGTGAAAGCTTGAGAAGGTGAAACAAGGTTTCCGTGTTGACTTGTCAAAGACTTTTTACTTATACAACAATGACCCTCAATACCAATGTTCAATCGTAACAAATACATTCTAAATAAAATTGTAAGAAACATACAGTTGATTTCAAATAATAGGTTAGTCAGAGAAGACTCTTGTTTGGGCAGAATTATAAAAAAAACTGAACAAATCTCATTACAAACCATTATTTGGTTAGCTGGTCAATTTAATATTACAATGAAGATTACGCTGCAATTGTTTCTCGATTTGAAAGACACTGTAGAAGCTCAATCACTGTGTTTAACGTCTAATCCCAAACACTGAAGAGTTTGTACATTTATTTATCGATGAACAAAGTTTGTAAGAAAAAGTCGTTTTTGCTTGAATAGCACTCCGGTTGTTAAAACCAAAACTATCCTGTTACAATTATTAACCAAAATTGTATATAACTCTGTAGATCATAACTCTATTTAAAATAAAACATAAAAAAATTGTAAAACGTAAAAAAAAATAAAAATAATTGTAAGAGTACACGCTGAAGTAAAGCACTACAATGCACAAAGTGCAAACTCCAAGATCCTTAAATCACTTTCTTTTAATAATATTTTACACAAATGCATGACGTTTTCCCGCTCTTCGGTAACCACGGCAACAGCCAATATATAGCTAATCCTTTCAGGGCCGCCATAAAAAGTCATCCAGATTCTGCTTGTTTATCTATGAAAGCGCTGCAGGTTATTAGACCAGCACCAAATATAGAACCAATTTCACTGCTGCGTTCAATGACGACGTGCTGGTATTTCTCGCCAACCTTTAGCCAGTGTCCTCAGATCTTCAAACGATGGAAATAGAGAAGCATCCTTACTATTAAGCAGCCGCATTCACTGGGCAAATCTCCGCTGTAAACACTCCATGTGCACAATGTGATGCATAAGAGCCGATCAAAAGGATAGTTAACAAAGCTGCTGAAGTGATACAGACAGACAGAACAAGCACACTTGCCAATTTTAGACTTTTGAAGGCAAAAAGAATGGTCCATTAAGTAAAACTTTACATAATTTTACTTTTATGTAAAGTTTTACCTACATTGACAAAAACTCCAACAAGTTCACTAACCTTCAAACCAACTAAATATACAGTATGCGAGATTTAATTCACGTTTTACGCTCAATATCATTTATAGTTCCCCGTTTCTCTTTGTGTAGACTTTGCGCATCCAATGAATTCATTATTATAAAATAGTTGTGTGACTGTCTGGGTCACACCGAAGGTTAAGAAGATTTAATTCATATAATTCACATATTTTGTGCCATTATCCACATTGTACGTTTTGTCTTTACAATTACTATATGTTGTAGAAACCCTTAGGACAAATATACATGTAGTAGACAAAAAAGGGTTTAATTATGTTAACGTCTGGGTCCACGAGCATGCCTTGTTTGGGTGATGGATAACAGCCGTTGACCATTTCACCATGTGACAGCCTCGCATTCTCACGTAGACTTGTTTTTCCCTCGCTAAAAATATGAATCCAATTCGGATTTGTATTCGGTGACACTTGTGTACGTATGTGAATAAACCCTATTGTTCTCTCAACAAGTGGTTTCTTCATTCTTTTGCCTCGCTCTGGATCCATCTACGAGAAAGCATGAACTTTGAATCAAAGTATTGAAAAGACTCTGAGTCTAACACGGTATTTCGCGGATCATGTCACAATAACAAAACCGATCGCTCAGTAAATGGTTATCTGGGTATCTTGGGCGAACGAGTGAAAAAAGACGTGTTAAGCACATGACAATTGTGATTTACAAAAAGACGATGGCGGTAAAAAAAAAAAAAAAATGGAACAAAACCTTCCCAAAAACCAGCAGGGCATTAGGGGCTGATGAACAAACAAAGGGCGTTAGTGAAGAAGACGACAGCATGAAGCATGAAGAGTGCTGGCCAAGCTCACAGAACACACATACACACAACCAGTCTTACCTTCAGGATATAAGACATCCTCTAAAGAAGCAGAAAATGGAGAGAGAGAATAAAGAAGTGTTTGAGGATAAAAGCCCGACAAGAAATGTAGTTTACGGAAGTGTACACGTGTGTTATTTGGCACTGCCCGGTACATTTTCCATCACAAAATGATTACAATTTTATTGATCTAATGTGAAGAACATTGCTGAATTAAGTGTTGAAAGTTATTATCTCTACTTTAATCTGAGAAGTCAAACCCCAACTAAGACTGTGGTAAAGATGGGACCAATCACAGTGCACTGGTTTCCTGAGAAGACCACCAAGATCACACTCTCACTTGTAAGCGGAGTTTTCCGGAAGGCGTACCTCTTTACACCCCAGCGCTGCGGAGGGTTTGAGGGGGGGTGCGGGCCTGAGGCAGCTCAAAGACCATGGCTTGGTGGTTTTGGGGGGTTCAAGAGAACCTCTGTTAGCTACCGGAGCACTGAAATCGAAAACTTGGTGGGTCTGGTTGCCAGTTGTGGGTGTGTGTTTGCCCTCAACACTCTGCGAATGCAAAAGAAAGGAGAACAGGATGTTAACGTTTCCTCTTGCACATCGGAGAAAAGCCTTGCAGCTTATTGCAGCGGGTTTATTACCTTGTGCATTGTTCCAACTGGACTCACTACCTTGGTGTGTGCCTGAAGATGTTCTAACCACTCGTTCAGCTCCTGAGAAGAACTGCAGAACACCACAATGCGATCCGTCGTACCACCTAAAACCAGCATGATGAAAGTAGATCATTTTTATTTGAGGTATCTTTTATGGAAATATATGTATGCAAATACATGAGCTTTACAATATAGAGCTTTACAATAGTTAATAAAAAGCTTTTGGAATAAGTGGTATCTGTGCATTTATTGAATCATTATGAAATCAGCCTTGGATGGGGAAAAAAACCCTATTTAAAATTAAGAACAAAAAGTAACTTGTTGTTTCAAAAGTTTCAAAAAAAAAATATGAAACTAATTTCTTCAATTACCAAAATATCTAAAAAGTCTGACTAGCCAAGCTGTAGAGTGTTGTCAAACACAGCTCCGCCCTCACATGTGAAACATTTGTTACATTTTCTGTGACAATATACACTTTCTGTTTGAGAGGGCAACTCTAAAAAAATGATACTTATTATACTAAAAAAATATATAAAATATACGGGTTATTTTCATTTTCAAAATGATGATTCTGGTATCATGGGATGCGGTTTGTTTGTGAACCGTTGCAAGACTGCTAAAAATAGTGACGTTTTAATATAGGCCAGTAAAAAGAAATCTCAAATGATCTCTGCATCCTCTTTAAGGGTCTGTCGACACTCACGCAGTTACACAAGCAGGTCAAGCAAGTCGCAGTAATGAGACCAAAAAACAGTATTAATGACACTGTCAAGCGTCGCCTTTCAGTCAGCTCACCGCTCCGTGTTTACATGCGGCGAAACAAACCTGTGATCTCAAAGGCATAATGGCCAGTCTCTGCTTCCTCCGGCTGTTTTGTTACCGTCGTTCCCGCCAGAGGAAGTCGTCCCTGTGAGAGACAGACGCAAATGAGAGCCTGTGCTTGACCTCCCGGGAAAAACAGACGCGATTACGCAACTCAAATAGCAAAACTTTTACTATTAATCAAAGGACTTCCCGACCACAAATCCTTGGTTTTATTTAAAAATGTACATCTATTAATATACATGTATCCGTTTTTCGCAAAAGATCTCGACAACAGAGGCGGGTGGAAACCTGGTAGATGAAGCCGCTCATTCTGGGGCTGGCGGACAGCATGACCACCACACTGGGAAACAGCATGAAGTAGCGCTCTTCTTTCTCCTAAAACGGGGGAGAAATGCACAGAGAAACAACATTAAATCCAAGACGTGCGGACAAACACACACCCGCTGTGCGATAGAGCTGCACAACACACAGAAATGATGTCACAATACAATGAGCAATTACACTAAAGCCAATAAAAAAATGCTCAGGCCTGTCAAAGTCAAGCGGAAAAATACAAACAAGCGACAATGTTTTATATTTTTAAAAATATATATGTGATGGCGCCTATCTCAGAAACTTTAGGCCTGAAGCAGGACACACACTCTGGATTCACACTCTCACTCACACCAATCGTCAATTTTACAATCCCAATTGACGTGTGTTTAGTGACTGTGGGAGGAAACCGGAGACCCTGAGGAAACCCACACAGGCAGAAAAACCGAGCCTCAAACTCGCACCTTGAGTTCTGTATTTTTAATATAATCCTCACTTCCTAGTACAGTATACTCTACACATCACAACAATCCTATACAAGAAATAAAAGTTATTTTCAAGTCATTAACTGTAATGCAGTTTTCACAGTAAATTCTGATATGTTCAGGAAAAACAATTGCAATGCAATTTAAAAACAAATTTAAATGAGTTTGCTCTATCTTGAATATTTTTAATCCAAATTCAATGGTTTACTTTTTTACTGTCAGTCAGAGCAAACCCAAAGCACACTGACTCTAAACATTAGTTTATAATCATCTCTTACTCCACAACGCCGTCCTCATTACCATATTCAAAACGACCCTATTGAATAACCACCATATTCAAATATGGAAATATTGCCATATTCAACACATCACTGATATTGTGCAGCCCATCAGCACATGACACAAAACAACTACACGACCGACACAACACACACACCATCTCATGTACAAACATACACACTTTCAACGAGTTGCCTAGATCGACATACATCGTACCTTATCATTAAACCAAGATAAATTTCAGCTAAGCAGAGGAGAAAAAGAGAAAGGAAACACATTCAAGAGAAATGGAGCAAAAATCGGCCCAAATATTTTTTGCAATGACATCACTTCAATGGTTCCTGCTATCCTAAAAACTAAAGCCCCCTCTAAATGTTCCCATTCATCATTACATGAGCACCAAGTTTCTAGATGATAACACCTAAAATAAAAATAAGAAATTACAAAACGGGAGAATTACCCTCCTCGTATGTTCGTGTTAAATTGACCCGCTTTCCTAAGTTTAAAAATATTTTTAAAAATATTCAAAAGGATTTTTTAACTTATAAGAAATATACTAATTCACTTCACATTATTGTAACACCATGCTACATTTTTTACAAAGATTATTTTTGGGTCAAATTGACCCGTGTTAAAAGTTAAAAAATGAATACTGTATAAATAAATAAAAAAAAACAAAAAACCCTTTTTTGTTAGCAAGAGCAAGCAGGAGAAGTGTAAAAAAAACTTTGAAACTTCTCATGCTCGTCTTGTCAGAAAGATCAAATGCTATTTGTGTCATTGCAACAATGAGACATAATACACAGCTGTCTCACACTCTCTCATACACACACTGGTTAGGGGAACTTTTTGGTTTCGGACACTTATATGCATAACTAAGGCCTCCGGGTCAAATAGACCCACGAACATTATTGATGTTCCTCCGTCCAACATAACAGGAGGGTTAAGTTGAAAGTAGTGAAACTAAAACCCTATTGGCCTATCCTTGTGAAGGTCTTGTATGAATGTTCAGCGTGCTCACCTCACTGGATCCGCTCTGCGTCTGGACCTGAGACATGTAAAGGACGTGACCCAGGGACTTGATGCTCTCGCCTTCCCAGCCGCGCACCGGCTCCGACAGGATCTGCAGCTCCAGGTTCTTTCTCTTCCGCAGGCCCTGACACTGAGTCTGGAACAGAGGATTCAATCAGACCGATCCAACGTGGCCAGAACGTTCCAAGAACATTTAACAGGACTCCTATACCCTTTCTGAAAGATAAAATTCACGCACTTTCAAGGTCCATGTTCAAGTTTTTCCAGCACCCTGCCGTGGGGGTAAAATTTATATTTAAAGCTATGCCTAAATCAAAATGAAACATTTAAGAAAAGTTTTCTCAATGTAATGTTCAACAAAACATCACGTTTTAGCGGTTACGTTCTACAGAAAGCAGTAGACATCAGTAGTACAACTGCTGTAGAACTTGAATGAGAAAAAAAAAGTCTAATTTCAAAAAGATGTCTGACATTTTGAAACAAAAAAATAACAATAGATGTTTTTTTACATTTTTGATTCGATGTCGCTTAATATAGTTGCTTAATATACGTCTTTTGGTATAATTGTTTTATTTTTATTTTGAATGTGTGTTTTAATACCAATAAATACTATTCTATGTAAAATACTAAATTCAATTTTAAAAATTAACCCCCACCCCCGGTGCCTTGGTAAAATTATCAAACATCGACTGGTCCGTGACGAAAAAAATGTTAGAGACCACTGCGTTAATGCATTACATTTTTTATGCGCATTTATATTGATAATACAGAGAAAATAGTTTGTGTCGCCACTTCACGTGACCCCGCATGCTGAATCTAAACACATCACAAGTTGATTAAAGTTTAGTATGAACATGGTGTTGAAATCTCGTACGACCAAAACATTATCACTTAGAACTCTTAGAGAGTTCTGCTTCCGTTTGGGTCCAGTCCCGAGGACATGCATTTAGCCGGAATCCTCTGTATAATTATATTATCAAGCATTTTCAAGCACTTCATTTAAAATTCAAAATGCATGATTAAAATTCAAGCATTTTCAAGGATTTCAACCACCCGTAGGAACCCTGATTTAGGGAGATCTAAAATTTAATTAAAAATGCTTAAAAACCTTTTTAAAGATTTTAACAAAAGATCACTCGATCACTCATCAGAGATTACGTTAAGTAATTAAACCAAAGGAAAGACGAGATCTGTTCTGGGATCTTGACCTTGAAGTTTCTCTTTTTGGCTGTACTTTTGAGTCATTATTAATTAAAGTGAATTATATATGCATTTTTAACTTGCAACTAATCGGCATTCTACCAACTTGTTGTTCTACCAACAATTCTACCAGTTGTTCAGTTTATGATCCTACAGAAATTATGCTGTTGTGGGTAAATCAGGGGCTTTTTACAAAAGACACAAGTGTTTCAAGATTTGTACAATTCTAAAGTTTCTTTGTGAGCCATGTACAGACACCGAGTTTCAAATATACAGTACAGTACTTATAAGAATGGACTAAAAATGTACATTTAAAATAGATTTAAAATATATACATAGGGGCAACATATAAACATAAATAAAAACATAAATATTTAACACTACATATATACATGTATATATTATATACATGTATATAAAAGAAATAATAAAGAAAACGTTTTGAAGGAGAATGTGTGAAACTGTATATGAAAAAAACCAACACGATATTGTAAGTCTTGTTTCTGGTAAACAATAAAAACGTACATGGTGTGTTACAGATGTCCCAATGATTACAGCGCTTTCAAAAACACACACAGGTAAAAGAAGAAAACAGCGCTTCGCCACCTACGCAAGAGCGAGACCTGAAATCTGGGGACTCTCCCTCACCTCAGGGAAAACATCCAACCAAGCAGGAACAGTATGAGTAAAAGAACCTAGATCAGCCATTTCTCTCTTGAGACGCTTGAGTCTTTACAGTGACTCATCCTTTCCTGTCTTTATTTAGAGACGAGCTCCATGATAAATAAAGGTTACGGTGATGAGCAGCAGTGTGGTTAAGACTCGAGAGACGATGAGGAACCAGAATCTCAAAATGAATTCGTTTGTAACAGGAAATGCAGAGTATTTCAAACCGAGCATGTTTCTGACGTACCACCAGAGTTTTAAAAGCAAATTCAGCCTTGAGAATGTCGAGGTAATCGGGATGAGCGTCCTGAAAAACAGAAAGCAAGGATATCAATGCAACGTGGTGAAGAATAATACTTTTCTTCAGTGCGGTCACCTCCACGTGTCGCTGGAGCTCCTGCAGGAGGGTGGGATACTTGTCCAGCCTCATGAAGGGTCTGCTCAGACTGGTGGTCAGGGTCAGAACACCAGGAGATCCAGCACCTTGACTCTCCATGAAGCGGCCCAGCTCCTCGCTGAGACAAACACAGTCTCACAGACTTAGAACATTTGTATAACTGTTATTTACTGGACATCATATTTGGTAACTGATGAAAAAAGTCACGTAAATAGTAATTTGTTATAATGCAGAGCTGGGAGAAGGACTTTGGAAACCATGCATCACTAGATGCTGAACTGTGATAAACGGATTGTCAAAATGTGAATTCCGCTGCAGGTTCTAACAGCTTCGAACGTGTTGCAGCATGAAGAAACTGCAAAATCAGAAGTGATAGATAGACGCGGCAAACTATAGATATCCTGTTGGGCGTGTGTTGTTTCCTGTGTGTGCGCGACTAGCTTTTGCGTTGTGAAGAAAACAAAAAGAAACAATGTTGTGGTTCATCGCACAGGAAGTGCGTAACGTGGCTCAGACATTTCTAAAGGCGGGTAAAATTTACATGAAATGCATGGGGGTAGTGGAGAAAAAAAAAAAACATTATAAGCTTCATATTGTGAATTTATTACGCGCATTATTAAGTGCTTAAAAAGATTTGGCACAATTGAGTATGTTTTGCTTAAAAGAAATTTGTAAAATATGTTGAACGCAAAAAAGTTGCGTGCCAAACAACTGCTGCCTCACAGCGACATCTAGTGGTTTATTTGATATAGTCCCATTTATGGACAAAAAAATAAATGTCAAACTCCTAACACTAAATATGACTGTAACTAAAACTCGCCAAAAAAAAGTTCAATTTTCATTTTTTTTTTAATAAATTACTAAAATATTACAAAGGTAATATTTCACACACATTTCCAAGGTGTCAATCTCAAAGCCTTGAGAAGGCAGCGTTTTCACTAATCTGACTCAAAGAAATAAAATACTAGTTAAAAGTTTCAACATGTACTAACAAGAACTGACCTGTGATCTGTCAGCACACACACTGCCGTTGGATGGCCGGAGCAGTAGGATAAATAAAGTGTTCTGATCTGACACATCAGATTCAGGTAACAGCCTCCGATCTGTTGCTGTCCCTCTGGCAACCTGGAGAGAGCAGATCAATCCTTTTAATTCAAGCTATTTGACATTTTTATTTACTAAAAGTGTGTGTGAGGAAGAGTGAGAGAAAGACAGAGAGAAAGGATTGTAGTTTTTTTTTATAAATCTATTTTTTTACTCATGTTTCTATATTTTTTGTTGTATTCATGTTTTTTTATAGTTCACAAGAGTGGTTTCACACCTAGTTGATTTAACCCTTTCAAACGCTCTGGGAGCGGTTCATCTCTGACCCCTCAAAATGGCCCCAAATAGAGTCATAATTTTATTCTCACAATAAATAAGGAAAAGTGGTATTACAAGGACCAATGTTGCGTTAAAGTAAAAAAAAAAAAACTTATATGAAGGGGAAAAAACATACCACCATAACACCATGTGGTAGAGTAACAGAAATCAATGTGTGAAAATATCTTGTGTGAACAAGAAAGGGTCTGGGGTCTTTTCATTAGACGATCAAATAAAAAAAAGAAATGGTATCTCTTGTGAGTCCAATCGACTTGAGCAACAAAAGGACGAAAGCCACTTCCGGCTTTTCCCCTTCTGGTTCATTTTAAGTGAACTGGGTTTTGCCCATTTAAAACAAACATTTTGTGAAAACTCCCTTTGTCCTCATGTGTGATGAATAAAGTTTGATCTTTTCTGTTAAGAGAAAGACATGAAGAGGAGCCACTAGCTTTGGGCGAAACATTGATATGCTCGTCTTACTTTGAGCGCTCATCCAAGTCCAGACAAAGAGCCTGTTGGAAAGTGAGAATATCTTCTAAATTCCCATTCAAGCTGGCACAGTCTGCAGTGGAGAGCCTGCGGAGAAGCAGAAGTGCCGTCTCTGACATGTCAAACATTTTGGTGCCAAAAGAAAAAAACTTTGGTATCAAAAGGAATGAAAAGGGTAGTTCCAGCCGGTCTTACTTGTCACTGGCCTGAAGAGGGCGCAAGAAGCAGCTCAGCACCTTCTGCAGCTCCTTGACAAACTCTCGCTCGTGCTCCAAAATGTCCTGCACAACCTGAGAAAACATCACAATCAGCTCGCTTTCATCTCTGCATTTTGTATAAACTAAAAAATGACCAAAAAAAAAAAAACCTACCACATTATAGTAATTCTTAGTCAGCTGAGGAACATCAAAGCCTTTTATTGCTTTTGGAGATATGGGTTTGTCTGGAAAAAGGAAAACATGGCTATGTAATAACTTGTGTAATAGTCGAACGTAACTTGAATCTCTGTTTGCTTTCTGACCACACGGCTTGACTTCTCGGACATAGTTGCTGGGGAACCAGCCAGTTTTGCCATTGAGGTTTCCCTCCCACCATCCACCTTCCTCCTGGCGCGTGACATGGATGAGTTCGCCTTTGTTGAAAGACAGTTCGTCTTCGTTGTTCTGCTTGAAGTTGAAGCGCGCTTTCACCACCAGCACCCCGCCGCCACCATTCTCCGACATTTCCTGCACACCGCAGAACAACATGGAAATTTGGTAAAAATTGTGCTCAAAAAACATTCTTGGCTTCATTTGACGTGTTTATGTCAATTCATTTGCGTTTTCGTTATAGCCATTAACAACACAGTGGTAAAAAGTACCTGAAAACCTTGCTTGAGTAAAAGTATCTTACTGAGAAAATGACTCCATGAATTACTACTATTACTCCAAGAAGATTTGAAAGTCTTTGGAAAGTTGGAAAAAGTCATAAAGTATCCAGTTTTACAAAAACGTTTTACTCAAACTTTTTTACTTTTGAGTAACTTTTTTACTTTAAAAGTATTTTACTCAATAGTACTGAATAGTACTGAATAGAGCCTGAAAAAACACCAAGACATGTGGAAAAACAATGAGGCTTCATTTCATAATATAGAAATGAAATGTAGCTCCTCACTGAATCAAAATGGCAGAACAAAAAAGAGAAAAGAAAAGAAAAAGTCTCAGTCAAACTTAAATGTGCAAAAAAGTGTAACCGCTAATTCACTTCACATGATTTAGCTCGTGGATAGCCTCCATTACCTTGTCCTCTAAAGAAAAAAGTACCGCAATAGAAAAAGATGCCGACGTGTTGCGCACAATCGCAATATAATGAGATAACTGATAACTGTAAGTGTCGATTCAAATGTATAGTAAGAGTAATCAAATATGTAGTCAAGTAGAGGGTTAAAGTTGCTTACATTTCTGATACTTATCACAAGTGCAAAGAAGCCAAAAAATACTTAAATGTAAAGTAACAGAGTCCATTTACTCAAGTACTTGTCCGTAGTTTCAGTCTACGTATAAATCAGAGATACAGGGAAACTGCCAAACTTCTATTCACATTATGGAGCAATATGTAATAAAGAGCTACAAACAGTAAATTCCAACCACCGTTAATCACAACACGTCAAAAATGTACACTTATACTTGCAAACAATTAATGTGAATACTAACACAAAGAATTGTGCAGAAATATACAACTCTGATTGCATTTCTGTTAAAATTAAATTATGTTTTTCCATCAAATCAAACTGTTAATGTTATTAATATATCTTTTATAATAATGTTATATAATGGTATAAAATGTATTTTCAATAGAATATGGTAGAGCTGTGCAACACAAGACGTGTTGGAAAGACGAAGTAGGCACAGACTTTCAAGAAAATTAAAATTTAAAAAAAAAATTTGAAATTCTGCACCGACTTTTCAACATTTTCTAAAATATTTCTTCCCATAATTCTTCTAATCATACTGATAAAAAAGCAGCCTTGTGAGACTTATAAAATGCCTAATTTTAAATTGGGCCTTTTTGAGGGCGGTTTATTGATCACACGCTCCTTGTAAACACATGTCTTGGGGGTAAAAGCAGTTGTGTAATGAGGTTATGACTGTGAACGCATCAATATCGGTTATTGTAGTGTTTGTGTATGTGTGTGTGTGTGTGTGTGTGTGTGTGCGTGCGTGCGTGCGTACGTTTGTGTGTGGCCTGTAAAAGTCCATAAAGAGTGGAAAACCACTTTGTCCAAATGCTAATAAAAAATATAAGCATGTGAAAAAGGCATAAAAAATTAATTTACATTTTATATTACTTTCCCTGTTTTCATAATGAATATATTAATAGTAATCTTGTCTCACCAATGCTTTCGACTGCCTCTGCAAGGAATTTCTGGATCTTAAGCTGGGAAGGGCTTGTGGAGACACGGACAAGTTAAGAGAAGAAGCGCTGGTCCGCGGACATGACCGATCAGACGCACAATCTGAAAGTAAAGAAGAAAATGTTAGATGAAGAGAACAATCTCCAAAACAGAAGTGTGTCTTGAAAACACATGCATTATTGATTCAATCGATATTTTAAAGAAACTGTCTTTTATCTCTAAAACACAACAGGAGACACTCAAGACCTCGATGTTTAGCTGCATTCAGGTTCGGTCAGGTCTGAAAAGTCTGTCAGGGCTTGACACTTCACAAAAAAAAAGAAAAAAAAAATGCTCGAATACAGACATAGCCGAGGAACCTACAGTCAACAGATATAATCTCATATCCATCACTGAGACTCAAAAACAAAACCGAAGATCCACTTCAGAGTCGCATTTAAAGAAACCGAATGGCATATGTTAATGTGGTACCGACAAGATGTTATTCATGAATAAATGATGGAGCAGAGGTTTTTCTGTGCTGCGGGGGCTGACAGACCTCCAGCACTGCAGGGCCATGTGGATCTTTAACTGGCTCCAGAAGCTCAACAAGAGCACAGCGTGTCTCCTGGATTCATGGCCTGCTCTTTTCAAACACCCAAAGGCTGTGTGTGTGTGTGTGTGTGTGTGTATGTGTGCGTGTGTGTGAATGAACTTGCTTCTAAATGATCAACAGCCAACACACACCAATGAATTCAGATGAGAGAAAAAAGAATCCTCCTCCTCACACGTTCATGTTTTATCTCGATAATTTCACCACAATTTCAGTCAAATTCATCCGCCCACCCTCATATAATCTGCTGTCATTAGTGAATCACTATTAAGCACAGATCCGTCTCTCCGTGAAGAGCTCTCGAAGCAATTCACAAATATTTCATTGAATTGTGAGCAAAGAAGATTAGAGATTAAAATTACAGATGCTCCCTTTTGAAATTTTTGGCTGACGTTAACCAGATTTGAAATACAGATTTGAAACATAAAGCTGAATTATGAATATGCCAAATAGTCAAATGGTAAATGGGAGTAAATATTTACTTTAATATTTGCCCTGTTTTTCCACTGATGGTGAAAAAGGGAACATAAATAATTACCTACTTACACAAACAAAAATTATACATTATAATTAATTGCACATTAATTATATATACTGCATGGTTATAAAATATGGATATTTACAGTGTGTGTGTATATAAACATATAGATATGTATGTATATATAATGTATATAAGGTATATATACACAACATTTTATGCCTGTATATCCCATATATTTAAGTATAAATATATAGTTTATGTCTAAGCAAACATATATTGACATGTGACTTCCTGTGAAACCATGTGAGGTAGTCCAGTTCCTCAGAGCTGAAACTTTCAGTTAAAACCAGAAAGATCTATGAAAACCATGTGACAAGGAAGCAAAAGTGGTTGTGCACACGTAGCTGCTCAGACGGACCAACAGCAACTGTTTGTTGTCTAGTGGTTCAGAACAGCTGCGTGTTCCCGGATACAGAGCGCTCAAAAATGAATTTAAAACCAATTGTCACCCTGTCATTTAAAACCAGGCCATTTAAAATGTTTGCTTCTTTTGGTGTGGATTCGGCAAGACTAAAGAAATCCAGCCATGAACAAATCTCTTTGATAATGGTAGGATTAATTTGGGTGGGAATTGGCTCAGTCTCCCGAGGAAGATGCAACAGGAAAAACTATGGCTCATTTCCACCAATAACAACATCAAGATTGGCAAAATAGAGGAAGAGCGGCAGGGGGGGCAGAGAGTGAGCAAAAAAGAGAGAAGGAAGCATGAAGGGAGAGAGAGAGATGCAGGGATGGAGAAGAATATAGCGAGAGAAGGAAAGAGAGAAGCACGGAGGGGCGTAGAGACAGATAGATAAGAGAGAGGCGGGGAGTGATTGAGAGGGGGTGGATGGAGAGACATTCAGATTAAAAAGAGAGAGAGAGAGAGAGAGAGAGAGAGAGAGAGAGAGAGAGAGAGAGAGAGAGAGCAAATTGGGAAAGAGAAAGAGAAACGGAAAGAAAGAGGGGGGTCAGAGAGGGAGAAGTGATGGAGAAATAGAGAAACAGAGAAGTACGGAGAAATTAAGAAACAGAGGAGAGGTAGGGAGTGATTGAGTGATGGATGAAGTTAGAAACAGAGAGGCACAGAGGGATAGAAAGACAGAGAAAGAGGCAGGGAGTGATTCAAAGGGGAAGAATGGAGAGACAATCGAATAGAGAAGAAAAAGAAACAAACAAACAAACAAGCCCAGTAGTATGGAGAGAGATTAAGAGAGAGAGAGAGAAAAAGAGAGCCAAGCAGAATAGAGGCTTAAATGCCTTAACAAAAGCTTCAATTGCCTTAAAACAGCAACTTCAGATTTTTTGAGCAAGCATAAATAACACATTAATAATAAACTACCAGAGACATTGATACAAGACGAGGTCTAATAGAGTGAGAGAAGAACTCAACCAGCACAGCCACAAATAAGCCCAAACTCACACCTCACATCGCCGGACACCTGGACTATTACCTTGTGTGGCAAAGTTCAATGCCGAGAGAGTTGCCAACACCTTGCCGAAATTCTCCCCGGTGTGCAGGTTTTCCGGATCAAAACCCTGAGAGTGAAAAACAAAGTTACGAACAAGCCTCAATGGAACAGAATTTGCTCTGAACTCCACACATGCAGCTGAAAGACACGGAATTGGAGAAAACGTGAGTGATGCTGGCCGGCGTGTCGTCTGCCCATCACTCGCCACAGACGGAGATCTTATTTCTCACAAAGGATACAGTTTCACATCTTCAATAAAACATGGAAGCAGTTGCACAGCAATCCAAGAAGCATCTCTCCCTGCATTAGCTGGACATGCTAAGCTACGTTAGCCACAGAAAACTAAAGTGACGTAAACTGAAGCAAGAGATTCTCTCTGAGGCAAATGCTGGGGAGATTATGACTAGTAGCAAATATTGAAAACATGTTAGATTCTGAAAGAGCATAGAAAAATGTGTGTCCAGTAAGAGCCACATTCTGAACCACCGGTGCTTCCCATTTCAGGCGCTTTAATGCAGAAGTGAAAGTTATGCAACAATAAAATCCGTCTATTGAATCTTTCAACAAAACAAAAAGTTTAACACTGCTGTTTTTGGTGACAAGGTGGCAAATAATCAGAGGTGGGCCAACTACGGCCTGTGGGCCAAATTAGTTCTGTTTATCCTATGAACTCACATCAGAATAGAAACTTTTTAAATATCTATTTTTTTTAAGTTTAACACTGATTATTTGCCACCTTGTCACCAAAAACAGCAGAGGTGGGCCAACTACGGCCTGTGGGCCAAATTAGTTCAGTTTATCCTATGAACTCACATCAGAATAGAAACTTTTTAAATATCTATTTTCATGTTGTTTTATTAAACGTCATAATGGAGGTTTTATTCTCCACATTCTAAATGATGAGTGGCTAGGAAAACAAAAAAACAAACAAAAAATAAAGCTAGAGAGAATCTGCTCACTGATGCCAGTTTATTCCGGAATTCTAAATGTGACAGAGAGACCAATGCCAGTAGTACAGTCTTGTGGAAAAACAAAGATCTGACTTGGGAATAGACAGATTATATCAGGGCACAGACTTCCTTGGCAGATTTTTAAGCCCACTCGAACCTACAAGTCCAGCAGAGGGTTTGTCCTCAAACTAAAATGTGTATTTCCACTCAGTGCTTTTTGTGTCTAGTGTGTGTAGGACATGGTGCTGCAGGTCACCACACATTTCTGTCCCAACAACAAACAGAGCAGAGGAAGAAAGAGCTACTATTGTAAAGAAGCATGTTTACAGTCATTTTTAAGATCACATGTGCAGAAGCAAAACAAAAGTCTTGGATGAATGCTGAAGTACAGCACTGATATGTCAAAATCAAAAATATTAAACAGACACTTCAAATGTCAGTTGTCAGATGAACACCAAACTGTAACAATGTTGTAAACAGATCAAAACACACAGGTTACTTGTCGAAGCGCCGACTTTCTTAATTTGAAACGATATGATTAAATGGTGGCGCATTATAACAACGGGACTTCACGCAAACTTCAGAATAGAAGAATCTCACCTCAACTTTCAGAGACTCGCATCCTTTCAGAAACTCCTGAATGTTTGCGACGCAGTCCGCCTCGGATTTGGGATCGCACGTGTACTGTAAACAACGGAAGGACGGAGACGTCAGAAGCGCTCAGATTCGATAAGTGTCTTCGCTCCGGTCCCGGTGCAACGGCGAACTGAGCTCAGCATGATCTCGCTGATGGAAACGAATGTCAAACGAATAGGAGTGCTGCATTGTACCGTCCCGGATCGCTTACTGCATTTTCTTCGCTTCCATGATTGTTGTAGTCCTGTTTATTATAAGCACACACGCGCAGATCGTATCTGTGCTGGATCTCAGCGGGCCTCTTCGCACCAGGAAAAGATATTTTGAAGGAAGTGACGACGGTCGCTCAACAAGACTCTACATGGGCCAATTACGATTGATCTGAACTACGAATCGTACGCACTGATCGGTTCCTTTGAACACTTCGATTCAAACAGATCTGGATCGCTCAGCAGAAATGTACCGAAAACACAACGTGCTGCCAAATGTAACGCGTCACGTTATGTGGTGTTAGTCTAATAAACATAACTTCTACACGTTACTATTTCGATACAATGCTTCTGAGCCGGTGAGTCGGATCATTATATGATTCAAATCAACCAAACAAATCGCTGCAGCTTGAGCGAAGAAAACTAATCGGTTTTTAGAAATGTGTAGGAAACATACGCAACAAAACATGGCAAACGCTTTTTTTAAATCAAAATTATTAAATAAATAACAAAAAGGTGTAACTGAACAGCTGATATAAAGGTCAATCGTTAGACCCTCTTCTGAAGCAATATTGATATTGCAATAGTTTAAATAAAACGTTTAACATTTTAATAGATATCTATGAAGTACATATAGCTAGGTACTTAATAATGTGAAGACATGAGATAAGTTTGTATATTATGTGGATGATTTGAGGAAACCATGTTGTGTTTCGCATTTTACTTTGAGAACAAAATACTTATCCTGTACATCACGACATGAGAATGCGGAAGTTTTTCATTTACAGGAAGTAAGATCCGTCTATCAAACATTGACTACTAAACAAAAGAAACGTTTAACGCTAATTAAAAGCGCGGTTTAAAACGTGGTGCACTTTTAAAACGCAAGAACGTCAAATTACGGAACAATAAGCTTCCTTACACTCCCGCAAGCGACGCAAACATGCACGCGCCACAGACCACAAACATGACCGTTATTTAAAGATTCAATTTAACACACGCGCGTGCAGGGATACCTTGGTGGATCCCGGTAGCAAACGCTCCATGAGCTTACACACAACGACACCATCTCTGAGAGACGTTTTCAGGAAGTCCTCCGGATCACTGATGTTCTTTTTGGGTGAATCAAGAACGCCTAACGTTATTAGCCACGTAACGGTCTGCTCCTCCGGGTTCATGCTTGAGGCTCGACGGGCCCTTCACATGTCGCTGCGCCCTCGGTGCTCCAGCTCTCACTACTGACGGGATGTTACCCACATCCGTCAAGCTTCTGCTTTTTCACTGATGCATATGGTCGTTCTGCTACCAACTTCACACTTCATCTGCAATATCGTTAAAGTGTAACACTTAAATGAAGTTCTACTCCAAAACACCACAAGCAACTTTACCGTGATGAAAGAAAAAAAAAAAAAAAAAAAAATCAAATTGGGCCATGCCAACTAATTTAGCTGATAAAAGGTTGATGGGAATATTTCAAGTGCCAACTCCCTGGGTTCTACAATGAAAATTTGTTTATTGGAATCAATCATGTTTATAAGAGATACAACTTCAAGAAACATTTCGATTCAAATAATTTATTGGGGGAGTGGGAATTCCTGCACCACGGTCCCATGATCTGGACTGCTGAACACCTGAACATCTAGAAAAATGGAAAAGGGTTTATAAAAAAATAAATAAACAACTGTAGAACGAGATTTTATGTATACAAACCTGTATCAATAGGAAACTCCATCTTGCACATGTTGCTGATTCATCGATCGGATCAGAAATTGATCCGAAACCAGAAATGATCATCCACTCAACTCAGTTGGTCATTTATCCTGTAACAAGCAAATGTCAATGAGCATGATGTTATAGCAAAGCACAAGGTGATAAAGTGGAGGGGGTAATATAAAAAAAAATATATAATAAAATCCAAAACACCACCACATTGAGACCAAAAACAAACTCCAATCTGAGCAGGTTCCCCAGGCATGTTGATGGAACGTGTGTTGCTTTCTCCACGTGAATTCCTTGGTTAGATTTGGCATGCTTTTGGGCAGTTCAGGTTTTGGCATTTTTTTGCAAACTAAATAACTAATAGTTTCAAACTTTCCTTTGAGAGTTTCTGAGGAGCTTTGTGACTATGAGGTTTAAATTCTGGACTTGCAGCATCCTATCACGAAATAAAAAGGGCCAAAAAATAAAAAAAAAATCCAGAGATTTGTTCATTTTGTGCAACAGAAGAAACTGGCTGATTTGTCTGAGACTAAGAGCTTCTAAACTCAGTGATCCAGTGGTTTGGGCTCCTTTTGAGGCAGAGATGAGGTTTTGTTAATTACGTTGGGCATAAAAGTATCAAGACAGCAGCATTGCATTTGAAAAAGCCACAGCAACTGAGATGTTTGGACTAAATTGCAGTAACCTTTAGATTAAACCAGAACAAAAGGGTTTGCTTTGCTTACCAGCTGTAGACAGGTTTTATCTGTGGTGCTGAATTGTTTCTTGCATTTTGCTTGTCTTTGGTTTGGTCGTTGCAAGCCGTCAATGATTAGACTTTGTGATGAAGGATCCGTTTGCACTGAGGAGAACTACACTCATAGAAAGTTTGGGAAAAAAAGGTGACATTTGTCCGGTCTCCAACATTCGGAACAATCAGGTCTACACGAATATTCATCATTTGAGTTGAGCGCCATTTACGGCCCTCACCAGAAAATCTGGAGCTGAAACGATAGTTTGAGTTTTCCAATGCCTTGAACAGCGTCCATGATTTGTTTAAAAACACTTTATTGACAAATGAAAGCCATTAATAAAGGTACTGTAGGTATAACAAATAACTAGAATACAAAATAAACACAAATTTGCAACTGAATCATTAAAATTGGGCAAAAGTGAAAAATAAAAACTGTACTAGAAAAAAAATAATTCACATGTTTGGGTACAGTTTGGAAAAAAAGTGAAGCTCGAGATCCAGCCTTTTAAAGGACGCTAAACGCAAAGTCTTTTTTGAAAATGGTCACGAGAGACATTGATTTCTCCTTTTGTTATTGTCAGAGTCCAT
The DNA here is from genome assembly GCA_028031935.1 of Paedocypris micromegethes. Lineage (NCBI taxonomy): Eukaryota > Metazoa > Chordata > Actinopteri > Cypriniformes > Paedocypris > Paedocypris micromegethes. The sequence goes on from CM051503.1 coordinate 13,483,628, forward strand.
CTCAGTATCGGCTCCTGGGCATCCCTCTATCTGGACGGCCACGACTACCACCACGGGGCCCTCCGCGGCTTGAGTTGGTGTATTCACGAGTATAACCCCTTTCAAGAGGGGGTGGTCCCCGCTCCTGCCTACCAGGCCGCTCAGCACGACTAGTGGAGTATGGGTCACTCCGACTGCTGGGATAACTGTCACGACCACCATATCCATCCCGGGAACTGCTGCCATAGTCGTCATAGCGACTGCTTCCGCCACTCCCACCGTAGGATGGAGGCGGACCCCTTGAGGGTGGGGCGCTGCGAGAGTTACCTGCAGGGTCAATGGGTCATGTAATTGGCAAAAAGTACTTTTAACATTCGTTGCATGACACTGCACTCTAAGTGCCCATTTAGTTTCTGCTGTGAAAACTGTGACCAACACGAGCTGTGATATCTCTACTGGGAGACTTAACCTGTTGAAAACCTCTCCAGCTTAACGGTGAGACACTTAATACTGCAGTTGACTTTTGCGGATTTAGAGCCCTTTAGCACGCCACTGTAGAGTTGTTAAATGCAATTTCCTTGGTGCTGATTTGACACTGTGGACTTGTTTGTTGTTTGAACAGAGCTACTGGGATAATTGAAACGTTGTGCGCACTTGACAAAGAACGGTTCGTAGTTCCTTTGTGCAACTTTTGTTGGTATACTCAGGACGGAAAGTCGACTGTTGAGTCCTCTTTAAAACACTGCCTGGTTTTAGTTCTTTTGCTGGTGCAAATAAAACTGCGCAAAAGTAACCCACAGCCCCTTTAACACCAACTATTTAATCTTACCGTAACCATCGTAAGGTTCTCGGAACGATCCTGAACTGGGCCGATCCATATAACCCCGGGGCTCTCGTCCACCACCATAGCCGTCACGATCACTAAAACAGTGAAGAAACATATTTAAGCGCACAATTTTTAAACTGATGATTTTCATATTTTTAGGTTGCAGACACACCTGTAACCTCTAGATCCAGAGCCATAATCATCTCTGGAACCAGAATACTCTCTGTATGAATAGTCTCGTGGCATAGGTGCATAGTCCCGACTGTCACGGGAGCTCATGTAGTCACGACTGGAGTAACTGCACAAAAGGGTTTATTTGAAGCAACACGGACCAAAAAAAAAAAGATTCATGCTTTTTTTACACATCTTACCTGTCTTTTGAACTATAGTGGTCATCACGAGAAAGCAGACCATCATCTCTCCTTGACATCAGAGAATCTCTGCGTGGAGGGGGGCCGTATGGATCCCTTTCTCTGGACATTGGAACTGCTAAGGAATAATAAATTACTGGTTTGATCTAATGTATAGTGTCATTTTGAAAGGTCCACTCACGTCTGCCCATTGATCCAGAAAGCGCTGATCTCTTAGGAGGTGGTCCTCCATTCCGCATTGGGGGTCCTCTCTTCAAAGGTGGGGGTCCTCTGGGTGACATGCCTTTAAAAGAGTTATACATAACTATACATCATCTAAATATATTGTAAAGTGCAAAATAGGCCTTTGTAATGCTCAGAACTTCTTAGAAAAACAATCAGTTCAAACACATCATCAGCTTGATGTCATCACTGCATAAAACAAGTAAAACAAACAAATAATCATCAATAGAGCACCTCTGCTTGGTGGTCCTCGCATTCCACTTAGTCCACCTCTTGAACCACGCATACCTCGCAGCGAACCCCGACTCCTTGGATGCATTGGCGGTGGACCACGACGCCCAAAAGACTCAAACTGTGGTTTTGTGGCCTGCTCAACTTTAATAGGCTTGCCATCGAGGGGCTTGATTGACAAAAAAAAAAAAGGATGCATTACTTTAATGCAGTGCTTGAACAGAACAGCTAAAATGCAGCCAGATATGAGATAAAACGCAAGCTCAGTACTTCTTAGAGGACAATTTCAGATTAGATCAGCTCAAGTAGATCTCAACAGAAAGTTCATCATAGCTTACAAATTAATAAATCTGGTGTCACTTTATCCGGTGTCTATATCACAAATGCACTAACCTTTCCATGCATCTCCCTCACGGCATCTTTAGCATCCCCAGGATTCTCAAAAGTTACAAACGCAAAGCCCCTGGATTTGTTTGTTTCCCGGTCTTTCATTAACAGCACTTGAAAAGAGAAGTAGAATAAATTAGTTCTAATGGAAACTTCTAAAGCAAACAGTCACAATGTATGGCTTATAATAGGAATAGCATAGGGTTCCAGGGCGGCTTGGGCCGTAGTGGATAGCGCTGTCGCCTCATAGCAAAAATGACCCGTTCAAAATGTGTCAAAATGAGTGTGGGTCCCACCTCAGGCTCAGAGTTGCGGAGCCGTGAACCAGTAGAGCAAGCGATTGAAAATGAATGGTGACCAGGTTCAAGAACATCCAAATGTACCTTCAGACAGCCTTCCAAATTTGCTGAAATAGGCCTCAAGGACCTTCTCGCTGGTCTCTGTGTTCAGGCCTCCGATGAAGAGCTTTCCTGGTCGGTCGGCCTCTGCCATGGTTCTCACTTCACACACAGAAAACGTTTCACATGAGTTACATTCAATCAAACACAGACAGACCTGTTCAACAAGTCAAGTGAACACTTGAAATAAGTGAACGTGCATAGATGTACATGTATAGAAAACAAATAACAGTTACAGACTTCACCTGTAAAAACGCAATATGCAAATTCAATTTCATTTTAGCAAGAAAACACTTTTACTCTGCAACAGAAAACAAACTGCATTGATTTAAATCGTGTCTAGATGGCAACCTCACGAAAGAAAAACGTTTCATTTGTACTTTTAAACGCGTGAGTGATGATTTGATAGCGGACTTATACTAATTCGCAAATTGCTGAAACGTGCTTCATACAAAATGGCGGAAGCGAAAACTCATAGCCCTACGGTGAAAAACAGCGAGGTCGAGATATATTCAGAACGTTTACAAAGCGGTTAACGCGGTTTAACAGTTAATTAGATCGCGTGAAAACCAACTACATATTTATACCAGAATAAACGTTTGATTAAACCGGAGGCCCCGCCATTGCACACGAGGCTACGCTGTATACGGCTAGAAAACATGCATATCCGTATGAACACGGCAAAAAACGTGCAAGAGAACATACCACGTCGATAAACACTAAAATTAATGTTTGCGATAATAACGTATTAAATAACTAACAATTAGAAAGCTTACCGCGGGTTCAGCAGCAGACAAAAGCGCGTTTAGAGGTTTGTACGTCTGTAGTTAAACGTTACGCCCCACCCAGCTCATGTCCTCCTGTGATTGGACGACTGCAGCTGTCTCAAAGTGTCTCGCGTCCTCTGTTATTGATAACACAAATGCGATCGTTAATGAAAAGTGCATTTCATTATTTTTATATTGATCTATATATAGTACTGTACTTACGATATATGAGCTTTACACATATTTATCAATGTAATGAAATTTATTTAGATTGGCTGTATTTCACGATTCAATACTCCTAAAGCTCTGTCTAAAATGCCTTTAGACAGATGCAAAAACAATGTTAATGCAAAAATAAACAAATCTGGTTGTTACCTTTTTACTTATGTACCCTTTTATTGATACACTCTAAATATGTATTTAAACGTAGATAAGAAATTGAAAATTTTAATGAAAATATAGCTCCACCTATGAATCACCATATCACCCTTTTGATCTTCGCCTTCCACCGATGCAACTACTGTTCGCTTTACTATGGTGATTATTACGACTGCGATACTGACGTTGCCGATGAGTGTGAGAAGTCATATGACTATTTTCGTGGCGGAATGAGACGCCGAAGAGGACAAAAGTGACGCGTCGAGAGACGTCAGAAGCGCATGAAAGCAGACGATAAAGACCCATCTTAACCGCAGACCAGCCCATGTGTTTGGCCAGATACCTGTAAAAAGTAAAAAAAATGTCGTTGTTGTTTAAAATACGTTTTAGATGCATTTTAGCTACAATTAATGTACAGCTGTATTGGACAGAGCAAAAATACCTGTGTGACAAGTGTTACGTTACATTATAATATTTTATTAAACCTTTTTTTTAACGCTTCTACCTTCAAACAACTCCAGTTCCAATCACAAAACACTTTTATTCCATTAAGCACGTTGCGTCACTTTTGTCCACATCCGCGTTACATTCGAGAATGAATCGAGAGGAGGCGGGGTTAATTCAGAGTGAGGAAGTGAAGCTGATACGAACGTTGAGACGGTGGCAGCTTCGAGCTTGTTGTCCTGGTGATTCTTAGACGCTAGCTTTGGCCGTTTAATTTCATGTTTATTTAAAAAAGCGTAGACCCATTCTTAGTCTCTAAAATGAATTCATGGAATTCGTTTACATTAACGTGGAGTTTATTAGCAATAAGCTCGTGCTCGGGGTTTTATCTTCCGGGTTTAGCGCCAGTCAGTTTTTGCGACAACAACTCGCAAAAAAATTCAGAATGCCAGGTAAGTTTGCTTTTCCTATTTTGTATTTTTAATTATCTCACCAGCGAAGTGAAATGCAAACTCTGGTTTTTTTTTTTATCATTAAATAATGTAATATGATATAAAATGTGCAACAGAATAGGGCATAAAATGATCGTCACATATTCATTAGTACAACTTTCATTCACACAGACTGAGATCAAGCTGTTTGTGAATCGACTGGATTCTGTGGAGTCGGTTCTGCCTTATGAATATGATGCGTAAGTATTATTTTCCACTCGATCAGCCCCTTTATACGTGCCTTAAATTGTCACTCTTGTTTCAGCTTTGACTTTTGCAAAGATGTAAACGAAATAAGGCCATCAGAAAACTTGGGACAGGTTTTATTTGGAGAGAGAATTGAGTCTTCTCCTTACAAGGTGAGATTTGATATAATGTTTTTTTTCTGCTTAAACGTCTGCATTAATATCACATACCGGGTATTAATAACCTACTATGGCTTTACGATTATCATATTTTTATTATTTGCAATCTCAGATTTTCGTTGGATCCTTTTTGGTAGAAAAAGCAGATGTCTAACTTCGTATATACTGGGACAAATTAAATTGCCTTTTATTTGTCTGTGTTTTGGAATTTGTCTGTTTGAACAGCTAGTTTATCCAGTCTGTAGAAGATCCTGCATTTCCATAGGCCAGGACAAGTGCATACGTCTCCTCTAAAATATCCGGTTTCTTAACTTGTTTAACAAGTTGAACTGGCTTGATGTTTCAGCATTGACATAGTTTCTTCTAATTTTACTGTATGGTTTTCATATTCTCCTCTGATTTGTTTTTCCAAGCAATAACGCCTTTTTGCTACAGTTATATTCAAATTAATTGTTTGCTTCTCCACTGAAATCTGCCCATCACATTTGAACAGGTTGTGATTGTAAGGACCATTGCGGGTCCTTCAGAAACTAACAGCATATTGTTTTAGTTTACGTTCAAGACAGAGAAGTCATGCGAGAAGGTCTGCACTAAATCGTATGACAAGACTTCAAAAGAAGACAAGCTGAGGTTGGACTTTCTGAAGAGAGGAATGGAGCTGAACTACCAGCACCACTGGTACGTGACGTTGCAGGCGTGGTAGGGCGTCTGTGTACAGTGCGTGGCTGTTGCGTCACACGTTTGCCACAGTTATTTGCAAACCAAAATTTAATGCTCATCTTCTTACAGTGATTGGTTATTTTATAATACAAATATTAATGCCATGGTTGTCATGTGCCAATAGTGATATTTATTTGTACTCTTTTGTCAGGATTGTGGATAATATGCCTGTAACGTGGTGCTACATTGTGGAGGACAACCAGAGGGTCTGCAATCCCGGATTCCCAATCGGATGTCTAGTAAACCAAGATGGAACGCCACGAGATGCTTGTGTGATCAATGTAAGCGAAACTCAGTTACTCTTATTGGGTTAAGAAACATTGTGCGTCCAGAAGATGATACTAAGTAGACAAAGTCTTTTAACCTTCACAATAATTGCAAATGACAATGGAAAACTTGTATTATTTTGTTTTTTTGTTAAGGCTGATTTCAACAAGAAGAACATGTATTACTTGTTCAACCATGTGGATATCATCATTACTTACCACAGCGGAGACGAGGAGACAGGGGCTCGACTCGTGGGAGCTACTCTGGAACCCAGAAGGTCTGCTTTTACTACCAATTTTGACTTGTGTGACCAGTTTGAGCAAGAATTACTTCTTTTGTAACTCGGCTGTACAAATACACACCCTTGTTTCCAGTTTAAAAACATTTGGACTCTTTTGAAATTTCAGCCTCAATCATAAAGACGAAAGTGCATTAACATGTGATGGCCCTCCGATGGAAATCCCAGTGGAGTTCAAAGATAATCTTAAAGTGACTTACAGCTATTCGGTGACATTTAAGGTCAGTAATCCTCCAGCTTGGTCCTGGAAATGTGCAAAAGCTGCTGTCCTCATTGAATCATCCTGTTGAATTTTTAGAAGAATGACGAGATTCGGTGGGCTTCCCGTTGGGACTACATTTTGTTCTCCATGCCTCACACCAACATCCAGTGGTTCAGGTAACAAGAAAGTATAAAAAATCACACCCCCTCTAAATGGCCACAAAACAGGTGTATTTTTCTTTTTTCAGCATCATGAACTCGCTGGTCATCGTGCTCTTCCTGTCTGGAATGGTCGCCATGATCATGCTTCGAACATTACACAAAGACATCGCCAGATACAACCAGATCGACCAGGTACACCAATTTTACTTGCTTTTATTGTTTCTTTTCTGTAGAAAACAAAAGATATGATTAACTTGGATCTTAGTTGTCTGTCAGCACATTTAACACTCCCAGTCATGCACAGTTAAAATCTTGTCAGGTATGCAGTGCTACACGTAGGCCCTCATGGTTTTCTTGAGTTTAAAGTGCATTTTACTTTTTTTTCTCCTTATGATGCCTCAGTTCACTGTGAAATCTCTGTTGTGACGTTCGCAGGCAGACTGGGTTAAGGTTCCTACAGCAGCAAACAGTACATATGTAAGCTTACACTGTCGCCACATAGCTTGCGTTGTGATTTGATGGTTGCTCAGGCACTTCTGCTGTTTTATAAAGTGTGCAATTTGCTTTATCACACTCACCAATCAAGGTGAAAATGATGGAAGGTGTTTGATGGCTGAGTGAACACTGCCAATGTGATGCACTGTTTTTACGCCACGTGTTTTGCACTTTGGGATTGTTCACCTCTGGCTAAGGGATGCACCGCTGTCAGGGTCTATGAGCGGTCTTTTCAATCTTATCTTGCTTTACCGCTAGATGAATCTTGCCGTCCCGAATCTTATTCTAAAAATAAAAGACTTCAACACAGGGTTTGTGAAATCAGATGAGTCTGGGAAGTGCCCAAATCTTTCGCTCTTTGTTCCGTTTACCGTCTCTCTCTTAACGTCTTCTGTCTTCCTCCTTCTAACTCAAATTCTCCCAGACTCCCGTTTCTTAAAAATCCATAAAACATAGCAAAGTTCAGCAATAGTGAATCACAGCGCGACATGTCAGAAACTGCTAGAGATAAAACAGAGTTCCTCCCTTGTTTTCTCACATTCGGACAATGGACATACACATTTCACAGAAACCGAAAGTTAGAAAGTCCAGGTGTTAGAGAAGATAGCGGTTTAAACTCAGATAAGGAGTTCTGCAAAGAGGGTCTGTGATTTCTCTAAGGCTTCACACACACACACATAGACAATGTAGAAACTACATTGAAAATACACATATAGAAAATAAGATAGAAAATGATAAGAAATCAATTAATTAAATCATTATAAATGCATTTTAAGCTTAATAAACTCAACAACCGCATGTTCTCAGAATGTTGAGTGAAAAAGCGAACCAAAAAAAACACTTTAGATTCCTGATGATCAATGATTTGAGTTTTATTCTTTATATTGTCACCATCAAACTTTCCAAACTGAAAATGGCCTTGATTGAGACACATGTTTGTGAACAAACTTTCTCTGTGACAAAGAGCAAAACTTGCGGCACATTCTCACATTGTAGACCATCGTCTTCATTCTGTGATGAGAATATTCACAACATTCTAAAACTGCTTTATGAACAACAATTGTAATGAATGTGGAATGCAGTTATAGCCCTGAAACTAGTTATAGCATCTTCCTTTTTGGCAATTACCGGTAGATTAAATTTAAATTGTTAAAATTAATTTGTTATGGCCCTTGAAACTCACAGCAAAATCAAATTTGGCCCTAAATTATGAAGGTTAGGCAGCACTTCTGTAGATTTTTTTATAAAAAGAAGTGTGACCATTGTTCTCTAACTATTTATTGCCATGTCTACCTATTTGTGCATGGGTAAATCTGAAAATTCACGCACATTTTCAAATTATCAAATTAAGATAGTCATTGACGCCTCAAAAAGTATATTCAGTATTAAACTATAGAGATGGAAAATTATTCCTACATATTATATAAAAACTGACAATGCTGTTATAGCATACAGCATACAGTGTATGCTAGTAGAAAAATACATTAAAGTACTATATAGATAATGGATTTGTATTGTTCAGCTATTTGCAGCAATGATGGATTTCAGATTTCTCCGGCAAGTATATTGAGTCAATAACATAGTCTAGTAGTAGAAGAATGTGTTTTAGCATTCTACCGTTGCTGTATCTCAGATCAAATTTTACATTTTAGTTTCGTGTTGTCATTGATTTTCAAGAAGGATCGTGGCCTTTTTATTTAGTGAAAGTCTACTATTTATTACCGAATTACATAAAGCAAGTAGTGTCATTATACTTTACTCGGTTTTCTCAAACAGGCGCTGTTTTAATCTTTGGAGAAAGTGCTTTGACTGTTTAGGGGCTGTTTCGATTAAAACGGCTCATTTGGTGTTAGCTTAGAGCCTGAGAAGAGAAGTTTTGGCCTTAGTTTGACAAAATGGCTTTTTGTTGAAGGAAATGCATTTTTCAGAGATGTAACTAAAGGATAAACCAGGGGTTGCCGTGTATACAGTAAATATAAAAGTCTCGGTGCATCCCTACGGTCATTAAACGGCTTTGAGGTTTATAGTCTCATTGATAGTCATTGATGTGATAGATTATGGTTCCATCTCTTACAGGAAGATGCTCAAGAGGAGTCCGGGTGGAAGCAGGTACACGGCGACGTGTTCAGGTCTCCGCGGATGGGCATGCTGCTGTCTGTCATGCTCGGACAAGGAACGCAGATTTTCATGATGACCTTCATCACATTATGTACGTACAAGACCTGATTTTGTAATTTTCCTCTTCACTTAATTAAATCCTTAATTCTTTTTTTCGCATGTGCTACATAATGTTAATTATTGTCATTATTTGACAATACGTTTTTACTTTTTTTGTATATACTATACCACAATATTTAATCTGACGTTATTGTTTTAGATCATTTCTCTTTTTGAGGCATTTCCGTGCATGGAAAATCCCATCCAGCTTGGTTGCCATGACAACATAAGCGTTGTAAAGTCGCATACACGTCTTTTTCAGCTTTTTGTGGGAATGTTCATAAAGTGTTTTTTTTTTTAATCAACAATTCATTAAGATGTCTCTATAAACTGATGATTATACATTTTGTAGATTAGGTTCATGAAGTGATGTAATAATGTATGAACTGTTATGAACCTAGACGCTTTTTCTCTCCTCAGTCTTGGCGTGTCTGGGCTTCCTGTCTCCAGCCAACAGAGGAGCTCTCATGACCTGCGCTGTGGTGCTGTGGGTCCTGCTGGGAACACCGGCCGGATTTGTCTCTGCCCGACTCTACAAGAGTAAGCCAACACTTCTTGATCTGTGATGGCAAAATGATTTAGAAAACTTTTGATCACTCATCTTTTATTTTTTTTGTCGTGTTAGCTTTTGGTGGAGAAAAGTGGAAAACCAATGTCCTTCTCACTGCATTTTTGTTCCCCGGGTAAGTTGTCTTCTTCTTTGGTAAACTTTAATATATTCTTGTGCCTGAATTATTCCCTTGTGCAGAATTGTGTTTGTGGATTTCTTCTTCATGAACCTGATCCTGTGGGTGGAGGGCTCGTCCGCCGCCGTCCCCTTTGGCACACTGGTAGCCATTTTGGCCCTGTGGTTTGGCATTTCCGTCCCTCTCACTTTTGCAGGCGCTTATTTTGGCTTTAAAAAGCCGGTGAGTATAAATATTCAGTAACAATATTCAGAGTATGATTGTAGTTTGAACAGATTTTGACCTATTTTTGCTTTTCTAGGGAATCGAGCCGCCGGTCCGAACAAACCAGATCCCTCGCCAAATCCCCCAGCAGCCTTTCTTCACCAAACCTATGCCGGGGATCGTCATGGGTGGAATCTTGCCCTTCGGTTGCATCTTCATCCAGCTCTTCTTCATCCTCAACAGCATTTGGTATTGTTTTTGCACAATAATTCTCATTTTCTCATGCTCCATTCAAAAACCTGATTCAATATTTTTTTTTTGCAGGTCTCACCAGATGTATTATATGTTCGGCTTTCTCTTCCTGGTTTTCATCATTCTGGTCATCACGTGCTCCGAGGCCACTGTCCTGCTCTGCTACTTCCACTTGTGTGCAGAGGTGAGGAGCCCATTTGATTCCAATATGCTTGTGTAGCGTTACTAGGTTAATTAATTACAAGGTTTTGTCGTATTCGTTTTTATATTCTTCTCAAACTAGCACAATTGTATATCAGAAGTGTAAAGAGTGCCTGAAAACCATACTTGAGTAAAAGTACGGATACCCTACTGTAGAAATTACTCTATTACACGGCACATTTTTTACACTGTATTTTATATTATATTTTATTATATAAGAACTTAAGTATTTTACTTTTACTGACTTTAGGCTCAAAAACACATAAGAAAGGTGAAAAACAAGAAACTCTTTGATGTTTAGTTTCTTAATATTGAAATGAACTGAAATGCACCTCAACGTTTCAAAATGGCAGAATAAAGTGCAGCTGCTAATTCACGTTCACTGAGATTTAGCTCATAAATAGCATTCAGTACCTTCAGCATCCTGCAGATGGTGATATTGCCTTGTTTGCCCAAGAAATTAACCACGGTAGAAAAAGTTGCAGACTTGTCGCGCACAATCACAATGTAACGAGTAACATTCACTCAATCAAAAGTGAAGTCAAGTAGAGTAGTAGTTCAAATACAAAGTAAAAATATAAAACATTAATCAAAAATATTTTAGTAAAGTTCACTTTTCAAATACTTTACACCACTGTTGCATACTAGCAGAGTATTTGACTGAATTCATTTATTTTATTTTTTTTTCAGGATTATCACTGGTGGTGGCGATCTTTCCTGACCAGTGGTTTTACTGCGGTCTATCTGTTTGTCTACGCCGTGCATTATTTCTTCTCGAAACTGCAAATCATAGGAGCTGCAAGCACCATGCTCTACTTCGGCTACACCTTGATCATGGTTCTCATCTTTTTCATTTTCACAGGTACGTTGAGATATGAATGCTTGTTTAACCGGTGTTTTTTTCCCTCCTCATTGCTTGTAGTAAAGAGCACATAGATCATTATTCTTCCTCAATATGCTCGTGTTTGGTCAGAATGTTGAGCTGTTAGAACAGGGAAAGGTGTTTGCTCGCTCTGTTTGCTCTGGTGGGTAAGTAGCTGTATCAGATCAACTCTTTAGGATTTGGATCCTGTTCCTGGACACCAACACCAAGACGTTTGCTTTACTACATCAAACCAGTGGAGACGTTCAAAGAGCCTCGGCGGTTTTGATGCCATTGAGTGTTTTTGATCGATGGAAACGGTCAGTGTTTCATATGGACATTGGCTGCAGTGGGTTTGTTGTCATGGATGTTTCTCTCGCGGAGGAGAATGTGTTTCCCAGTCAGTGTTTAGATGATTGTAACACATTTGCTGGTTTATTTTAACCCAAACTCCTCAGATGCTTGGAGCAAAACTGAAGCGCGGCAGGAGATTGTGCGGCGGAGGAGGAGCGGGTTTAGAAACATGTCTGAAAATAGACTGAGCGTGGAAGATGTAAATCGGGACTGGTGCTGAATGGGTTCTCTCACGCCGAGCCGTTATTATTTGATCAGATTAATGCTTCAATGCAGCTCTATTTGATACGGCTCTATTATAGAAGGTTATCTTTGCTTATCACGCCACCCCAATTATTTAAATGAGATGTGTAAATTTCGAATGTTTTCCTCAAAGACTGTCCCCTAAAATAAGGCCTAGTCAAGCTCAGTGGAATAGAACACAGAACTATTTGTGGAATACTTTCTAAATCAACCTCAAGATGGAGACGATTCGCAGTTTGATGAAGAAAAGCTAGTAGAATTGTCTTTCTTTTCTTGTTGTCATCGCCTGAAAACAAGATGTTTCCACATTTAACATATCCATGCGAATATCTGCATTTTCTTCTAAAGCTACATTTGTTTTATCTATCAGGTGAAATGTTTTTTCATTAAGTTTGTCTCTTAATGATTTTTAACCTAAACAAAGGATGAGCTCACTTTGGAAAGTAAGACCTAGTCCAATCTTTGCTCTTCAGTGTTGTATTGAAACTAATTGTTGATCTTCTGTTTTTCTGCAGGTACTATCGGCTTCTTCGCCTGCTTCTGGTTTGTAAACAAGATCTACAGCGTTCTGAAGGTGGACTGAAGGATTCATCATTTACTGATCAGAGACATTGGTCATGAACGGTCATGAACATTCAAAAACACTGCTGTGTGTGTGTGTGTGTGTGTGTGTGTCTCGATTGTTTTGCACTCTGATCTTGTGTGTATGCGACTCCAAAGAGTTTTTTTCAGTGCTTTACGTTTCTCATGTTGCCTGCGACTTTTAGAAGTCTAAAAACCAGTCTGTTGTTTGACACAAAACCCAAATGATTTTTTTTTTTACCCAATATTTTCATTTGTTCTGTTGTTTTTGTCTAGTTGCAATGTTTGGCACAGTTTTATGAACAGAATTTGGGGGTCAAAAACGTTCAAACCTCCGAAGGTGTAACGATGTTTCTACTGCTGAACAAATATCATTGGTTCTGGATTGAGTCAGAGCTTTTATCACGTTCATCCAACAATGAAGGACATTGTCATTTTTTTTTCTTCAGGAGAACGTCGAGATCTTCCATGATTTTTTTTTGTACTCTGAATTATTTAAATGTGTCATTTTAGCTGTAGTTGTAAAAATGACAAGCAATTTTGTTCAGTTACTTTAATTTGAAAATAACAGAATGTACCGTTTCATCAGGCGTCCACTCCAGGCGCTTTACAAAAGAAAAAAATAAAGCACGTAGAACATCTTTACAAAATGTCTGAACATATCTCAGAGGGAAACAGTCTGGGTCGCTCCTCATAAAAACTTTCCTTAGCAACACACCCTTAGTCGTCAGATTTCTACGCAAACCTTTTGTTTCATATTCTTGTTATACAATTTTTTTCATCATTTCAGTGGACTGAGAGTTAAACGATCTCAGCATGATCTTGTCATCTACTCGCAGACACTTTAAACGCCCGACCTAAAATAAATAACAAAAGCATCTCACAAGATGAGGTTCATCGCTCTGTGTTCTGAGTGTGAACACGACAGTTACGCGGTCTAGCGTTCGAGAACTTTAAATCCAGAGACAATAAATTGCTAAATAAAGTTGTACTCTTGATAGTATTCTTATAAAAATATGCAAAAAGATGTCTTCTGAAGTCATTTTATAACAATCTAGAATACTGTGTACTGAGATTGTAAATATTTTAAACAATGCGATATACAACGCTATAACAGACAGTTATTTTACAGGTATTTTTAAACACTGCTCAATACATGTTTATATAAAAAATAAGTTAAGTATAATTTATACAGTTAAAACAAGTTTTTACAGGTCCGTGTTGGTCAGTTCAACCGTTTTGTTTTTTTGCAAACTGCAGACTCCTTAAAATCTCATTAATAAATAAAACTATTGTTCAGTGAAAAGTTTTGTAATAAATAATAATAAATATAACAAAAAGATTTAAATGCAAATACTTTCTAAACTAGAATTGTTTAAATGCTATAAAAGTGCTGTGGAAACTTGCGGTACAGTAGCCTTCCGCTTAATTACACAAAAGAAACCTGTGAGGTGTGTACTTAAAATTAGCCACGCCCAGCTGTCAACCTCAAGCCTCTCAATGAGTTTTAACGCTGCAAGATCATCGACGGGTTAAACAAACTCTGCTCCCAATAAAAACAGTAAAGCGTAATCCAAGATTTCAAAGGTTCAAGAAGGATCTGCCCTGTTTACTGGAATTTTAATCGTTTCCGAGAAAGATGCGAGTGTCAAACGCAAACTTCTCAACCTGCACGCTTCATAACATGTTTCACTGAAGATTCTAGAACCCAGAGTATTAGTGAAAAATAAACGGGTGGGAAATCCTGAAGTCCAAATCATACCCCATAAAGTAAATTGGTGCCGCTCTTTTGGTCCAAAATGTTTGTGTCCCGATGTGTCTCAATCAACAAGAGTCTACTACTTAGTGTAAGTAGGTAAAATCTGCATATATGTGGCAGTTGAGGCAGTGGTAGGGACGTTTTGTAGGTTCGCATACCATTAAGCTGTTATTTATACGATATATATATATGTGTGTGTCACTGATTCAACTTTTATAAAGTCTACTACATCAGGTCTTGATTTTAACATAAAAAATTGTGTCATTTTTGTGCCACATTTACTAACTACACAGTTAATCCACAGCATAGAACCACTCAGCTAACAGTTACAGTAAAGGCACGAGAATGATAGGAACACCGAGCCCAAACCTACACAGGCGTTCAGCGTGTGCCTATGGGAATGTCTTCCGCCTGCTTGTGGCTGTGGAGCGTGACTTCCTTCTCCGAGCTCAAGCTGATGGACGTGGTCTCCTTCCGGCTCTCTTTAGACCGCCTCTCGGTAGGCGAAGAGGAAGTGGTCCCTTCCTCCCAGGTGCGCAGATGGCAGACGCGGGCAGCTTGGCCGGACAGATGTGCGTGTGCCAGGCGTCCGTCCGTCACGGTGAAGCAGCTGTCCACGGCCGAGCCCTGCCTGACCCGGCTCTGTCCGCACAGGGGGCCGCACAGCAGAGCCAGGAACTCCTTCCTCACGCTGCGGTGCATGTAGCCGTAGATGTAAGGATGCAGGCAGCACTGCAGGAAGAAGAGGATGAGAGCCACGGAGGCCAGCCAGGGTGGTACGACGGCGCTGGAGCGGATGGAGACGGTGCTCAGAACACAGTACGGGCCCATGCTGAGCACGTAAGACGCCATGATGACGAACACCACGCGGGCCGCCTTGCAGTGGTAGTGGAAGCGGCGCTGGCGAGTCCTGATGGGGTAGCTGGCGGTCTGAGGGCTGGAGCAGGACGCGTGGGAATCCATGGGCGGGTTGGACTGTACGGGGTGAACCAGGGCGTTCTGCCGCCGCGCCGCCCTGAACACCATCCAGTAGCAGCACAGCATGATCAGCACGGGCAGCCAGAAGGACAGCGCCGACACCAGGGTGGAGTAGGAGTAGCTGGAGGACCACACCACCGTGCAGGCGTTGTGGCGGCGGTCAAACGCGATCACGCCCCAGCCGTAGAGTGGCGGCGTGCTCTGCAGCAGACTGAGGAGCCAGGTGAGAGCGATGAGGTTGGTGCCCAGATGGGGCGTCATGCGGGTGGGGTAGGACAGCGGGTGGATGATGGCTAAGTAGCGGTCCACCGACACCACGATGATGGTGTTGACGCCAGCAAAGGCAAACAGGTGCATGAGGACCACCAGAGCCTGGCACAGGCGTCCGTCCACCGGCCAGACCTCGGGCACCGTCACGGCGATGGCGAAGGGCATGACCAGGACCGTCTGCAGCAGGTCGGCCAGAAGCAGGTTGAGCACAAAGCGGTTGGCCACGTGAAGAAGCTGCGGCTTGCGCTGGAACACCAGCAGAACCACGATGTTCCCGAAGAGCGATGTGCACAGGATGGCGAATATCAGCACCATCTTCACAACGCTGTTCACCAGGGAGGGGGACAGGGCTCTGCCGGGGTCCCATGGCACCGTGCTGGAGTTACTGCCCAGAGGTGGTGCGGTGGGCATGGTGGCACTGAGCAGGGAGGAGAAGTCGCATCAGGAGCCGCTCAGAACTCACCCTCCAGACCTTCTGCTGATTGTTCTGTCACAATACGCAAGAGAAAACGCACAAGAATGGATCATTCTTATAATATATCATTATTTGATGCTTTCTAGTTATGTACACAATTAAAATGAACGTGCCAAGTATGTGGTAATGTGTACATTTTTGTATATTAGTTACAAAGTTATGGAAGTGTGTGTGTGTGTGTGTGTGTGTGTGTGTGTGTGTGTGTGTACAGTATTGTAACGATTTTCGCCACAGTATTTATAGAGTGTTTGTTTCTCTCTATTTATTTATACCGTTAGAGAGAGAGAGAGAGAGAGAGAGAGAGAGAGAGAGAGAGAGAGAGAGAGAGAGAGAGAGAGAGAGAGAAGAAGGGGAGGGAAGAGAGAGGAGAGAGAGAGAGAGAGAGAGAGAGACTACACGCAGCTTTATTTTCAAAAATAAAAGCTTGTGTTTTGCAAACTCAAATGCATGTTCATCATTTACTAACAAAATGTAATGTAATGACATGTGCTTCCCTAAACAGTAATTGTACACAAACAGGGCAGACATACCTTGAGAGGACGCCGTGTACCTGTGCACAACAGATGTGTAATCCGTTTTCATGTCTTCAAATCGTCGTATTGTGTCTCCCTAGAATTTCGATTGATAATCACGGACCGGGTTTTCTTCATCCTCCATTCACGCAAACGACGAGCAGCGGCTGGAAATCACGGCTGAAGGAAAAGACGAGCCGTTTAGCGCGCGCTAAAAGCGGGAGCCCTCTCTCAACCCCACGAATCCAACGCCAGTGTCGCCGAAAAGCGTTTATCGTGTGACGATCAGAGAAAACGATGCGTTTTAAATGGCTGTCGGTTGTCAGTCTTTCTTCTCCGAGGTGACGTTCTCCCGTCTTGTCCTCCTCGGTGTCATCAATGGCAGCCGCGTCCTTCGGCTCCGGCTCGGTTCTGTCATTCAGAGACGGAGAATCGTCCATCAAGCGTCTTTACACATGTCAACACCGATGTCGCTTTATTAAACCGCTGTAGATTCCCAGAGACCCTTGTGAACATGTGGTGGCGCTCGCGCAGAACGGTGACAGCGGTGACTTGTTAGTGCTCGTGCACGTTCGGAAACAGAATAAATTAAAAGGATGGCCTCACATCATCAACAATACTGAAATAATAAAATGAACTGGCATGTAACACAACAGATTGCGATTTTGCCGTATCTCAGGGGTTATATGTAGCTATAAAGTTCGAGTTTAGGTCGTGCGGTCAAATCAATCTCAGTCAAATAAAGAATCCACCTATTAGTTTGTGTTTATTGACGAACGGTGGGAGCGTCAAGTGGGTGTTTGGCACCATCTAGTGGATTATTTGCAAAGTTGCAGCCAAGCGTTAATTATGCATATCCTCCACAATTACCTGTAAAACATGTATTTCGATGACCTGTAAATAAACTATTTTTTAATATAATCAAGTGCATAATGAATATTTGCTATTTATTTCTGTTATATGTTTTTATTTACTATTTGTGCACTAATCACAACTGTCATTTATGACATATATGACGTACTGTATATAGTGTGAATGAGGGAGTGTAAACAATAATTAAAGCAAACAATTTATATTTGAATATGTTTTACCGCATAGTAAGACAAATCAAAACCTTTTCTAGTCCTGTGCAAACCTGCCGAAAATTACCTGATTCTGAGTCTGTTTGGCATATGCGGCGACATTTAATGATCTCTCTCGAAAAACCGACAGCAGTTCCTTTGATTTCCACGTTCAGATTCAAAACAGATGTAAACACGGAAATCAATATGCACATATGTTGTCGTCTATTGTTTTTCCGAGGCCAGTTGAGCAATTCCAATCTGCCCAGACAAACAAACAGGCCCATAAACACTTTAAGAATAGGCCTCGTTCGCTCCCCCCGACCTCACAATGCTGTTTGCATGCATGCGCAAACAGTCTTAGCTGTGATTACTTATGTTTTCTCTGGAAGGTGATTACTTTGCCACTCTTGGCAGCCATTGTCACAGTCTGGTGCTTCCCATTCAAGAGACCAGACCACCGTCACAAAAGAGCGAAGTGCTCGATTGATGACAGTCCTCACAGGGCCAAAGGAAGACGTTAAACTGCTTGTATGGGCTCTTTCAGGAGATTAACTTACTCTGAGGGCTACCTGCCACGGACCCATTGCCTTTATTCATGACGCCTGTACAAAGGGCTTTATTTTTTGGCCAAGGCCACAGCTGCATAAAAGCCAACAGTGAATGGGGTAATGACCACCAAAAAACAACAAACCTCGAGTGTGTAAAACTAAAGTGTCGTGCTGGATGTAAGCCTCCTTCTCAAGACGATGCTTCCGCCATTATCTGCTGCGGATCTGCCGTGTGGCTCTGAAGACCACCGCTCTAATTAATTTCAGAGGAGCCCATTGAAGAACAGAGAGCATGAATGAACAAAGTAGACTTTAATTAAACCTGCGTTTTCCAACAAGCGTCCATGAAACACACACACACACACACACACACACACACACACACACACACACACACACACACACTATGGCCAGCACAAGGTGACCGACTTATTAAACACACACCAGACCAGACACAAAGGCGGTAGAGAAGAGCTTCCAGATCCCAATGACGTGGTGACACACACTTTATTTGATTTAAAAAGAAAGAAAGCGCCAAATCAAAGCCAGGTAATCTTGCATATTTATTAAGCAATTAAATGCGATAAATGCAATTGAATGGGATCATCTAAAGGCCTGTGATAATGAGAGCGGCAGAAGACACCGGAACACAAAGGCCTGATCAGTGGGATTAGGGAAGGTCACCAGCTTTTCACAGAAAGACCATGAGAGCTTTGTGCCGGCACTCAGAAGTCCATCAAAGTCCGTCTTCACCTCCTGATCGTGTGTGTGTGTGTGTGTGTGGGTGTGGGTGACCAACCAGTCTGAAGGAACACACACAGATATGCACAATAACACACCAACCACTATTTTGTCATTGTGTGTGTGTGTGTGACATAAAGAGAAGGCATGTGTGCGCACACTGACATGACGCCATTATCTCACGGTCATAGCTGAGAAAGCTCCCAGACTGAATAGAGTTTTCTTGAAGACACCCAGCACCACGTGGAGAAGAGCGGAGGGAGGGCCAGGCCGCTTTGCTCGTGCTTACTGAGTGGAAATAGTCTGACAGGTGTGCTATTGAACGAGCGAGGGTGTGTGAGATTTAAGAGTGTTGGAGGGGAGTCTGGTGGTAACGTGTTTATCGCTGATGGTTTGTTCCTAAGACTTTCGAACGGTCGCCTCTCCTCCTCCTGCCTACTTCCGCCATCCCCTTAGGATCTTGTTGAAAGGAGAAAGCCTCTCTTGCACAGTTGGCTGGACTTCTTCTAATGAGCCAGACAGGCAGCACTAGTCGCCATTCAGCAGCACAGACAGGTCAGAGAATGAGCAGAGAAGGAGGAAAACGTGAGAAATTGAGTCTGGGAGTAATGAATGGTGACCACAGTAACCGCGGAAGGAGTTTGAGTCCTCGCAGGCCTCAGGCCTCGGGTCTAGTAGATGAGCTGAGACAGTGATATCGGCAGCTGGGAAAAGTGGGTATGTGTCTGTTTGCTTCATAGTTTCAATTAGCTCGCTGTTTTAAATTGACAGATGTTATATATATATATATATATATATATATATATATATATATATATATATA
>CM051503.1:13503415-13520112 GCA_028031935.1 Paedocypris micromegethes
TTTTTTGTAGCTATTTAGAACAATTAAAGAACAAAAAAAATAGATGAAAGTAAAAAAAATATTTGCATCTTTACAATTTGCAGAATAATAGATAACAAGCATGTGTCAATATAGAAATCTATATAGTTTAATAAAAATCAACAAGTGTGATGATGCAATGAAGTGAACATGCGGATGTAAACAGCTGCAATGCTGAGGTAAAGTGTGCGCAATTTCTGCTTACGGTTCACATGAGTTTGTGTCTTAAAGATGCAAGAATTCACTAAGTTCTACGAGTAGCAGGTCGATACGTTTATCTGCGGTTTGATTATCTGCCGTTTGGGTATTGTTTTTAGCCTTTCGTCAAATTGATTCTAGTGCTGTTCCGCGTGTCTCCGCTAGGTGTCAGGGTTTGCGCGCCGATGACGCCGCCCGCCCGGCTTGCTGGCCCTTAGGGAGCTTTAGCGAGCGCACATGGTGTGGCAGCTTCCCTAGGAAGTTTGGGTGACATTTGCTTCACTTAATGACACAAGCTAATTAATCATTAGCGATCCCAGAGGTATTCCTTTTAGAGCGGCTTTGCCGTGCCTGCGCTCAGCAGGAGTCTGCAGCCCCAGCACGTTATGTGTGCATATGTTTAACCGCCTTGTTCTACACTGAGGGTATTTTAATTTTCCGCTCATTCGCTTGTTTAGATTCTACTGGAGTTTTAGTGCTAGGTTTTAAATTCCATAAACCATAACACATGTTGCATTATTCTTTACATTGGCATTTATTCTTGAGATGATGTGATGGGACTATTAAAGTGTAATAAAGAGCACAAGAAAAGTGAGCATTTATAGACTCACCACTAGACGATGTAGGAGTAAGAGAGAACGTTGCAGGTTGAAAGTTACATTTCAAGGCTTCTGTGAGAAAGCTTAACATTCTGAGCTTTGCTGTGTTTTATATTTGGAAGACATGTATTACTGTTGTTATTGTTCAGAAGCAAAGATTGAGTGAATGAGTGAGTGAGTGCGAGAGATAGAGAGAGAGAGAGATAGATAGATAGAGAGAGAGAGAGTACTGTATATATCCTTACAGTATAATGCCCTTTTTTTGTCATACAATATAATATATACATTATTTGATGAGCTCTTGATATTATTGTCAAAATATAAATCTGCATATTCAAAACAATAAAACTTAAAAATAAACGGAAAAAAATCCACCTTTATTTCCATGTGCAGTATTTTCCATTAACAGTGACACAATCTGTTCAAACATCAAAAAAGGCATCTCTACCAGATTTTACCCGAGATCTTCACCAATACTGATCTGTCTATTAGTTGTAATATCTCAGGTTGTCTACGAGGGCTTGTCTCGAGCTCCTGCTGTTTACAAGAGCTAGAACAACCCCATTTCTAGCTCACTGAAGTGTCAGCTCTGATTCTTATAGCTTTACATTTACACCTGTCTGAGCACACACACATACGCACACATGCGATATCTTAGTGGGGTCTCACCATTGACATTTACATACAAAAAAACATGCTCACCCCACCCACCGCGACAGCCTTCAAGATATTCGCTTTTCTCCCCACCTCTCTAACAAAAACCCAGTCTTAACCTCAGCCCTAAAATACTGTCTTGACCCTCAAACCTGCCTTAAAAGTGGGTCCCAGCCAAAGTGCTCAAAGGGTCCCATTGTTTTAGGATTTTTTTTAATATAAAAACCAGTGGGGTAAAGTACTTGAGTAGAAGGACACTTACTTTACAAGAGAATGTTTTGGCTACTTTGTACTTAGTATAAAAAATATAAACAACTTTTACTCTCTACTAGACTACCTTTTTGATTGTGTAGCGGTATATGGTTAATATACCATGGTTAATTTCTTGGTCGAACGAGGGGATATCACCATCTGCAGTGTGCTGGTGGTACTAATGGCTATTTAGGTGCTAAACCACTTGAACATGAATTAGCGGTTGAACTTTTTTGCACATTTGAGTTTGATCGAGACTGACTTTTTTTTTTAAATCTATTTTGTTATGCCGATTTGAGACATTGAGGTGTTAAATTTCCTTGCTATTATAATAAGTAAAACCTCACAAATAAAGAGTTTCTTGTTTTTTACACTTCCTTGATGTTTTTTTTCCTAAATTCACTACGAGTAAAATACTCAAGTTCTTCTAAAATAGAATTCTTAACGACTTTAAGTCAAGTCTTGAAATTAGGTGTAAGGTGTAGAAGTGTAGGAAGGTGTCTGTACTTTTCTCAAGTATGATTTTCACGTACTCATTACACCCTTGAAAAAAACATAACCTTTGGCACCCCACTTTGACCTAAATGCCTGCACACTCACATTCAATAAGGCTTTTTTTCCCCACGTTGGCCAATTTTATTTTCTGTTTATCAAATATATCCCTTTGGCCCCAAAGAAGAAAATATGTTCTCAATATGCCCACTCTGCAGAAGCATTAGAGCCGCTCATCAATAAATGCACTTTCAGCATTGTAAGCAAATCCCTCCGACTGATGGTGGCACACTGCGTCCAGCTGTTCCTGCCTGCGAAGAATGGCAGAAAAACTATTAATCAGATTGCGTTTTGTCTACTCTACACTTTCTATGAGCAGGAACCTTCACGAGGATCTCCGAAAGGTTTATTATCCGCTGTGGGTGTTTAGCGGCTGCAGTTCTGTGACTACAAGCCCCAACTACTCGCCTGCACCGGCCCTGCTGTATAGCGGAAATGAATTATTCCCTTTCATAGTGTCTTTTCATTTATATGCGAGAGAGATCTAGGCCTCAACTCTGCCAGGTGCCATTTAACATCGCTCCATGTACAAAAGCTACTCCCCATAAGAATCGCCACATTGTAGCAAACATATTCCATCTTGAATGGGAAGCACTGTTGCAAACCAGTTTGAGATAAAAGTTTGCAGTCTGGTCGGAGGGTTTTCTGGAAGTTACGTTTTTATGTTCTTCTTGCGAGGGTTTCCTCCAAGTCTCAGATTTTCTTCATCAGCTTTATACAAGTGTTCAGGAGACTTGATGTGTGTACAACTACCTATAGGTTTGAGAGAGAGAGAGTGTGTGTGTATGTGTGTGTCCTGTTCTGTGATTGTTTGATCACTAATCTAGGGTTGTGCCACATTTCGACAAGAAGTTGCTGGGATTTGTTCCAGATCCCCAAGACCAAGAAACGAAAAAAGCAGATCAGGAAGGACTTGTGCCTGACAACAGACTTTAATTTAAGCTAAGCACACGATGCCGATTTCCATAAGCACTTCCAGCCAATGCAAACAAGGTGGCGTATTCGTGCTCTCCGAGTGGTGCAAAACAAGACGAGAAAGTTTCCAAGTGCTTTGCTCTTTATTCACTCTTCATTCAAAACAATTCTTTTGGCATAATGGAGCCAAAGCTCACCTGGTGCCAGCAACACGACATGCCCCGAGTATCAGCCAGCCCACCTACAGTGAGCAGGATGGAGGCATTCGAAGAAACCCCCGCGTTTGAGGACCAGGAAGATTTCCACAGGAACGCCACTTCCCCCGAGAACTTCCGCTGGAACAAATCAGCCACTCGGCCATCAGCAATTCCACATCACCGGGCGCAACGAGCTGCCGCGCTCTCGTCTCTGCCCAGGAACATATTTAGACATACACACGACATGTGCGTGCGTCTCAGCAGGACGCCACCGTGAGACGCATGGAGACGAGTAACAGTAGAGCCTACACGTCCCCGCACGACACACACACACCGCCAGCTGAACCCAGGCTGCTTATCAACATCATTGCCTGTCAAAAGTTCAATTTAAACTTGAAAGAGGCTGCCAGAGACGCCGATCACGCTGATACGGGAAATGCATGCGGTAGTTATGATATAGTTTGACACTTTGGCGAGCTTTATGCTTTATGAATTCTAGCAGAGCCCTCCATTCACTCCGCATCTATCAAGCGGGATGCGTGAAATCACCTTTTGGAGTCAGTAAGTGGGGGAGTTTGTCACGGAGGATCGCTTATTGACTCAGTTGTTTGTGGCTAATCAAAGCACGGCAAACTTTCGCTCTCTCTGAAAGTGGCGCATTTTAGCGGCGGCTCTTTCAAGATATGGCGGCGTTGGGTGTGATTCTCTATCTTCGGGAACCCTGCAATTACATCTGGCACAACTCTGCATGAAGTGACGCTTCGTGAGTCTTTGTGCATCCGGGCTTTGAAGCCGTGGGCCCTGTGCACGTTGGCTTTTTGTCTCCCTCCGATCCCCCTTACGCCCCCCTTTACACCCACTGGAGATGGAAAACAGAATTCAATGTGTCGTCCTTACCCGCTGCTCCAAAGCTCAGCGCATTTGACACACCTTGGCCAGCACAAAAGATAAAAAGGGAAGCAAGGCTTGGACACGCAGTGACGCCGGTGCTATAGGCCCGATAAAGACGCTTCAAACAGTCGCGCGGTGGGAAGTTGTGGCCCTCTGCCTCGCCGTTTTTACTTTGCCTGCTGTACTTGTGTGTGTGAGAGACCAAAAGAACAGTAAGATAAGAAAAAGCATGATAAGAGAAGAAAATAAGTAATGAAAAATGAAAGATAGAAGAGATAGAAAGAACAAATAGAGAGACTTTTTGAGAAAGTGAAAGGGAAGGAGGAAGACAAGGAGCTGAGAAAGTGAGAGAGAGTGAGAGGGAGACGGACAGACAGACAGACAGAGTAAGATTGAGAAAGAAAAATATATTATAGGAAATAGAGAGAAAGTGGATAACAGGAAGACAGACAGTAAGCTAGAGATGTGTTATTGAGTGAGTGACAGAGAGAAAGAAAGAGAGAGCGATAAACAGAAGAAAAATATACGTATACTCGTAAATTGAAAAGAGAGCAAGAGACACTCAGCCAGGGAGATTGAGATAAAAAGTGAGGGAGATAGAGAGAAAGAGAGACAAAGAGTATACTGAGAAAAAGAAAAAGAGGTAGTAATAGATAGAGATAGAGGGAGTAAATTAAATGGCGGGGGATTAGAGAGACAGAACAGCGATAGGCAGAGAGAGAGAGATAGATAGAGAGAAAGAGAGAGAAAAAGTGAGAGAGAGAGAGACAGAGTGAAGAGAGACTTGGAGGGGGAGAGAGTTGTGATAGAGAGAGACAGAGTAAAGAGACAAAGAGAGAGAGAGAGAGAGAGAGAGAGAGAGAGAGAGAGAGCTGGTTGGCGGTATATTTGTGAATGAGCAGACCTTAATTCGAGAGAACTGTTCATGCGTATTCATGGCGCTTATGTGGTGAGCCAGTGGCATTCACAAACACTACGAGAAACAACTCAATAAACGTCTCAATAATTCATGAAACAGTAAATATGCAAAACATTCCCGTGTGAGGATTAATGTTAGATTCAGACGACTGAAAATATTTACTCGGTTCAACGCTGAAACTGTGAAAGACGGCAGAAAAACAAAGATGTGTGATTAGTGAGAAACATGGCCGCCGCGCTGCCCTTTGCCTAACCTGTCTGGAATCAAACAGTCCGTGAACCTTTCACTGCGCTGCTCCACTGACATCCATTTGCGGACAAACCTCTGTTTTACAGTGACTTGCAATCCGATCAATCCGACCCGGCCCATCATAGGCGCTCTCGTGGGGGTCTCCGCCAAAGACAGAGTGACATTGCGTGCCAGCACAGGCATCATGTGATTAATTACAGTCTGCAGCGGTGAACACGCTTCAGTGTGTGTGTGTGTGTGTGTGTGTGTGTGTGTGTGTGCACGAGAAACAGCTGCAAACAAGCCTTTAGTTTCTCCACTTCACGTAATAATATTTTATTTATTTACTTAATACTTTCATTTACTCAATGCATTCAAAGTTAATTAAAAAACACTTTACTAACCATGCGATTTATTCAATGAGAATATTTTTCACTTTCATTCACTTTTTTCCAAGCACACAGTATTAAATCAAATTATTTTTTAACTTTTTATACTTTGGAGATAAATGATCCACTTTTTCAAAACACACTTTTATCAATTTCATCAACACTTGCATCAGACTCAAGTCATAAACACCAAGCAAGAATTTTTCACTCTTTAAGTTGCAAATGTGAATTAATTTTTGATGGGTTTCCATTTTGGAACATGATCAAACAATAATCAGGATTCTATAGTGGTTTGTCAAGTTTGAAAAGTGAAAAGAATGGTAATATAATTAGCATTGGCATAAAAATTTAATTAAACTAAAAATGTTTAATTTATTTTTAATTGGTATTGCATTTGTATGCAAATTATTCTGAAACCAAATATAAATTAAACTAACTGTATTATTTATTTACATTAGTAAACTTCAAGCTTAAACCACCATTAAAAAAAAAACTATTGTTAGTTGACTCCAATCCTTGATAAATGCTGGTCAGCAATAAGCCTTTAATTTGTAATTTCCCTGCAGAAAAATAGTTGTACGGCTTCATTTAGTGCGCAAACTACTGTTTTTGTCCGAGTTTATTGATGATCAGAATATTTAAATGACCTGTCCTTTATGGAAAGAGATGTTGAGATTTCACCACTTTTCTACTTCTATTTCCCCCACTTAGTCTCTCTTTTTTTCTCTCCCACTCCTCCACGGAAACAGATGGCAATTTATGCTGAGCACAATCAGGACTATTCAGCGTTGGGAAGGCTGGACCTCCCCACAGGAGTGAGGCCCAATCACAGGCCTAATGAACACATTGAGAGCTGTCTGCTCCAAATGAGTCCCAGTAGGAGCCGGCCCACAGGTACCCCCTGCCTGCTGGCATCACACACACACACACACACACACACACACACACACACACACACACACACACACACACACACTCACACACAAACACAACTCAGCTTCTAAAGGCACTTAATTCAATCAGAATCTTCATCTCCAGCCGTCAGAAGTCGGAAAGTGTATGAAAAATAACAGGTGATAACAATATAAATTATGTGAAAAAGTGAAAATCCACAAATATGTGAGTTGTCGACTGACGGCTTATTTTTTTTTCTAGCTGGTGTTTACGTAACGGTGTTCCTAGATAAATGTTACGACATAATTTAAATCGCGTGACACATTGATGTGCATTAAACTGAAATAAATATAAGACTTTACCGTTAAAAACACTTTGCGTTTGAGTGCAAGTGCAATACATTGAGTGTAGCACATAATTTTGCTTCAGTGCTGCAATGTAACTGTTGTGTTTAATTTAAATTAAAATAAACATTTTTTCTCAGAATAAAAATAAAATAAAAACACAAGTAATTGAATTGAAAGCAAAATTGAAAATGCCTTTCTGTGTCCCACAGGGGAGACATTGCATCTTACAACAGCATAAAGAATATATAGAAGAATATAGAATATATATACACACATCTATATAAAAATACATTAATTAATTTAGTTGTTTATTTATTAATAAGCATACTTAAACAAACATAAATAACACTGCAGACATCATAAATAAACATGAACATAAACATAAATAACACTGCACACATATTGAGAATGTATAATTGCCGGGAGTTCGCATGGGTATCAAATTAAGTAGAGTAAATTAAATAGTGTTATCAACAGCGAGGTTGTGGGTTCGATTCTCAGTGGTTGGCGTTCTAATAAACTGTAATACAGTAAGTCTTTTAGATAAAAGCTAATGTTTAAATGCAAGCGGAGCGTGTAAGTCTTTTAAAAAAGCTAATTCTACATTAATCCACGTAAAGTCTATTTGACAGATAAACTGGGGAATCCTGCAGCCGGCCTCGTACCGACACACTTCTCCCGTCAGGGTGGCTTTGGGCTTTATGAGCAGCTTTGACTGTCTCAATGCATTTTACTGCACACAAACCTCAACAAGAAACTCCCACCGACATGCAGAAGCACAAAGACAGAAGAGCCGATCTCACACGGAGCTCTCCAGATCCATCAACCCTCCACCGAATGTCCGTCCGTCCGTCTCGGAGGTTGACAGGAGCGCTGCCCCTCGCTTTAGCCCAATCTGCACCTGAAGAGCTGGTGAGGGCAGCTCACGGCCTTCTGCTGCATGTCAAAACCCTACTGGGTTTGCAGAACTGAGGAAGTGCAAATATCCTCTAATGGCCTTGATGCAGATGGATGCATCCATGACAATAGCCCCCGTGCTGGCACTTTTTGTCACTGACCAGTAGAAAGGCCATTACAATGACTTAGCAGAATTATGCATGCAGTCAGGAGCCTTTCTAATGCAAAAGAACGCGGAGAATGGACATCTCATTTCAGAGAGAAGAGGCAGGTCTGCTCTCTTACCACGAGGAGCTTCTCTGAGGGAATAATTTGATTAACAGGTCAATATCGAAAGCATCTGTCACCACCAAGACCTTGTTAGACTTTTCTGTGGGTTTTCTGAGGGTCCTGCTCTCCTGACGCGTCGGGATGACAAGGTGCATGACCCAGGTTGACAGGTGGCTGTTTGAAAGGATGTGAACATGAAGGTTTCACTCCAACTGAAGGCTGGAAAATGAAACTCACACCTGTCTTCGTCTCCGATCCGTGTTGAAATAGCAGCACGCGGACTCAAACGGGACCCTGACTCACACGGGGGTCGTCTGCTTGTGTCTTCAGCCGGCTCGGCATCAGCGTGTCCAGCAGAGGGTGGTCGGCGCAGTCCCGTGTTTTTGCTGTAATTTAAAACCAGGAAGCCTTTGAAACCTAATGAAAACCTCTGGAGAGGGAGGTTGGCGGTCCTGAGTGTTTTGTTCAGGCTCCCCGTGGTTGGTCACCGACACGGTCACATGGTCTATCTGCAGCTGTGGGGTTCGAACTTCATCTCGACCACCTGTAATTCTCAAAAGCAAGTCTGTGAAAGACATAAATAGAATTTTTTAAGCTGAGCGATCTTTCTGTCCAACGTTGTCGGGAAACTTTGTCTTTTTGCTCATCTATCGACACATGTAAACATTTATATAGCACTTTTCTCACTTTAGATGGATTTTTGGAACCATCCAGAGAGACTGATTTTAGGAACGGAGTGCGATTAGAGGAGTAAGAAGTAAAAAGATCTGTAATATATTGAGGAGCCTAGTAGCCGTGTAGTGCTCTTAATGTTATCACTAAAATTATTAAATCAATCCTAGGGCTGTTCTAGACGTTGCCATTAAAAACCTTGCAGCAGCATTCTGGACAGTCTGGAGTCGGTTGACTTATTACAAGTAGAAACAGAATTACAATAATCAATACACAAAGAAATACAAGCACGAAAAACCATTTCCAGATTCGCCTTTGACAACATTTTCCTTAATTTGCAGATGCTTTTCATGTCTGAGTTGTAATTCTTCACACCAGCTTATTGGTTGTTGGGTTTTAACAATTGTTAAAAACGATTAAACGTTCTATAGATTATGTCAGAAAAATCTAAATTTTGTTTAATAAGTTTGTATTTTTTACACCTGCTCCCTAATTTTGCATAAGAAACATTACTGAGTAGATACAACAAAGTTATGACGTCTTTCCATTTGGCTTGAGGTGAGTTGAATTCAAACAAGCATTAGCTGAAACTCCAATTTATTACACTGTACAATAAAACAGACTTAAGGAAAAAATTGGATAAATAGAAGAAATGGAATAAAAGATAAAAGTCAGCAAAGAACGAATAAGTGATGTTCTTTTTTACACCTTTCGACCAATTCTGTAAGCAGTGTTGCCACATGGCAGCGTTTGTGAAAGAGGAACAGCTTGTTCTGGCCGAAGCACAAGGAGTCGAGCATGAAACACCTCGCCACCGCAGACTTTGCTTTTTCAAGTTAGCGAGAGCATGCGGGATTGTGATCACATTATGATTACGAAGGATTCTGTTGTGAAAATGTGGCCGCCAGAGATGAAGGATCCTCCAGTTTAGCGTGGCCAATCTTTTCAGATTTATTCCAAAGTTTAAACGGAGTATTAAAGATTTTAGTGGCTCACCTTCATCGAGGCTTTATCGCACGCTGGTTTGCTCTTGTGAGGTCTGGCCTCCGGTGAAACGTCAGCGTGATTACAGTAAACCTGGATCCTGACTGTGCTTGTTCCTGTTCTTCTCCTAAACAACACATTTTTACACCGTCTGCCCTAATAAACATCAAGTTAACTTTTAATCCGGCTGTAATGACTCAATTAATCCCCAAACAAAGATTTATTCCGTTAGTTACACAACCCCAAAATAAAACATTATGAAACAATTAGATGATAAAAAGATAACGTAACAAAGCATTAATTAAAAGCTTGATTAAAACGTGTAGTTTATGGCGTCAAATTTGTTCATCAAATAACATTATACCTAAATAACATTCCACCCTAATCAGCTCAGACTTGAGATCTTTCCAGCCTTATCTTTGGCAGATTTGTGTGTTTTTTGTCAGACTTTTGGTCTGCGTTATTTAATTAAAAGACCCACAAATGAGATGAGCGAGGTGACGGAGGTCTTCAAGCCTCTCGAAGCGTCACTGATCTCCTCATATCTATGCGAATATTGATGGAAAAAGACGGTGTGATAGCTTTATCTTATCACCTCAACGTGCCCGGCATGGAAGCATACCTGGCATTCTAGAAGCTTTCTGTTGCTCTGGCCATAAAACACAGAAAAGCCCGGTTGTGTAATCACGTGAGATGAAAAAAAAACACCTAAACCTTTTTCTGGTCAATATGATGATTAATAAAAGCAGTTGAAGTCCAGACAGTAAATCTGGGTCATCCGAACCCTCGCTGACCCCCTGCGTGCTCCTTTAGCCTCTTTGCCTCCATTTAGCCCTTCCACCCCAGCATGATTGTTTCTTATCATGCATTTATTTTTTTAATCCACCCTTCCCCCAAGTCTCTGCTGCCCACTATACCCCCGCTAATACAAAGCCAATAGAAGCTCCACAACAAGCGGATGTTCCCTCGCCAGCCTCAGAATTCCTTCCGACGGTGATGGTCCTCCCTTCATCTCGCTGCCTGTCACTCACAAGCTCTGATGTGGCCGTCGCCGCTGCAGTCATGCACACACTTTATAAATAATGAATGCATTAGCATGCATGAATGTCTTTTTGGGGATGTGTATGTTAGGGTGGTGGTGGTGGGGGGTTACACCTTAATTCATTATTAATCTACTTCACAGGCTAAAAGCAGTCTGCCTGCTGCCTGGGCCTGTAGGCCTCGGCTAAACCCTGCTTTAGGGGGTCTGGTTGGCTGTCGTCTAAACAAGCCCCCCTCATCCTCTTTTTTTTTTTTTGACTATCCTCATCATTAAAAAGCTAAAAGTCCAGATAAAATCCTGCCTAGCTCCTGCACCGCCACTACACTACAATATCCATCCTCTAATTGCTTCCATGCTCCTCCAAACCTTTAACATGCTGCTCATCGCCAACTTACAGATTTTAACGGGTTCTGAAGGAGTTCTGGGGTGTTTTTTGGGGGAGATGGGATGGTGGGTGTTTTAAAGGGGAAAAAGTAGATTCGATTCATTGGATTCTCTGCAATCGGCGCTTCTCCTCATCATTCCTCAGTTTAGAGATGTTTTTATAAGCAGAACTGATAGTCAGAAGCCGTTTGACTTTGAAGTCGCTGTTAGTGCCATTTGGTTGTGTTGGAGGGATAGAGGTGGGGTTATCTAAAGGTTAGAGGGTTCGCAAAGCCTGTTTTGATCATTGAGGCATGGACCTTTATTATAAGTGATAAACTGTATATGTGTGGATTCATGCTATATTTAGATAGAAGACTGAGGAAAATGTATATTTTTTCTTTGTGTGATGCAGGGCCTAAGGACAATAATGTGACCGTATCAATGTGTTTGTGTTTGTTTCTGTAGAGTGAATTTATGAAGTTTTAGAGAAATAGAAAAAAATTACATTTTATTTTGCAGTGTGTGTATGTGTGAGGCAGGACAAAAGGAGAAATAATGTGACCGTATCAATGTGTTTGTGATTTTATAGAGTGATTCTATATAGTGATTCTAGATCTAGATTCTAGATAAAAAAACAAAAGAAAAATTATATATTTCTTGTTATGTGTGAGGCAGACACATATACTTTACTTTTATTTACTTATATAGGGCAATTTATAAAAATATATGGATGGATATACAGTACTGTTTGAATGTGTTTGTGACTCTAACGGGTTGGATTTACATGTAAGTGCAATCCAATGGATGATTAATATACAAACCATTTACACTTGACATTAAATTTACCTGTGATGATGCATCATGTGTTATCCATCGTTTTGCATGCGTGCGTGTGTGCGTGTGTGCATGTGTGTGTGTGTGTCCTCGTTTTGTGCCACTAGAGAGCACTGCTTGCTATCCGCCTCTTTACACACTGTGTCCATTTCTGGTTCACCATAAAGCAAACTGCAGTCGCTCCATCATACCGTGTGAGTTTCTGCTCACGCAAACATCTAGACATTTCACCTTCATTTAGTCACATTCAATGAAAAACCCAATCATGTTTCCTTGAATCACCATGATACTTCTAAATTTGACTGACCCAGATAACAATGTCAAAATCACAGTGCAAGTTATGCCTTCATCCCTGCATGTGTATTTTTGTATTTTTCTCTATCTGCTTGGCATATGTGCCCTGAGAGAGAGAGAGAGAGAGAGAGAGAGAGAGAGAGAGAGAGAGAGAGAGAGAGAGAGAGAATAATACAGAGATTTCACAGTGAAGCTTTCTTGAAAAGCCAAGTTGGGCATCTTTTGTGCAGGGAATTCTCTTTCAACTTTGTTGCCTAATGTGTCACTCTCACTCACTCACACTCAGACGACTCTTTGATCTCGAGCTGTTTTTATTGAGTTAGCATGTTGCGCTACTGCCATATTGCTAGCTGCATCACGTAATATCTACATTTTGTGATCAAATGCACCTTTATCCTATATATTAGTGACAGAACCGAAAGACGAACCTTTTTGTTTTTGTGCCCGGATTTCAGGATTATGCTAAATATGTTTATTATTAAAATATGTCATGATTTATATGCATTAAATCAGATTTTATGTCAAATGTCATATTTGAGTGGCTTCAAGTCTTTTGACAAATACCTCATTCATTCCTTTTGATATTTATTTACAGGCAGAGACATGCATAATGCATAGATCTAAATCAAAAGTTTTGGCCACTGTTATTGAAAATAGTTTCTTGTAAATACCACTTACAATAACTATGTTTTGTAGCCAAATTTTTATGGAAAAATATTAAAATGAAATATTAATGTTTATAAAAAATATAACTTAAACATCTTAATTAGAATAAAATAATTGACATTTTTTATTTAAAAAAAAAACATAAATGAAAAAAAAAATCTTAATTTTACTAGGATAAAGAAACACCCAACGCAGAAGCGTCTTGGAAAAGTGTCCATTAAAAACATTAAACACTCACATTTTCTTTGTTTATTCATAATATGCACATTATTAAAAATTTAGAATATCCACTATGTTTAGATTGATGAATTAGTTTAATAAGTTCCATACTAGCAGTGAGTGTTCTGCTGTCAAGACACAGGTTGCTTTTGCTGAGTCTCTGGAATGTTCTCGGCTCCATGTTTGGGTCGAGGGGTCTTCACTGCGGGTGTCAAGGGCAGCGGCAGGCACCACACTGTGCCTATGAACTCTATTCAAACTATGAAATGCCTCAGCCTAGGCAGGAAATTGAAATATTGGGCTGCATTTCCAAGCCAATGATCATCCATCATGTTATGGGTTAAAGAGAGCAACTCCACAGATCAGAGAAAGACCAGACCTACAGGTTACACACCGCTATATACAACAGGGGTGATCCAAATGAACGTATTCATTAAACAAGTTTGTTAAATATGTAATTGAGACTAAAGTTAATAATTAGAGCGTTATTAGAGAGTTGTTATGTCGATGTTGTGATTGTTGATTTTATTGACTGATTTTAATTACCTGTTG
Source organism: Paedocypris micromegethes (assembly GCA_028031935.1). Taxonomy (NCBI): domain Eukaryota; kingdom Metazoa; phylum Chordata; class Actinopteri; order Cypriniformes; genus Paedocypris; species Paedocypris micromegethes. The sequence continues at coordinate 13,517,265 of CM051503.1, forward strand.
ACTATTTTCTTTGCTGCTAGTGCTGAGTTGCCAAAGAGAATTTCATTGTTCTGACAATGACAATAAAGCTCTCTAAGTATTAACAAGAAATTGGAGTGTAAATCAGCCACACTTAAAAGCAAAACATTGTGTGTATATATATATGGTGAAGAAATGTCTTAATTATAAAGGAACTTTTTTATATTATAAAACACCAACATTTTAACAGATCAGAAATTTAGCACAAACATTGACCAGGTGACACTTGAAATGGATTTACAAAATACATTATACAGAAGTAATAATAATTGTTTAAATTTCAGATCGAATGACAATCGATCTATTGTGATGATTAATAATATTACATTAATACTTTACGGAATAAATGACATTACGTAATTATATAAAACAATAATAAACAAACAATAAACAAGTTAAAAACGATTTAGAATAAAAACCAATTTAAAACAACGGCAATTCGCATTTGTCGGACGAACTCACCTGACTTCGAAACAGGTGGGCAATAGAACGAGTCCATAAAGAAGGATTACATAAAGTGCATGCGCGGAAAATGTATGCGGCACAGGATGTTGAGCATCACTCTTTCCCTCAAAACATTAAACCCATCTGATTTTTCTCCCAAGGATTTCCTTATATAACTGCTTGCGTCAATCTATAGATATGTTCGGTCAAGCGAACAGGAAAAAAGCGACCAATTAGTGTGGTTGGAACGAGTAAAGGTATGGGGCTCCTCAAACAGGAAATGACATCAACGGGTCAAACCTAAAAAAATGTGTCAGAGAAGACGGTCTGGGACGCTCGGAACCTGCTCTGTGCCGGATGCTCCGAGGCATGTTTTCTGGATCCGAACACATAGATGCTCAAACCTCAAACTGGGTGAGTGTTTCCAAACAACCACTTTCGTCCTTCGTAAGTTCAGCGCAGGCGACTGACTTTCTCTGCGATGCCGGTGTGCAGCGATGCCAATCTGGACGCGGGCACAGACGCGATGGACGATCGGACGGTCTTATGTGGTGCATATGTAGTTACGTAACAGTCGTGTACAATACAGATGCTACAGTGTTGCGCACCGCGCTATAGAGATGCTTCAGTGTTGCTGTCTGTGGATGAGAGAGAGGAGGAGAGGGGCGCTGGGCGGACTGATGCTGACAGTTAGTGTTCGCTGTAATGACAGTGATGATAGACATGGTTCTGCACCGCGGACTGTCGTGAAATGCCAAGACGGAACAGAAGCGGTGCGTCCTGCGAAGCGTCATCCATGTTCCAGCTGTAACGCGTCACGTGATCAGAGCGAGTCAGGTGCCAGCGCTCACGTGCACAGTGACGCGAAGCAGACTGCGGTCCAGACTCCAGACTAGTTTCACTCGCATCACTTTACCTGCCGCATCACGCCGATAAACTCGCTGACTGGTGTTTCTTGCCTTTACTTTAAGACTTAATTTGTTCTCTCGTCTCCTCCCAAAAAATCCCGCCCGTCTGCGCATCTTCGAGTCAATAAGAAAAAAATTATGTATTAGTCTCAGCGTCAAAATTAAATAATTGGGTGATTTTTCGGTTGTTCTTAATTTTGTAATGTGGACAGATTCATAGTGATATCATAAAATGTGTGTTTTACGGTAAAAGGTAAATACGAACATATTATGTAAATTGTTAGAAATACATAGTTTAAGGGGTTAATTGTCTAACTATATAAATTGTACATTATATTTATACATTTTGTAATACAAAAAAATGCAATGTGACAAATTTTGTTTGGCAGTGTAAAACCGAGTTTATAACAAAACAATGATTTTTTTTCTAAATTTCCATTTATTTTTTTCTTTCTTTCTTTTTTTTTTTTTTACTTCAAAACTGAAAAAAAAAATATTATAACACAAACACACACAAATGCATACACACATACATTTTCATAAATACCTATTATCACTTCTGTGAGGTGTAGAACACAAACATGTTGTTTTTAGCTGTGTGTGTGTGTGTGTGTGTGTGTGTAGGTGTGTGTGTGTGGAACATGTCTGGAGTGGCGTGGCAACTAGTCTCTGTTGCGCATCATCTTATCAGGTTGCAGATTTTTCCAGATAAGACGTCTTCCCAAAGCTTCAGAGCTGCTGATCCGGAGTCTGTGTTGCCCGTCTGTCTAGAGTGATAACTGTATTATTCATGCTTGCGTGTAGACAGCGCAGTTAATCTCCTGCCATGCAATAGTGCTTCCATCAGCTGCGCTCCCACCACGACCCACATGTGTAAGTATGTGCGCGTGCATGTGTGTGAGGGTGTAAGTAGGATACAGAGGTCAGCACAGGCGCTCCGGTGTCGTTCTGGAGCGTGCTGCAAAGCCAGGGCTTTGAGGTCCTCAGTAATTAGCTGGGTGGGGGCATTCAGCATGGCCATATATTCACCATGCTGAAAGGGTGCGGGCAGGGGGTCTATTGACGACTGACAGGTGCAGCAGCGGAAGGCGTCAGGAGTTTGGGCAATCTAAACCAGAGCCGCTCTATAGCAGAACTGTCTCCAGTCCCTCGGTTGCCCCTCACCCGCCTCCCCAGGGTCAAATTTGAAAGCAAGTTCAAGACCCTTTTCCTGCCCTGTTTTGCTGTGCACAAGGACTGTTGTGTGAATTGGGCTTCGTTGTGGGGAGCAGGCACAATGAAAACATTGGCGAAGCTTTATTTGTTTGTGTGCAAGTATAAATACGTAGATGGAATGTGTGTGTATATGTGTGTATGCTTATGCGTTTGTATTTGTTCTGTTCCATGTTAAAATACAAATATTGAGACTCTGCTATATTAATGCATTATGTTTTGAAAGACTTAGTGCAATTATCGTGAGAAATTAGAGTTTAAAAAAA
>CM051503.1:13520132-13585326 GCA_028031935.1 Paedocypris micromegethes
AAAAAAAAAAAAAAAAAAAAAAAAAAACAGAATTGGAGAGACAGACTGACAGATAGATAGATAGGTGGATGGATGGATAAAACGTTAAAAGACATTTAAGTTACTGGTTGCATACACAATTGTGCACACACAACCAAAAATAAAAACAATACATTACAATGTAAGTAAACATTCAAAAGTGTAGTTACACTCACAAAAAATACCAAAAATATCATCATGGAAAAAATGCAAATTTTTTCATATTTGTGTTCCTATGTAAAAAGTCTGACAATGAATATAAAATGTTTCGTATTTACACAATGAACCAATGAAATGTTATCACTGGTGCGGTTTAGTGTATTTCAAACCCACGAAAACCCGCTTTGGTTTTAAGGCGATTGGTCGTTTCTGAAACGCGTTTGATCGTAGCGTTACCGTGACGTCTCTCGTGAGTGTTGAGTCGGTGTGAGAGCAGACGGAACTCTTTTTATTCAGCATTCCTCTGAGCTTTATGGGCAGGTGTTTGAAATTAAGAGCAGTGTATTTATTGGAGACTTTCTGAAGGCACCAAACTCTGTTTTTTTTTTTCTCTTCACGGAACCCACTGTTGTGCCCCCCCTACTTTGCCACATTGTAGAACAACTGAACAAGCAGATAAAATGCCCCCTTCTCTGCTCCCACCCTCCAACCATTGGCTCGGGCCGGCGTGTTCGGTGAGCAGAAGCCTGTAGCTTTGACCTGCAGTAATCGCTGCTTAGCTGTACCTTTGGTGCTTTGAACAAATCAAGGTGCTGCACTGCAACCCGTTTGCCTGTTTCTCATTGGAAGTTTCCGGGCCGGGGCTGTTAAGTGCAAGCTGAGAAATGTGAAATCCCAGATAAAACCCTAAGCCTTAAAGATGAGCTATGAAGTGCCTGTAATGAGGACAGTGATGGGGTTTGAGTGCGTCGAGCGCCGGTGAGCGTACGTTACAGCCTCGGTGACATTTGTCTCCCTTAATCTTGGATTTATGGAGGTCTCGCTCATTTTAACAAGGCTAAATCAATAGGCAAGACAGCAAAGCGTAGCGGAGGCAAATCAGTTGGCTTTGGGTATTGCGTGTCCTGCCTGAAGACAAAATATGGATTTGATAAGCGTGCCCGTTGTTGTTCTGCGATTGCCAGACGATTTATAAACTTCCGCAATTAGGGATTTGGCCTGACGACTAAACGTTTATGATCGTGTTTTGCAGACGATAATAAGTTGAAAATGCATCTGTCTTGGAAATGCCTGGATAAAGGCAGATATTAACGGAGCCGGGCCTTGAATGATTCCTGGGTTGGCATGGCAGTTAAATGCATTCCAGGTTTTGTGGAGGCCATTATTCCTGCTCCTTAATCACCACCTCTGCTTTTATTACCCCCAAATGCTCACTGTGTGGCTCGGGGAAACCACATGTGGGCACAGGCCAGGAAATGTCGAGCAGACAAGAAAACGTCTTCTTTCCCTTTAAAACTAATAGCAACGAAACACCAAAGGCAGTTTGTTCTGAAGCAACATTAGCGAAATGATGATGTGGACGTGACTTTTAAAAGTATTTTTTAGATTTTAGATATTCTGTTGCTGAAGTTGGTGCTTTTATTTATGAGCACATGATTAGTGGTTACATTTTCTAAATGTTTCAATTTTAACCCTATGCTAATTTTTTTTATGGAGTTGTTGTGATGGCACAGATTATGGCTTCGGGATTGGATGTTCTGCTCTTTACGACGGTGATAGGATCCAGATCTATGCTGCATGTAGGTCTCACACTCTCACAGTGGCATCAAATGGCTAATATTTTTTAAATAAAATTCCAGAAAATAATTAGAATGTACAATTCTTGCATAATCTTTTATTTTCATTATCATTCATTATTATTTTCATTAAATATTCATTATCTATTTGCTTGTCCTCTTTCTCTCTCTCTCTCTCTCTCTCTCTCTCTCTCTCTCTCTCTCTCTCTTTCTCTCTCTCACCTCTCTATCTATATACTGTAAATAGATAGAACAGGCGACACGATGGCGTAGTGGCTCTCGCTGTCGCCTTGAAGCAGCTGATCCAGTTTGTGAGCCAGAACCAGTTGGTCTTTTCAGTTCAAAGTTTCTCCCTGTGCTTGCGTGGGTTTCCACTGGGTCTTTTGTTTTTGACTCCCACAGTCCAAAAACACGTGTTCATTTGAATTGAGATTATAATATTGACTATAGATGTTGACTCCATTTGGCTCCAGCTCCCTGCGACCCAGAAATAAAAAAATAAGGGGTTGAAAATGGATGGACTAATTCGGTATTACAGACAGACATACAGACAGAAGTAAATGCCGTATTTACTCACTTATAAGACGGGGACTTTTCCTCAAGATTTTGGGCTCAAAAATCTTGGGCCCCGTTTAATAGGCTATAGTTTACTCAGAACAGTGTGCAGATATTTCATTTTTTCCCGCAAAAATAAACAACACAGACACGTACGCAGTCATTAAATTCATTGTTATGATATGAATTAAATAAATCATTCAGAAAATAGGGCATTGAGGCTTTTGTTTTTCCCTGTGACGTCATACCGGTAACAATACTATGGGATCAAATTAGTGAAAAAGAAAAAAACATTTGTGCAAAAGGCACCCAATTTGAGTTAATGCGCTGCTTAATTTGTGTGAGCAATAAGGCAAAACGTGGAAAAAAGATTTCCACTCAAACTGAAGAGTGCCACCGAGCATCGATTTGCACGTAAGCGTGAAGATATGTACGCACACAACTTGAGCTGCACTCACACAAGCGACTGCGCAGGGTTTAGAAATATCTTAAACTCGTAAATAGGATTCTACTAATTCAGTTTTTCTCCCTTTCTTGCAAAAGAAACTTTCCTTTGACCCGTCTTATAACAGAATTACAGAACACAGACGCTCTCCCTGGTTATAAGTGAATTGTCTTATAAGCGAGTAAATATGGTACACAAAGTTTAAGACTTGGGTAAATACACCTTGCATAGATATAACTAGAGAATAATTTGCATTTCTTCACAAAGATAAGAAGCCAACTTTGTTTACCTTCCAAGCCGGTCAGCGCCAGGTGCGGTGAGACGGACCCTGGCTAAGCATTACGACACTGGGCCCACCTCAGCTGGAGAGGGATAGTGCTTTAGCAGTGGATAAATGAGGGAGGTCTCATCCTTAACGCGTTCCATCAATCAGCGCCCTCCAAGGCCTCCTCCTTTAGGGACAGCGGAGCGGGAGGGCGGATGATGAAGAGGCCTAATTAAGCTGCCATGATGTTTTGTTTTATTACGAGCCCGGTTTGAAATTTTCAATAAATCTTATTAGCATAGAAGGCGCTTGGAGACGTCTGACGGAAGGTGCGAGGCGGGTCTGGTGTTTACTCTAGGCTAACACCTGCATGCTTGCTCGGGCTATAAACAGCACACGTCGACACGCTGGCGGTTGGTTCTGTAATCCGCGAGATGCTGCGTGAGTCTGAGCGGAGGGAGGGAGGGAGGGAGGGAAGAAGGTGCGTGGGCTTCAGGCTCCTCCTGTTTACCCACTGCGTGATGGCCCCCTGCAGAGAGCAACAGCAATTATCACCTTGGAGGAATGTAGGAGCCGTGTGTTAAATTCCCTTTGACCCTGGAGTAGAGGAGGTCAGGAGGTGGCGATCCCCCCAGGGAGCAGCTGGCAGGGAGGAAGAGGGGGAGACTGGGTGGCTCGGGGCTTTTTCTCATGGCCAAGGAAACTTGAGTCTGACATTGCTTTACAACTACAGACCCCTGAAGACCACTTTGATTACCCTGCAAGGGTTCTTCACAAGGGATCGAATCCCTGAAGTTGTTGTAAATAGAGGTGTACGGTGTTGATTCCTTTCACACTTGCTTCAGAAACCACTCCTAAAATGGGTAAATATGGGCTGAGATGGACTTTTGGCTCCGGGTGATTTGTGGGCCTGCTTCCGGTTGTGTGTGTGTGTGTGTGTGTGTGTGTGATTCTCAATGGCAATTAAAAAGGAAAGATAGAAGGACGAGGCGAGTTTGTCAATACAGCCGAAATACGGATCAACATGCTTTATATTTATAGGTGCAGTGAAGTTACAAACACGTAGTGACGTGAACACACATCTACCAGGAGCAGTGGGCAGCCTTATTCCATGAAGCCTGTCTTGCCCAAGGACAACAGGCCAGAGTGGGATTTGAACCTGGACCTCTTGGGCACAAGTCCAATTCCTACTGGACCACAACTGCCACATTAGGATCCGCAGTGATGCGGCCGGACGAAGACGCTTTGCCAACTTTTCAGTCTGTCCTTTAACCTCTCATACATACCTGATCCTAATCGTTCCTGAAATAGAAAAAGACTTGGACTCTAATCAACCCTAGGAGACAAAAGAGCCCCACCGTTGGGCCCCTAACCGTATTTGACAAGCACAGAAACACCGTCTTTGATTTTTGACGCATAGACGCTTTTCACTGCACGATCACGTAGTGATGCGTCTCTTTAGAACTGCAAGTTCAACATTACAAGTTATTTTTGTTTGATTTATTTTTTTTATATATTTTTCTTTTACACTCTTCAGGATTTCTTCTTCATCTATGCATGGCGTTGATTATTGCGCAAACCGTTGTTTTATAATATTGATTTCATCCATATATTCATGTGATATTGTCATGGGCATGTTGATTTGTCTTGTGTTTGTTGTTTTGCAGTAAGAGCGTAACACATTAACGTATAGCGGCGAACATCGATTCATGAAATCTTCTGATGTCTGTTAGAATGTCCTCAAACGGATGTTGCCAAAAGAGAAGCTGAAATTTCAAAAGACATTTTGATAGTGACCTTGTTCTTCTCGATGTCACAGAGATGGCACCGGCCTTTGTCTTCGCCAGAGTTTCGATTCTGTAGTGTTCGCGAGCGCCGGAGTGAAGGTGGAGTCCTTTCAGATGAAGTGGCTCTTCAACAACAGCAATCATTGTCAGAAGTTGAAAGCTGACTCTCTTTTCATGTTCTCTTCTGACTGCGTCTCACTTCTGCTGCCTGCGCTGGGCAGATCAGGTATGCGTTGAGAGAGCGAGGCATGAGATGATATTGATCCACTCCATTGATGGAATCTAGTCTCTGCTCTTCTGGTCATAACAGATCCTTCTTGTACTTGTATTTGGCACAGAATGTACACTGAGTTTTCCATAAACTTCCTTACTGGCACCATTATAAAAGAGTATGCCCAAGTTTTTCGCATCCCTGTTTCCACTTGGGTCATCTTATTGGCTTTCTCACCAGATATTATAGACTGTATAATCATAATACAATTATTTTCCATGTGATTAGTGTGCCTGACTATGTGTGCTTGTTTTTTGTTGGTAGATTAATGTAAATGTGTGTATTTTAAGGATGCTTTTGTGTGTGTGTGTTGGAGTGTAAGAAATGTATCCCGTATTGTCAGAACATGTTGTGTGTATGTTGGAGGGTTTGTAACTTTGTATAGTAAGTTTGTGTGTTTTGTGAGGACGCGTGATGTGTGTGTGCGTGTTCCAGTGAAAGACAATTAAACATAAACTGTGAAATCATGCTGTGTGTATGTTGGAGCGTATTTATAGTATGTATGCGTATTGAGAGGACACCTGGGCATGTGTGTTTGAGTGTAAGGGTAGTATGTGCCTGTGAACACATATATTGAGTGTATGTTATAAGTATTGTATGTCATTTGTGAGGACATGATGTGTGTTTTTTGGAGTGTAAGTCAAGAGTTAAGAGCAAAAAAGGTTTGTGTTGTGTATCTTGGAGTGTAAGCACTGTGTTGGATTATAATAGGAATGTGTTGTGTGAGGACATGTTATGTGTGTACGTTGGAGTGATAACTGCATGGCTGTGGACGGGAAAAATTATCTAATTAAAATTATATATTGCAATTCAATCTCTGCAAAACGGTTTGATTTTTTCATTTATTTTACATTCAGTGAACATGAATAGACCATAGCCTCATAATTTGCAAAGATATTGAACTGTATTAAACGACAAGCAAAACTAATACGTTTTCATAATATCAGCATAATGTTCATAAATATGGAACAATGGAAGGATGCTTAGTCGGCTTGAGATTAGTTGTTTTCTTGGTTTCTTAGTTTCAATGTATTTTTTCCATATGCAATTATTCTTTGCATTTTTTATGGCACTATTTTAAACATGGAACCAATTTTTTCTTTTTTTCTTTTTTTTTTTTCTATTTTTGCAAATCACAAGTCTGCAAAACTCTCCTTAAATCCAATACTCTCTGTAGTATTTCTCAGTTTGATGTAGTACTTCTCTATTTCTCTGCTGCTATACAAAATTGTCCCCCGTTTATTCTTTTGTTCTGTTATTCGTTTCAGCGTTGTCAAAATGTTTTGTGTGAGCTCGGATTGGTTAACACCTGAAAAACACGTGTAAAAAGCTACAGTGTAACAAAATCCAATATAAATGATTACGCTTTGATAGTTTATTTTGCGCTTGCAGTTAATTTGCACTTTCCTAATTGGATATTTTTTGTCTGTGATGATTATGTTCTTTTTACTATGAATTTCAAAGATTATAGTAGGCTTCTAGTTTGGGACGCCTGCTTTGAGACCATGAAAGAACATAAAAAAAAAACTGTAACTGAACTTGAACTTTCTGTTAGCAACCTACAGCCTGGTGCAGTCATTATGATGCGTGATCGGGCATCTAACCAAACCACGCTGACCCTTTGGACCATCAGTGCGGTTCTGTCCTGGGCGATTTGTGTTAAACGCTCTTAATTAGGCCCTCTGTGAACTCAGTCATCCTTAAGTACAAGTGCCCTTACACATTGTGACAAAGCAAGGAAGCCCCACAGTTCATCAGTTTAGGTATTTTTTTTTTTTTTTTTTTTTTTTTTTTTTACAAATTACTGCCAGTTCAGTGCCAGCGTCCTCTAGACATTATGGTGCCACAGACTGTCCTGGCTACTCCACAGCCGGGTCCCGGAGGAGTCTGTTTATGATTTATTTAAGGTTATGGGGGTAGTCTCGCACTAGCACGTTCAGTAAGACATCTCTCACGCACTATCTATCTGATCCAGCTCCCAACAAAGGGTCTGGCTGTTTAGTCTGGACAGACCCTCCAGATCCCTGCTACACAGTGGGACTTGAACTTCACTGTTGTCATGGCAACGTAATCCTTTCAAATCCCCGCCCGCCGCCCCTCCCTTGTTCCAACCCGGTGCAGACTTTGATTGTAGGTACTTACTTTTTGACTGTTCCGAGATCAGACCTTGATGTAAAATAAATAACACCTAGCCTTTTCTTTCTTTCTTTCTTTCTTTCTTTCTTTCTTTCTTTCTTTCTTTCTTTCTTTCTTTCTTTCTTTCTTTCTTTCTTTCTTTCTTTCTTTCTTTCTTTTCTTCTTTTTTTCCTTCCTTCCTTCTTTTTTCTTGTTTGTTTGTTTGTTTGTTTGTTTCTTTTTTCTTTCCTTCTTTATTCCTTTTTTTTTTCTTCAGTTTTACTTAAATTTTTTTCTCTATTTCTTTCTTTCCTGCTTTCTTTTTTGCTTTCTTCTTTTTTTCTTTCCTTCTGTTTTTCGTTTCTCTTTTGTCTTTATTGCTTTCTTTATTGTTTTCTTTCTGGTTTTCTCGCTTTCTTATTTTATTTCAAGCAGTTTTTTTTTTACTTTATTTCTTATTTTAAAAATATAATACATTTTGTGTTTCAATTTCAGGGAATTCTTCAAACGTTGAAATCACCCCCAGCGAGTGTAATTGTGTTCTAGTTGTCAGCTCTGTAATATATTTTTATTGGGTGTGTTCGTGTGTGAAAGTGATGTGGAGAATGAAATCCATTCATATAATCGCATTCAGACGAGCTCTCTCGGCTCCTAATTGAGATTTGTGTAAGACATTGTTTCTGTCTTCAGCATCTCGCTCAACATTTCATGCCTGAGCACTTTCATATGACGGACACTTCTACGGCACACACACACACACACACACACACACACACACACACACACACACACACACACACACACACACACACACACACAAGTACACGCACACTCTTGTGTATTCTCTCATACACCTACTTGTGTATTCTCTCTCTCTCTCACACACACACACACACACACACACACACACACACACACACGCACACACATCTAGACATACTTCTCATTAATGCTTGAATTCTCTTACACACACACACCCCTGTGTATTCCTTCTATATTACTCTTTCTAACACACACTTTAACTCGGCTGAGGGTGGAAGTTTACTAATATTATGATATTACTATTATTGATATGAAGAACTGTTTCCCCTAGTCTTAGTCCTACAAAGCAGTGTCAGAACGAAAATGTAATTGTTTATTATAATTTACTGCTATAATTTATTTACTATACTTAGAGAACACTTGATTTTATTGCATTATACATCATTTAGAGGGACTTAGTGCATTAGAATTGCACATTTAAACATGTTAATGCGTTCCTGAGAATTGAACCTGTGACCTGTGGTGTTACAAACACTTCTCCTCTGATTGAGCTACAGGAGAACCATAGGAAACTTCACAATCAATGGGAACGGTTCCTTTGTCCATCTGAGCGCTCACACTCTTCAGTTTGTGTTCTTCTGCACCGCTTCCTCAGGCAGAATGTGACCAAGAACGTGTGATGACGCTCTAGAAGACTTGAAACTCGGGTCTTTGAATTCTTTAGTGGTACTATTAAAACTATCTGAATTGCTCTTTATTTTGTTGACTGAGTGGTGAGGGTTCAAGTTCGTGTTAACCCACTTCGGGTCAATAAACTGTGTTTGTTTAAATGTGTAGATTATGCGCATGAGTTTTTAAACTAAATAACCCGTTTTTACAAAGCCTTTCACAAGTTTTCCCACCTGTCGACCACTAAGGGATACCAAACCATTTGTCAACAGAGTGACCAAAGCAAATGTTTCAAATCCCTAATTACTGCTCTAAAATGCTAAAATGATTAAACTTTACACACTTCAACTTCATGATTCGCTTCACTTTAGTCACTTCAGTCACTGTAAAGTGCACTGGGTCACTTTAAGATGGTTATTGGACACTTAACACTTTAAACATCTTCACTTTACATGGATCACTTGAGTCACTTTTTTGTATTTTGTAATTACATTTTGTCTTTTCTTCATCTTCATAGTGTTCCCTTGTATTTTATTTATATTTTATCTTAATCTATTTATTTTGTATTTGATTGCATTTTTATTTCCTTAATAATATAAATACGTAAAATACATTTAATTGCATGTTGTATCATGTGTAATGTGCATATGACATTTTAAATTTGATTTGAATTTGAATTTGATTAAAAAAGAAATGCACTTCAACATTGAATAGTTAACACTGACTAATTGTGTAAGATGAGCCAGTTTCAAATTTTAAAAAATAATTTGCCGCAAAATTGCAAGTTATAAAGTCAAAACTATGATTTTATATAGATGTTATGTTATTATAGATGTTATAACAATGACTAGAATTTAGAATTTAAATCTTTTTTAAAAACTTCCCACACTGAGCATTGCGTAGATTGTTTCAGAATTATTTTTCAATACATTGTACAAGGACAACAAAGGTCATTTTATTTCCATTCTAAACAAGCTGAAGTATTAAAGTGTCTGTAAAAGAGCGGGAATCTGATGAGCTTCATCATAACGTTGCCATTATTATTAACATGGAGGTTCAGTAAGAGAAAGTGGCTGTTTCCACAATTTTTGTTTCACCAGCAGGATTAAATGTTCGTCGCGTCAGACGAATGCTTGCTCGCGTATGAAAGGGCTTTTTTTTAGAATAACCTGCAAGAAAAAAAAAAAACCTCACAAGCGAATTGAGCTTTTTCTCTGAGAAGTTTCATGAGTGCCGTGCGTCGTGAGCTGGATCTTTACACCTCTATATTTTCACAATCAAAGCTCCTTTGCCAGAGAAAAGTGCAGTATAAATCGGTTTGTATCAGTCTCACAAATCTGGAAAAGCCTCCCAATCCTCCCCCCACTTCACCCTTTACTAGCCGTCAGCCATATGACAAACCAACCATGACTCTAACTCGGAGATCATGTTCGACATGACTCGGAAAAACAAACAAATGCGGTGGCAAGCCGAACTGGAGAATGTGAAGGACCTGCTGGTGCTTATGGCCCGTCACCAACGGTTAGTGGCTTTATGGGCCACGTCGTCTCAGGGGGCCGGGTGGGTAATTAACAGCGAGGGTGCACGCGTGTTTGAATGGCGTCCTGGCCATCAGAGTGCCTTTAAAAGTGAATCCGCACTCCTGTTGAAACGAGAGAGCAAGTGGAGGAGGATCCAAAGACCCATCTTTGACATGTTTGATGGGGGCCCTGTTGGACAAAGTCCCCTTTTCTGTCCGTCCATGTGGAAAATTATGGCAGGAGGAGGGGGGAGACAATTAGTGGGATCTGCTAATCACCAGGGCAACACTCATTTAATTGACATGTGAAATTTTGTTTAATCTAACATGTCGATAGGCAATACCACAAAGGCCTGGAAGCCGCGGACTAGACGGCTTATTATTGGAGGACAGTCTTTGTAAAGCTGGGTGTTTGGAGCTGGTCGGGTTGGGGGTTGATGCCAGGATTAAAGCGCATTATCCGTGCATTGCGTTTAGACAAATAGCGATACACACACTCTCACTTTGGTGTTTGTTGGCACAAAACAGGTTTTTTTTTTATTATGATTTCATGACTTGCTCTTTAGACTGTTATTGGGGGATGGAACTTGTGAAAGTTTGGGCTGGATGTTTGTGTGTTTGTAGAAATCAATATGATAGAAGGTCACTGAAACTCGCACCTCACATTGATGGAGCTTTAAAAACACACGACATGCACTCAATGATTTTGGCTGATAAGTCTCTGCATTTTCTGGAATTTCATTTTATACCGCCATAATGGAAAGAGCCAAATGGATTGAAAAGCATCAGACATTTACAGTGCTTCGGAAAGTTCAGTCAAAGTTATTCTGATCCATTTGTGATTTGTAACTTGGAAATATTTACCGATAATGTCCATTTTAACCGATATATTTTTTGTCTCAATTGTGTTGTAGTGGGCTCGGGATCTTCTGCCAGAGTGACTTTTGCAGGACTTATGGATGTGGAAATGTACAGAATGGATGAGAACAGGTAGGCCAATTTGTGAATTGTAATTGTATTTCACAAGTTACTGTTTGGAATAAAACTGAAACATTATTTTGTGTTGCTTGGTTGATGTGTTCATGGCCTAAAATGATGGCGTCGTGTTAGAAAATATTGAAAAATCAGCTAATTTGATTTTTTTTTTTTGCTTGAATGATGTCACAAACAGGTCTTTAATTTCTAATCTCGGCCGTTAAACGATTACATCTATTTCGGGACTTTTCTTTAGCACCAGACAGTTTGGCCGTTTGCCCAAACTAACAGCTGGTTCCGGAAGGTTTTGAATCGGGTGAGTGTGTCATGGAAAGGCCACTGGAGGTTCTTTCAATACCACTGAGGATTTTTAGGTCTTGCATTTATTGCTCTCACAGCGACCAAACAGCAATAGTGACGATTTCACCGTCTGCACTTTACCTACGCTTTACGTGAAATATTAATGGAATTCTTAATGCTCTTCTGAATCGATTCCGCGAGCTCAATGCAGCAGCTGTGCGTTTGTCGGAAATAAACCCTCAATTGCTCGCGCCTGACGTTTTCTATAGGTTTTAAAAGCCCGGGTTAACTTTGTGTTTGTTATCTAATGCATGTATCAGTGAGCCACTTTGCCAGAAACACTATGTTTAGTCCAGCATTGAATACTTCCTGCTCAATCTCCACCACACGGCTCTTTGGAGAAAACAACGGCGCCAATGAGCAGGTCCACCTCAATTTCCTACGAATCCGTCACTATTGTGATCATAATAGCACGGCCTCTTTGTACAGTAGCCATTACTGCCCCGAGCAGCAGGAGGTTCTTCCGAGGTTTTTCTTTCTTTTTTTTTCTTAGTTCTTCACTCCAGTCATTCCCATCACTTTCCCCTTTGCCTTTTCTGCCAGAGGGCTGTTGGTTTGCCACTTCGCCCTGACAACTGACTGCTTAAACGGGTGCAGGAAAATGGGTGGCTTGCTGGTCTCCATGACAGACCGACATAATCAGTGTTGAGGTTTGTAATTATAGCTGTCAGGCCCTTCCACTGTAATTGATGCAAGTGTAAGCACACACGGCCTTTTCTCCTCAGCCGCGGCTCGTGATAGAGAAAGCTAAGATGTTAGGTGGGTGACGTTACCCCACGGCAAGCAGCTCTTTCCCGGAAATGGTCTGACAGTCATTCTTTGCTCCTCTGGATGGGCTCGTCTCCTGCCTTTCACTTCCCAGATTTGGTTTGATGTGGCTGGGCACATTCACAGATGGTGGATGGTGGAGCGGGGGGCTGTGAGGGGCGATGCTGTCAAAGCCACAGACGCTTAAGTGTCTCCGAGGCGAGGTGGTCTGTCTGCGGGGCGTCCGTGTTGCCTTATCACCGTGGGCTTTTTAAACGTTCCAATTCACGCCGCCCAGGTCTGCGTTTAACTGGAGCGAGGGTGGAAATGCAGCTTTTTATGCAGCTTCGTGCTCAGACGAAGGCAGAGATGTAGTGTCTTGGGCTTCTGGGATAAATATGCCTGATGTGGCTCTCTGGAGAGCAGATAAAGACCACTCTGGCTACAAAGCTGGAGACTCAGGTGCATGCCCTTCTCGGAGCTGTTGTAATATTGATCAGAGGAAGATATGGTTCAGTCTTTTCCTTCTTCTGAGGGTTGATGGTGGATGCTATCATGAGGATATCTATTGATTTGGTTTATGATGTTGAGGGCGTGAATCCGGAAGCCGCTAACTGTGCACAAATACAGTCATAAGTGCAGCTTGGTTTCATTTTGTGGTTTGGTTTTGGTTGCCCTAATCTTAATCTGGTGGTTCTGAGATTATTTTTGTTTTCGTGTTGTCGGCTTCGGTTGTTGCATGCTACATTTGTTGAAATGTAATGCTTTTTAATCAACTCAACAGATTGTGCTGCTTTTGGTGGGCTTTTTTTCCCATGTTTCGGGATTTCAGATTTTTTTTTTTTACAAGAAATTTCCAGACGTAGTCCAGACAAATTGCAGCATATTTTGTCCACGTTGAATGACTCATGGGACATTTGTTAGATGCACAATATCTGTACTTGACACAAATCACCAAGCACCCATTTATTTATTTTTGAATTTTTCAAATATTGCGTAGCTTTTTAATCCTGCTGTACAAAAATACTTGCCTGTATTTCATCTTGCAATACGCAATCCATGTAAGACATGTGACTTGACCATCTAACCGTCATTTTAGGATTGAGACTCTCAAGTTCTCGTTGAACCAATCATAGTCGTGTTTACCTGCTACCAACTTTCCTTTGGTTCCACTGATGGGATTGATGGAGAAGTTGTTCTCACTAGAATGCTGTTTATACTGTGGACCAGAACGTTTGTACACGAGCTTCAAAACAATTACCCTAACCCGGTTCTTACATTCCTATTCGATGGCGGTGGGGTGAGATGGATTTGCCATTTTTCTGACAAATACTTCAACATCATATGTGCAACCTTTTTTATCCGGTTCCAGTTTGAAATACGTAGTGGAATTTGAAATTAGATATTTGTAATAATATTACTGATGATATCATACTCATAATTATATATAAATATAATTTAATAATAATAATACTTTGATAAGTTGTTTTTACATTTATTTCTGGTTAAATTACACATTTTAAAGTACAAAATAACGCTGCCTTTTATTGATTTTACATTGAATTCCGTGATTCAGTGATAAAAAAAAATATATTTATTTATTCAACTTTGACAATCATTAACTGCAGCCAACCATAAATATCCAAAACGTCACATATGTAATAAAAAATTATTTAATATTTGCATTTGAAAAACAATACTTGTTTTATTTCTGATTTGTGTTAAATTGTCCTAGAAGTTGAATAAAGTATTTCTCAAACATTGTGTCTCTGCGGTTTCATGGTAATTTAGCGTAAACATTGGCCCTTAATTGCATTAGCGCTAACCACTTACGTCTACACATGTTGGATTTGCAGTGCGAGGTGTAATTTTGTTGCTAATCTTTTCTCAGGTTAGTGTAGCTGTTAGCAGAGCTGCTCGAAGCAGACTGGAGGAACATGAGGTGAAGTGTGAAAGTTGGAAGTGGGTAAAGCTAATCATTGTTTAATTATGCCTGCCAAAAGGGAGCCATTAGTTAAGTGCTATCCAGGAACGACGGTCTCTGTTGCCCCGCATGAAGACGCGACTCAAACCCTTGACAATGGTTGAATAGTCGTCTAAGACCAGGCAGCTCCAGAGCTCCATTGCTACTCATTAGCGCTCGTGTTTGCCACTCAGCCTTGACAAGTCATACGCCAGTGTTATCAAACACGTCGCCGCTTTGTTTGACAATTTCCCTGCTCCTCTTGTAATTGGTTCTCTCTCATGCGCTGGGAGCCGTGAAGCTACTCATTAAAGACGGTGTGTGATGCACTTTCGGAGGAGATGGTTGATGACTTTATTGGGATGATTGTTCTGGCGGGAGCAGCTGTGATGGTTTGTGTCGGAGCTGCTGTACTTACTGTAGTTTAACCGGAGCTATTATTGGTCACATCGATGGCTGTAATTGGGCTAGTGTGTCAAGAGTTTCATTTATTTGTTGTGTTGATGGATGGAAGGAAGGATGAAATTATTTATGGATGAATAGATAGACATGAGATGGAAGAATGGATGGATGGATGGATGGATGGATGGATGGATGGATGGATGGATGGATGGATAGATAGGCAGGCAGACAGACAGACAGACAGACAGACAGACAGACAGACTGAAAGATAGATAGACAGATTGAAAGATAGATAGACAAATTGAAAGATAGATAGACAGATTGAAAGATAGATAGACAGATTGAAAGATAGATGGTTGGATGGAAATGAGATGCATGGGTGGATATGAAATAGATACATGAATGGATATAAGATGGATGGATATCTGTGAGATGGATGGATATTTTTTTTTTTCAGGATGGCTCTTTCCGAACATGGTTAATCTGAAGGACCTTGCAGCTTTTTGGCATCTCTAAACTCTCCTAAATCTTTTTTTTTCTGCTATTATTACAACTCTTTCTAACTCAGTAGTTCAGGAGTCGTCATGTAGGATGAATTTCAGTTGAAACAAAGTGATAACAAGTCATATTCGAACTGTTTAATATGCTCCCTAGAGATGACACGGAACACCTAGATCAAGCGGAGGGTCTTCCTGTCCTCCTGAAACGTGCTGCGGTGGAGAAGGATGGCCACGTTGTTGTTAGTGGTTGTGGTGGTTGATTCCAGTGATTCTTCATGAATAAAATTATTTCTTGATAATCATGGTTTATTATACAAAAAGTCTCCAAAAATGAAAGTAACAAAACAATTTCACTGAAAACCAAATACATGTGTCACAGAATCTGTACCAGAACTACACAGATGGTTAAGCTAGTTTACTGTTAAGATCCTTTGCAGCTGCGCGAGGGAGAACATTGCTCTGTGTTTTTGAGAATATTAATGTTCAAATAAAACAAAAATAAATAAATTAATGGACAAATGCTATATGTATATAGATATAATTTTAGTATTTGTTTTTCATTCAATATTTATGGATGGCAATGCAAGTCAGAAATGGTTGCATGGCTAAAATAGCCATGTATTTATTTTCTATTTGTCTGTCTCTTTATCCGTCTGTCTGTCCGTCCGCCTATATCTATCTCATTCTCACACCATCTCTCAGTTTCTCTCTCTCTCTATCTTTTCATCCTTTCTGTCTCACTATCTGTGTATCTAATCTAAAGCGATTTGTTTTCCGGCTTGTTCCGGCCGTATTCCAAAAAGCGTCTTTATTCCCCTCACCGACATGTGCCTGAGGACATCAGTCTGCTTGACATCAGATTGTCTCCCTGACACTGATGCTCCTGCCAGTCATTTCGAGACGGTGCTTTCATGATCCGGCCGGTGTAAGATCATAATCTCACTGACTGCCCGAGCATGTGGCAAAGGAGTGACTCTTCAGCTCTTTAGTGACACTTGGCTGCCATTGCATGTTCAGTGAAGAGCTGCGGGCATGTCTCCAGGAGCTGAAGCGCTAAATGAGGCCTTGGCCGGGCAAACAGACACAGACGGGCAGTGGAAGGCTTTGGATGGGACTGGTGGGATGGCTGATCTCTTGCTGCCTCTACGCCCAAGTCTTTGTCTCCCTTGCTAATTGAGTGACCCGACCGACCCTGAAGTAGCACGTTGGCCCAGAAAGGTCAGGGGCCTGGTTTCATGTGACACGGAGCCCGTGACCTGAGTTTGGTTAATGTGAAGTGCCATTTCCAGAGAAGCTAATCTGAGAAAAGTGATAATCCCAACTAGATTGTAACTGCAAAACCTGTGTCCCCAAAAAGACTTTAACGTCTGTTAAAGCCCTTCGCATCGCAGCTTATTAAGTAATTATCAGTTCTGGCCGCCACAAACACCTGATGTGTGGCCAGAAAGGCTTTTTAATGGAGTGTTTTAACAAAGCATCACTCTTCTGCTCAAAAGGGTGTCCCCAACAAACAAAGAGAATCATTAGTATGTGCCATTTGTATTTCTCGTGTATTACGGTGGAAAGAAAGCTAGCTGTCTTTTATTGATTACAGCACAACAATGGCGTTTTATTCGAGCAGGACGTTAATGCTTTGTTGCCTAGTGACAAAAACGCATCCATCGGGAAGTCAAATGTCATTCCTTTCTTGCTCTGACATTTAGTGTTGTTTTTTCTTAATACATATGGAGTCGTTGTTTTGCATTTGCTTCTCAGTGCTACCGATGGGTTTGCATCTCGCTTCAGAATTGATCAGGAGGATGTTTCCGCCGAACACGTCTAAATCATCTCATCAGGGTTGCAAGCACAAAAGCCTCTCAGAAGCCTGCAAGTCGCCTTTCATATCGAACCTGTGATCTTTGCTATACGTTCAGAAATTACTGCAAGGTCTGTGCAAAATACCCCGTTCCTGCTGTGACTCTAAACATGGAATCGTACGGTATGGGATTGTAGGTTTACTCCAGGTTCAGGCTTTTGATCGTGGGATGGTGAGAAGACAGACAGGTCTATTTGCTCCTTTCCAGTCAATCACCCAGTCGCCTTAATGTTGAAATGTTTTGGGCCTGAAGGCTTCAGGTTCGGTTTTTTTTTGTGATGATGAAATCGAGCTTCCTGTCCGTTTTCCACTTTGAGGGAACTGAGGGCCTTTGTGGTGTTGTGGGAAAAGACCTGCTGTGTTGGAATGGATTTGATGAATATGTTTTGCAGGAATGATAGTGTTGAGCTGCTCCGTGTTCTGCAGCGATGATTGGAGATGCTACTCTATATGTTAAATGTCGACCTGTCCTGGAAGAAGCTTCAGAAATCAACATCCCGGCCTCCTGAAAGCGCGTCTGCTGTTTCTGGGCCGCCCGAAATCTTTTTGTTTTTTCTCCTCTCGCCGTCTTTTAGATTGTTTCATCTCTGTGCTTATCTAGAAACGGCAAACTAGTTTGAGGAGTGTGTGGAATGGTTCCCCTTAATCCATTTTGTTTGCTCTGCTACCTCAAAACCATTTGTCCACGCAGCCCATGTCCCCCGCTGGCCCTTTTCTCCTTCTCTTTCCAAGGATTGAGAGTGAAGGTGCAAGACAGAGACTGTTAAAAAAAAGCCATCTGGCCAGAGGAAGAGGTGGAGGGGGTTGGTGGTGCGGAGGGTGGAGGGAGTCATGCTGGGCAATCAAAATGACAGACAGCAGTGAAAAGTGTTTTGTGGGCTCCCACATGTATGAGAAGTGGGCTGACTCGTGAGCTTTCACGGCTCCCTTTGGTCTTCAGGTAAACACTGACCGAGCCGCGGTCTATTTCTCCAACTTCTTATCTTATGGTTCCTCAGGCCCCTCCCCCTCCGCGGAAACACCAGTAAACGACTTTTCAGTAGTAGTGTTTTGAATAATGAACCAAAAACATAGAACAACAATAGTAAAACAAAAGCTTTCATGCAATCTTTTTGTAAAATTTTCTAAACTTAAAATATTTTAATTCAGAACAAGTTCTTACATAGAAAAGATCTATCTTCTGTCTGTCTTTCTGTCTATCTGAAAATCTGAATTTCTTTCCTTCTTTCTTTATTATACGCTTAAATATAAATTGGAAAATCTGAATGTTTTTTTTTCTTTCATTTATTATTTGCTTAAATATAAATAGGAAAGTCTGATTTTTTTTTTTTTCTATTTTTCTTTCTTTTATTTTTTTTCTTACTTTTTTCTGTATGTATTTATTTATTTCTGTCTTTCTTTCTTGAAAATAAAAATAAAAATTATTATAGACTTCATAAAATAATAAATTGGAAATAATATCATTATGTATTTATAAAACATTATATAAAATGTTTTGTGCAATCAAATGCAAACTTTTTACATATGGCTTAATCGGTCAGTTTAGTGCCAGCAACACCAAAGCTTAGCTTCCAAGGAAAGCAATTGCTTCAATGTAAAAGTGTACTGCGATAAAGGAAAAAAAGCACTCTAGTTGTCAATTATATTTACATTTTGACCATGTTGAGTTTCATTTTGAAAATCACAAAGATCTACTTTGGCTCACAAAGGCCTTGGCTTTTCTTTAATATTATAATCTCTCAGTCATATACATTGTGGCCCCTTTTTCCCCTTTGCAAGGAAAAAAAAAACTCTTTTTTTCTGGAAGGCTTCATTTTTCACTCTCCCCAAGCGGCTCTGTTGTCAGAGAAGAACCCTTAGGAAGTCTTTATTTCTGCCAGGCAGGGCCTCTCGCGTTCCTCCGGCTTCTCCGGCCGTTCTCATGGCTGTCCCCCACCTGCTGGGACCCCGAGCCCAGGCCGAGCTGCGCTTCAGCAGGGGACAATTACTATCCCTCTCTGTCTTTGATCATCTGACCACATGGAAGCACAACAGCTGACCACATGTTTCAACAGACGAGGAGGAGGAACGGCGAAAAGAAAAGAGTGAAGAAAGAGGAGAAGAGAGAAAAGCATTTGCTTTTCACTCTCGCTCATACAAGTATTACACTTGAAAAAAGGTCTATTCCAGGAGCGGTTGTATAGCGCTTGTATAATTCTCATGATCTTTGGTGTGTGGTAAACGCCTGCGCTTTTATTATCTCGATTATGTCTTTGGATCCGACTAGAGGCCTTATTAGAGACATTGGGTGGCCTTGTGTAAAGTTTCTTTTCAAATTTTCCTGGTTTTATTTACTGGGATAGCAGAGAGTGCTAGAAGTAATTTGAGGCTGTGCTTGTAAAAGTGAGTGCTAATTCTTCTGTCATTGTCAGCCAAATTGTGTCTGAGCCAGCTGGGTCTCCAAATAAATGCTGGCTGTGGTCAATATTGAAAGCACTTGCACAAAGTCAAAGCCACAGCCTGCTTTCTCTACCAGCCGACGGGCCTAAATGAAGCTCTTGAATGGCAGATAGGCGTATGAATACGTTATAAGCGGCAAAAAAGCATGACGAAAATGACATTTAATTGTAGTCTGTATGGTGGCACGAAGGTTTTATTAGTCCGCATCGTTCGGAAGACTGAAATGGATGGATCAAGTGATGGAAGCAACTTCTGATGTCCACTGGTTGTTGCTGATGCTGGTGTGGCATGGTACAGTAACTGGAGCATATTGGAGCTGGGATGTGATGAAGGGGCTGGGGTGAAGGATCCAGGCCTCGGGGAGCTGTTTGTTTTGGCCTGTTTGCTGGAGATGGCCTCCTCGAGTGTCCCCATTGAGCCGCAGATCACTTTACCACATTTAGGGTGTATGAAAAGAAGCTCTTCACTGGCACTTGGGCCCTGGCTGGAATAACAGGCAGTGTTTTGACTGGCTGCCACCTTCTATTCTGACCGCTCTGCCGCCCAGCAGACGGCTCCAGCCCTACAGGAGTCAGGGGGGAGAAGACTCCGGCTCAGCTGATTACTTTCTTAGCGCTTCCAGGATTTATTTCTCGTTTGGTTTTGGTTAGTTAAATGAAAGTTTATCAGGACAATGAACTGTATGGGTGATTGGATGGATGTATTAATTATTATTGATGGAGGGTATATGAATGGATTGGTAAATGAATTATTGGGTAGTAAATTCATGCATGGATAAAATAATGGATGAAATGATGGATGGTTGAGTAAATTAATGAATAGATGAATGGATGCATAACGCAATACACAAATTTAGGAATATATGGGTGATTAAATGAATGGATAGATGAATAAATAAATTAATTAATTAATGGATGGAATGGATAAACTGATGGATAAATGGATGGATGGATGGATGGATGAGACATTAAGAAATTGATGGTTAACCAAGGGATGGATGAATGGATGGATGGATGACGGAATAAATGAAATAATGGGTTGCTAAATTAAGAAAATGAACAGAGGGATGTATAAACAAAGAAATGGATAGACAAAGGATTGAATGGATTAATACGTGAAAAATGGTTGCATGATAAAATAAATAAATAGTTGGATGATAAGATGGGTGGATCCACAAATGGTTGGGTCAATGAATGAATGGATGAAATTCATAAACGAAAGGATATAAGACAAGACGAATGAATGAATGATTAATGAACAAATGGAAGCACAAATGACGCACAGAATAATTAAATAATTTAGATTAAATGAATGTTTGTGCTCGGTCTCAGTTTGTGTGATCAGAACTATTGCAGTTATTACATTTATACGTATTTTTTGACCGATATATCCTACATTCGCTTTCCGCTCTGAGCGTCACTTTCATCCAGACGTGTTGAGAGGAACAACACCAGGATTAACAGGTTTTTGACCAAACACCATGTCTCGCTCTCTTACAGGCCCTTTGTGCATTTTTACCTACTTCATAATCAATTTATCCGACTGTTAAAAAAAATTAACAAGTCATGCTCTTTTGTCGTCCGCCATTACAAGTTCTCCATCCAGCACTGAAAGGTTTCGCCATAAGCACAGTCGCATAATAGTGTCAAAATCCATTTTAAAGTGCAGTAATTCAAGGGTTTACAAGGCTTCATAAAACCTCAACATGCCCCAGTAATGAGAAGCATGAATGGAAACTTCTCCAGTTTTCTCCACGGCCCCAGTCGAGGCCGGAGACTAAACACAAGACGCTGCACAAAGCGAGAGGGACAAAGGAAGCGCAAGCACATGTTAAAATTATTGACCAGTCTTTTCTAGCCCGCCTCACTTTTAACTGATTTAGTCTGTGCTAGCTGCGTAATCCCACACCCACCCAAAGTATTTGGAAAGACGAGCTACATTTTAAAGAACATCTTATTGAAATGGATTCTTGGAGGTTTGCCAAGGTATTATTGATGTTAAGAATATGTTTGGTGAGCCTGTTGAGCTAGCTTGATTAGGTAGCCTGTTTAGCTAGCAGACAGAGAAACAAGTACAGAAATGAATTTGTGCCGAGAGGAGTTTCATAAGTGGAAGATTTTGTAAGTAGAGACGCATTTAGCATGTAAATGCCCTAATCTGATTCAAGCCTCTCTAAATTCAGACTAAACTTTTTTTTTTGTTTATTGATGTGCATGACGACTAAACAACAGTGTTTTACATGCCTTGGCTCTCTTGTGTTTCACGTAAAGTCATCTCTCTGCTAGCATTAAGAAAAAGACTTGCAATCTTGTATCGTATCTTGACACAGTTTACTTCGTAACTCAAAACTTTCGTTAGTAGAGCCATTCGTAAGTTGAGGTTCCACTGTATGCTAAAAATCTACTGACAATCGTTTTTTTTATTTCTTTTTCTCCATGGATTACTTTTGTGCGTTGTTAAGTTGAACAAGCCACTTTCTGTCTGAAGAAAGTCGCCGTTTTTTTGCCTTAATAAAGTGTTGTGACTGAGCCTGCGGTCAAATGCACAACTCTTGCTGGAAATCTCTCATCTCCGCATGTGGCACAGTTAAAAACAACTGGGCGAACCAGAATCGCAACCTTATGGTTCCCAGGACTGGATGGAAAATGGTCTAAAGTGTGAACTCGTGTTTCTGTGAGCTCTTCTGACGTAAATACAGGTGTGTGAGTTGAAGACCCTCACTCTGGTACAATCATCTGCAGCTTTCAGACCTCAGAGCCAGTTCCTCAAGCCAGTTTACAGTGTTTACACTGCTGGCCTTCAAATTTGCATCAAGCTGCTATTTTCTCTCTATTTTAAGATATTTAACTGATTGAGCTTTTAGTTTCAAACTTTTGAAGTTGTAGTTGTTCAACCAGTCAGATTTGCACACAGTATGTGAAGCTCATTGGGAAAATAATGCCCCATGAATATTAATACTAAGAACTATAAACAAATCTTAATTTAAATCTTCTAATGTGATTTTCATGTCCATATAGTGTGTGACCTGTGTTGGACCATCAAGTTAATTAATAATATTAAACTAAAACAATAAAATTTGATTAAAATGTTTTACGAAAGATTTCAGTCTTCAGTTTGCTTTGAAAAGACTTTGAACTTTTTTACTGGAACATTTCTTGTTATTTTTGAGCCTCATAAATGTTTCTTGGCAGCGTGTTGAGTCTATCTGGCCGTAGGCCACACAATCGTGTTTTTGACGGCTTGTTTCACTAAAATCAGAGTTTTACTGTCTTACGGATGGCGTTTTTACTGAATGTAGGAAATCCAGCGCGGATAGATTAAAATTGTATTATATTGAGTAGATATTGAGAAGATTGTGTCTCTCTAGTTTTAGAAAATGATAAAAATTATTAAATGAAGCTTTTCGTTTTTTTTTTTAATAAAATTGCATTAAAGGCTATGTTCTGTAAATGTTTCTAAGTCTTCCAATTGACTCGGGGTGTGAGTTCGAGGCCGGTCGGGGCCTTTCTGTGTGGAGTTTGCATGTTCTCCCTGTGTTTGCGTAGGTTTCCTCCGGGTGCTCCGGTTTCCCCCACAATCCGAAAAACATGCGTTTCAGGTTAATCTGGCTTTGTGTGAGTGTGTGTGTGAGCGTGTGTGGTGTGTATGCCCGGTTGAAGTGGACAGATTGGTTGCCGCTATTTCTCCGGGCATAGGATGGTGTGCATGGTGTTCCTCATTGTAAGAGGCGCTTTGAGAAGACTTGTAAAGAAGACTTGTAAAGCGCTGTTCAAATAAAAATTGAAGCATTATTATTATTATTATTACAAGGTGATCACTTATTTGTTATTACATGTTTCTCTCTCTGTCTTTACTGGATCTGTCTCCAGCATCCTTGTGAGTCGGTCCAGAAGATCAATGAAGGTTTTGACAGGGTGGTTAGATCTGTACTATCGTTTCTGTTGAACTGCCTCTTAATCAGTTTTTTAGATATATGAGGATAGATTTGGGATAACTCTTGTTTTGTTTTCATTAAAGTACATCTACAGTTATACGCATCATTTTTGTGATGCTGATTTCAGACTTTATGGAACCACCACAAGTGACATTGTAGAATGGTTAATGTCGCTTATTGTCACTTAGAGGTTACAATCTTCTACTGCGATCTTAACAATTGTGGGTTCCATTCCCTAAGGAAACCAAAGTTATTGCAGTGTGGAAATGTACATACGTTCAAAACAACTTTTACTGATTAGGTTATATTGCAACAGAATTATAAAGAGCTTTGTTACTGCACATCAGAGGACTTCCTCCTTATTACCTACGTATTCATTAAGAACCATCCACTAATAATGACTTCTGGGATCAATGTTCTCGCTCTCGTGGTGCATCTCGGTGCAGCTCTTGATCATAAAGCCGGACGCACATTAAACAGGTTCGAGTTGTTTCCACCTTTGACTGCAACAATCCAGTGACACACATCACACATGACAACCTCACCTTTTAACTCAAATGTATTCAACTTTTCAAAGAGATTTTCTGTGTGTTTGCTTGTGTTTGCAGTTTCTCTCTTGCCTATTACTTAAACTACAGCTCATGACATGTGCTTCAATCAGTGGCAGCGAGTCTTCTAACACACTCTGAATTATGAATGTGGTTTAGGTCGAACACAGAGTGAAGTTAGCCAACACAGTGTAGTCGATAATTTCCGATTGATGCCTCAATCATGCATCGTCGATGCGTCACTAATAATATTGCTATTTTTGTAATAAAGAAAAGTTTTGCTTTCGTCCCGTTTGCCGGAAAATAAAACGCCACCACTAGAAAACTCCCCATCAACACGAGAGAAAGAGGAAAAGATAAAATAACAGAACAACATATACACCTTAACCTATAAAACGGGCTAATTTATCAAAATTGATTTTGTTCTGTGCTTGATTACACATGTCTGTCCAGGAAAGTCGAGCACAGAGAAACAGAGTGCCACAAGCTAGTTAATTAGCTTCATGTTTGCATTAGTACACACTACCAGTATTTTATCGCACAATATTGTGCTGTCAGCAGTGTTGTGCAAGTTACTTCAAAATTGTAATACATTACACATTACTTATTACTGTTTGTAAAAAGTATAGAGCTACATTACAATATTAGTGTCTCAGAATTGTAATATGTTACAATTACTTTTGTATTACTTTGATGTTTAAATAAAATAACTACAGAGATTGAAATTAGCATCCTAAAGTAACAAAATGTACATTTTACTTGTATTTTATCTTCCATTCGATGGAAGTCAATGTTATATAGCCTAATGACTGTGGCCTATCCAAGCTACAATATACAATCACAATATACCGTACGTAGTTTATAGTTGGCAAAGTGTTAAAAATATGGTAGTCATCTGTGAATAATGTGGGCAATTTTATATTTGACACAACAGGACTATGTAAACTTCACTAGTGTTTTATATGTTTTGAATGACTTGCCACACAATACTTTTTGGCCATAAAGTGCAGAGGATATTGTCATTGATGTTTTTCGAGGTGTTTTTTTTAATTGAAAAGTGCTGTTTTTTGATATCTATAATTCTTTTGCGTTTGCACAGAAGTTGAAGTTCACCAAAATGTTCTTGTCCTAATCTTTCACAAAGTCGAAAAAATGCACGAGACCATTTCGCGAATGTACTATCGCCTGCCATGTTTATACAATTTGCCACAATATTTAATTTTTGATTTATTGTCTTGAGGGTTAAAGATTTGATGTAACACAAGCGTTACTAGCATGTAACGAGTAATATATTCCTGAAAATCCAATGAGTAATACATTACACTACTGCGTTACAGCAAAAACGTACTCCTAACACTGGATGCCACAACGTGACAACAGTTTTTAATTTAACACCAGTATATCGCCTAATTGCTGCTGTAATCCTGATAATGAGATAATCCAGAGTGTGTCTGTGTCTCCTGACAGGAAGAGCTGAAGTCACAATCTTTCTCCGTAAACAGGCTTTTGCAGTTGAGGCTGTATATGTTTATGTTAATTGTATCTTTTACATATATATGAGACACAGCTGTCTGCACGCCGCGCTGTACACAGCCGTGTCTGTTATCTCAGGACAAATCTGGAATTAAACATGGATTAATAAAAGTCAAGGATTAATGCTCTGTCTGTTCATCTGTCTCCTGAACTGTTTGTTAATCACGTGAGCGATTCTGTCTACAGTGGAATGATTCTGTCTACTACAAAGGAAATCTTTCTCACCTATAGCGTGTTTTTTAGGTTGTTCTATGAAACTAAAATAGTGGCGAGTTAGACCTTTAAAGAGTATACTTAGAAAAGGCAAAGCAAGGAAAGTTTAGGTAAAATATAAATAATAGACATCCTGGCATATTGTTTAAACCGCTACAAATAATATTCTATAAATAAATTATTTATTGAACGTGAATGTAAACAAATCTAGAGAAATATTCTGAAATTATAGATTGCAAACAATTTGCAGGAATGTTTCCTTGCTCACATTGTAATTGAATATGGATAATTTGACAGATTAACTTTTCAGAATAACTAGTTTTGCATTAGATTTGCAATTTTGAAGAACATACAATACAATATCAACAATCCCGTATTTGTTTGCTGAAGTATGGTTTTGTCACTTACGTGAATGAGCGCTGACCTCCTTCACACTTCACTGTCCGCCGTGGGGTCACTTCTCCACACCGCTATTCAAATTAAACCGATTCAACAGGTTGCTGGAGCTTTAAAGCGGGATTTGACTGTTCAACTGGCCGTGTCCTCGTCTCCCACTAACATGTATATTTAATTGACAATGTTATTGGAGCCTTTTTATTTCATCTTCCCACTTGTTAGAAGTCTTGAGTGTGGATTCTGCTTCACCGCGAGCTGAGCGGCAGAGTGCGACTTTCTTATGATATTAAAAGTGTGATTAAGGGGTTGTGCTGAATTAGATTAAAGGATTTACTGCCGTTTATGAATTCATCATGCAATTAATTATGTAATGCATAATGACGAATTAAGCAACCAGATTGGTGGAATATTTTATTCATAACTTAGTCAAATGTTGAAGTGCTATGAACACGTGCATTCCGCCGAATGATGCTGATGCTGAGGCTGTTTTTATGGTTTGTTTGGACCAATAGTGATACACTTATGTGTTTTTGTAACTAACAAAGCAAATCAAAGACCGTAAAAGTGACTTTTTGTTATTTATGAGCACTGGAATTAATCCAATCTTTGCCCCAGGAAGCTTTAAATAATACAAGTGTACTCCATCCTTACGTTTTTATTCACCAAAGCACAGAACACTTTCAAGTTTTGGGAGATGGGGAAATTGCTGCAATCTGACCACGTGCGAGATTGAAGATGCTTTGACGTTCATCTGAAAGCAGTAGCTCAAGGATTCCAGAAGTGAATTGTTAATAACTTCTGCTTTGACTTTATTCATTGATTGCTGAGAATTATTTGGAGGGGTGCCTGACTTTAAATATCTCAGGCTTGTAAAATTTAGATTTAAGATTTTATTTTTGATTGTGTGAATGCTTAGTGATTTTTGTTAAGGAGGTTTTTGAAAGCTGAAAATTTGATGGTTAAGTGGCCTGTTTTTCCAAAGAACATTGTTAGACATGCTTTTCAACTGAGAAAGTGCATCATCTGTTGTGTTTTTCAGGCTCGTTGCAGTGACTTTTAGTGTATATATTTTTGAATTATTCAAATTATTTATGAATTCATTGTCCTGGGATTATAGATGTCCATGTTAACTTCTAGATGAAATTTGAATTGCATGTCATCCTTTACTGACGAGTTTGAAATATTCAGCTGTGAGAAGGCCAAGCAGCCATTCAAAGTAAAAAGTAATTGTTCCATTAAGTTTTTTTTTTTAAATGGAAAGGTAAAAAACAATTGCAGGAAATTGCTCTTCGGGTTGGATTGGGTCCGCTGCTCCTCTGGACCTTGCATTATCCTGGCATGAGGTCTCTTTGGCAATAGCTAAGCAATTTCCAGCAGCACCTGGACCAACCCACCCCCTGTGTCTCTACACCTGTGTGTGTGTGTGTGTGTGTGTGTGTGTGTGTGTGTGTGTGTGTGTCACATTTTACCATTCAAGTGACAGAGAAGTGAGTCTCCATAATAAGTGTTAAATTCCTAAACTGTGTTGCAACTTACCTTTTGTTAATGATCATTTTCTTTCGTTTTTTATTATTGTATTACTTTTTTATATTGTTAAGGATTAATCAGTATTATTTGTATTATATAAGTTACTTTATTTTGTTTATGGATTTTGTTATAAATAATGCATTGTTGCTGCTTCAGTGTGTGGCTTTAAATAAAAACAGCTGTCAAAAGCTGTAAATATAAGTAAGATTATGGAAAATTGTTATTTACTGTGTTACTGTAAAGTGCTTTACATTGACAAAAATGCAACTGCAATAATTGTGCTATAGTTAAACTCATTGGAGTGTCATAAAATTACAAAAAAACAAAACATAATTTCACTTTTAAAAAGTGATTTTCTTCTGTGCTATTTAAATAAATAATAGGTTTCCAGCTTTTTTCAGATATCTTTTTTTTCTAGATTTTTTTTAATTCTTGTTATTATTTTTTTTTTTTGTTAAGCAAAACTTGTTGCATATACTTTCTTGTAATTATTAAAGTTCAAATTCAAATCAAATTCATTTACTTTAAATCGTGATGATATTGAGCAGAAATCAATTTAAGATAATATGCAACTTGATATTACTTAGTTGGAAAATTACTTCTCTTATAGATCACTTATAATTTATACATTATGTTAAGGTGGTGTAGATGGACATTAACTTTATGCAAATAAAAAGGAAAGTCTTTTATTGTTCTTGTATTAGACGTGTCTACACTATAAACTAACTGCAGACGTTCCTGTGTGAAACTGAATGCAGCAGCTTGGCATCATTCACTGAATTTAACAAAGCGCCCTTCAGCAAAACTAAACTTCAGCTTTTCAGTTTAAAGCCTTTTTCTGTTGAACTTTTTATGGCGTTAAAATATACATTTAAAACGGGTGATGAAAACATGAGATCCTGTTTCGTATTTAATGTATTAATTTGTCTAGAGGTAATTGGAATTAACCCTTGCGTGGACTTAAGTCTGTAAAGATCTTCATCTGTTTGTCTCCTCACGTCACAAGATTAAGTAACAGCTTCGTTTTTGCGTGTCAACTTTAGAACGCAGAAAACCGCGCTTATTCCCTTCATTCTGATTAACGTGAGCTTAACATTGAGCCCTAATCTTTGAGAATGTGTGAATTTAAATTGTATGTTCTCTTTAGATTTTGAATAGATTTCACATGTTGAATGTGATTTCTTTAAACAATCTGGCATATTTATAAGCAAGTATGCGCAATAAATTGATCTATCCATGGACAGAGAAGTGAGTCTCCATAATAAGTGTTAAATTCCTAAACTGTGTTGCAATAGACTATTGTATTGCAATAGACTATTTATACGCAGAATAATATAGAAAATAAGAATAATGCCCATATTTTCGATTTGAGGAAAACAACCAAATAAACACACACACACACACACACACACACACACACACACACACACACACGTATATATGTATATATATGAATAATATGAGGTCGACGAAAAACAAAGCATATATTTCACTCTTAGGACTTTGGGTTGTAATTTTGTTAATCTGCCTTGGCCACTTAAAAAAATCCACAAGCGAACACTTTTCGTGGCCTTTTCATGGCCCTGTTAGTCCTGCTTTAACATCTCAACAGGCTTGGGAGAATTAGAAGGGGCACTTCCTGGATTAAGAGTCATATTGAGAACTTTTGCATATTTATCGCTTTTCGTGCAGGTGAATAACCATCCTGGAGGTCGCTGAAAAGAATTAATTGACGTGCAAATAGTCTATACGTCCCACATCACCGTTGTATTGTTTAGTGAATAGTGAATCAAAGACAAAACAGCCCAATTTAATTATCATGGAATTGTGTTTAGATGGCTCGCGCTGTTGTAACTGAGCGTGCTTCAACGCGCCGCACCGCCGCGAGCACACTGTATCTCAGAATCAGAAGTAGCTTTATTGACAAGCATGTTTCCACATACGTTTATTTTGATTGCATAAACGTCCAGTAGGAAATAAACAAATAACCGCTACAGTATATTTATATATACAGTAAAATGAATTATATAATATAATGACCATTGCTATAAACAAGTGTTGCATTAACATATAAATATAAAGTGTGTGTGTGCGCGCGTGTTTATTCTGTACTTCTGACCACAGACAGCACGTCGTGTACACCGTTATTTAACTCTTGGATTAATTGTAAGCGCAGTTGCGTGACAAAAAGTGTTTGGAACCTGCTCATGTCAGTTTATCCTCTTAGACAGTGCCACCCCGCTTAGCCAGCAAAGCTGGGAGCTTCACGAAGGACTACTGAAAAGACCCTAATTTAGTTTGGTCCTAACGCCGCTACTGCGTTTGAACGTCTGGAAGTTACTGTTTCTGTCTTTGCTGAAAAAACATACACATCCATTGAACCTTTCATTTGAAGAACATGTTTTGATGGTATAAACAGGGTATAAACCACTTTAATTTAAGTAAGATATTTTTTAAATGCCAATTGGATTCTTATTGAAACCATATTTAAACTATTCGTTTTATTTTATTCGTTTTAAGTGCTAATCATCAAAAGTAGATTTTTTTTAAATTAATTAAGGTTCTTAATTGTTTAGTATCTTCGCCAAGTATTCATAAAATTCCATTTTAAATTATAGTATGTATGTTAATATAAAGTATATATTAAAAATATATATATTTCTGCTCGTTTGGCAAATCACAGCCAGTGGTTTGGTGGGATTTAGCATAACCGCGCCATTTTTTGTGACGTCACAGTCTCAGAAACGCTTGGCATGGATGCGAGGAAAAACGCGCTTGCGCAGTTGGGTCATGGTTAGTATTCAGTTTAAATGAATTAGTAAAACTGTTTATATTTGAGATGGGGGTGGGTTTGAAATGAGGGTGGAGTCTGTGGGGGATGGGATGGGTTATAATTCTGCATAAAGAGAAATCAGCTTGACAGCTCTTCCAGAAATAATATAGATCAATAAATCCTACAGTACCATTTGAAATCGGCGAATTTATCAGGGCTTCAAAACGTCAAGTACTGTTATTAATCAATTTTAAAAATGTGAAATAATGTATACCCTCTTGCAACAATCGACGCTCCGGTGATCCACATTTTGACTGTCAATTTAATTTGCGTGAATTATACAAAGTTGTGATTAAGTACATTTTTCCCAAGATAAATTAGGTCTTTTAAAAATTTTTAAAAACTTGTCATTAAAAAGTATAATAATTATCTACCTTTTTCTTGTATTTTTTTTCCATGTGCTTTTGGATTTTTTTTTATTGAATAAAGGATAATTTTATTTTGTGTTTATTTAGTTGAAACCATATCCTTTAAATATATTCAGATAACAAGGTGTTAAATGTGCTTGGTTAACCCTAAACATTCCTGCACATTTCCCTTAAAGAAACAGGAGGGTAAAATGGCGGCACGGTACTGTCAAGTTCAAGAGTGCTGCCTCCCGTTCGCAACACTGATGTAAACACAACGTGAAGATTGGGAAAAAAACGGAATGCTTTATTTTTGATTTCAGGGTTCGTTTTAATGCCAGTCAAAAATATTCACATTTCGTCATGGATAGTTTGTTAAACAAACCAACAAACATTGACCCTACTTAGAAAAAAATACAAGATTTCGCTGATTTTCGAAAATGTAAATTGAAATTACAGTTTGCCTCGAAAGTGGCACAGTGACAGTTAATCAGTTAAACATTTGCTTTTCAGGAATAACTTGCTTGACCCATTTCCAGGAGAAAATGACACTATTCAGGCTCTATGCGATCGTTAGATTCGTCTCAGATTAGGGCTGAATGTACATTTTAAGATGGCTGAAATAAATCTATATTTTAACTTAATGTATAGAAAATAGCATATAAAACATATATTTATTAATTAAATAAACATATTTATATTTTACCGCCGTTTACGAGGTTTTTTTTTTAATGTAGTGCTGGTGGTTTGAAATCATGTTCATAAGCACAATATATTTATATGCATATTCGAAATATTTAAAAAATATTTTTCAATGCAACGCTGTATCTCTTAGTGTCACTGGACACTATTTTCCCACGAAACGTTTTAGTATTCTGCTTATACTAAGTTTCATCCATACAATAATTTCCACATCTGGAAAAGTTATTCACGTAAAACAAGCAAATGTGTCATCAAAGTATCTATATGTTATACCACAGTAGTCATAACGAACAACACTCTACATTCACAGAAGAACTACATTTTAAACGATGCAAACTGACGGACAAAAGTTTTATTTTTCAAATTACTTTCGAGACAAATATCTGCTCCCTTTTTGACACATTAAACACAGACTTGCATCCATCAAAACGACTGATCCATACTGATTTAACATTCACACGTGCTCAGAATTTCTGCAAGAATTGAGATCTGTCCTACTGCATGGAGTGTGATCGAAATAAACTGCTCACGAAAAGGAAAGAAAACCGAGCTAAAACCTTCCCAAAATGTCTCTATTTGTAACGGTCCTCTGCTGGAAAACACTTGAATCGAACTGTATAGATCATGTAATGTAATATTAACATCAGTCCACCATCCAGATAAGACACATATATTGGTTAAAAAAAAGATACAATCGTACCGTGAAGTTCAGAGCGGAGACTTTTTTTTCCTTTTAAAACTTGTTATTGGTTCAAAACTGTACAGTCTGGTTAGAAAACATTTCCATAAATATCATTTCGGTTTCGGCGATAATTAAATTACAAATTGATAAATATGGCATCATGGATATGTATGTACATCATTATTAACAAAGGCAACGTTAAATCCAAAGGTAACAATCTTAACCTAATACCACATTTCTCCACCTGAAAACGGACTTGGACAACAGATTTGACTCCATCAAACAAGGAAATACATTCACGAGTATGCTATAATACTTATTTTTGATTTATTTTTATGTTCAAGTTCAAGACAAAAACTTTGGCACGTTTCTTAAGACTGTCTGAATTTTTAACAATCAATCAAAGGTGATGCCACCTTAATATAAAACATCGTGAAATATTCTTTCTTTCCCGTTATTTTAAATATTTTTTCTGAAAATACATCAAATGAAAAATAAAATAATCTGACATCTGAAAACTAAAGGAAACACGTTTATTCTTAGAAAGTGTTATTGTGTTATTTTATGCCTTGCTAGTTTTCCCTCGAACTCGGAATAAAGTCAAATTTCGAATCCTGAGAACATACGAGGCCTGTTGGCGTCTTTTTGTAATGCCATGATCTTTTGCCGCTGTGTGATGCGCTTTGTACGCTGCAGTGTAAATAGTTTTTTTTAAAGGTTACTTGAACCTTTTTGGTCCACTTTTGAGAGTCTGAACGAACTTTCAGACGTACCATTCGTTAAAATTAGGCGGTAATCCATCGCTGTGTGCAGATGTGTTTTGCACTGCAGACGTTGGTGTTTTTGTGGGGTCTTCAGTGGTCGCAGAAACCAGAACAGGAGGCGTGGAAGATTCGTATCCAGAGCTTGCAGCCGGAGAAGATTCCGAGCCTTGTGATTCGTGTACCTTGAATCAAAATATTCATAGCTTCATAAAACAACACCAGAAAAATACAATATTTTTTCATGTACACACACACACACACACACACACACACACACACACACACACAACACAGTGTATAAAAGATACATGAATAATTGTATGAATAGGATAAACCAATTCGAGTATGATTAAAACGTGTTTATTATTCTGGCCTGTTTGTACATTTATAATGACTTTACTGGTACCAATTACTTGATGGTAGTAATAAATATATAACATCTTACCTTCATGTGTTTCCTGAGAGAACTGGGGTGTGTGTAGGACTTGTCACACACTTTGCAGATATATGGCTTGTCAGATGTGTGCACGTGCATGTGCTTTTTCCTGTCGCTGCTGTTGGCAAAGCGTCTGTCGCAGCCATCGAACTCGCATTTAAATGGCTTTTCACCTATAAGCGAGAACAAACACTTCAGATTTTGGCGAAAACGGCGCCTTACGACGGTTTAAAGCATTCTTTTCAAAAGACTGGGCCATGGTGCTGCATGTAAAGACGATGCATTTGTATTTGTAAATTCAGTGCTCATTGACAACGTTATAAATATATAACATGAAATGATTACAAAAACATAAATTGCGAATATAAAGCGATTCGTTTGCACCGTAATATCTGGAAGCCAAACTTACTGCGAGCTCATTCCGTTCTTGCAGTAGTAATTGTGCGCAACAACTTGCTTCATTATAAATGAGTCTCAGAGGAGTAAACTTTTTTTTAATGAACTCGACTATTG
This sequence comes from Paedocypris micromegethes, assembly GCA_028031935.1. NCBI lineage: Eukaryota > Metazoa > Chordata > Actinopteri > Cypriniformes > Paedocypris > Paedocypris micromegethes. Next base: position 13,553,944 of record CM051503.1, read on the forward strand.
CATTAATGCAGCCTACAATAAACCTATTTCCCCGGTCCCGTTAATTATATTATATTATACATGTAAACAAGGAATCAAGACAACTTTAGGCCACAAACATCGGAAGTTTGCAGAGCACACTCTTTCTGAATAACGGTACACTCGAAACACAACAGTGTCACTTAGATCTTGCAAGATAAACGGAAACTTTCAAACCAATTTAAATACAATGTAAAATATTATTGTAATATTTACTAACATGTCAGCATGTGTGATGTTGGGATTTTTTTTTATTTATTAAATTCACAATTGTTCAAATATTTTTATTTAATTCCCGCTTGATGGGATAACATGCAATATCGCCCCGAAATCTCAACGAAAGACATTCGCATTTTTAAACAACTGTAGTGGCTTACCTGTGTGAGTTCTTTTGTGAATTTTCAGATTTTCCGATCTTGCAAAAATTTTCCCACAACCGGGAAAGGGACAAGGGAACGGTTTCTCTCCAGTGTGCACTCGGATGTGATTTACGAGTTTGTATTTGGCCTTAAAGGATTTCCCTTCTCTGGGGCAATCTTCCCAGTAGCAAACATGATTACTCTGCTCCGGGCCGCCGACGTGCTCCATCGAAACGTGTGTCACCATTTCATGCATCGTGCTGAAAGTTCTGTCACAGGTCTTTTTGGGTCTGTTCATCTGGTTCTCGTCTATCCATTTACAAGATAATTCTTGCTTGATGGGCTGCCTCATATATCGAAAAAAAGCACCCGGACCGTGGTGGGTTGGTACGTTCATCCCCATGTTCATATTGATGGGATGGTTGTAGTTCTGGAGATGTGCGGTGCCGTAAGGGTCCGTGCGCGGGCTCGCCACCGGTCGGTACGGATCTGGGCGGCCAAAAATGTCCCCGCGTAAACCGATGTGCATTTGGCCGTTTACAACATGTCCTCCCGGTGAAGTGTGGCTCACGCTCTGTTCGTGGAGCCCAGGAAACAACAGATGTCCCGGGCTGTCCGAAATTCCAGGGGGCCCGTGTAGACTCCCAGCCGAAGCGGCAAAGATTCCGTGCTGAGCGCTCGGTGGTGTGGACTCGCCGATGCCCGCGCCCCTGTTTCTGAAGAGAAAGTCCCTGGTTGAATTGAACGCTCCTCCGGCATAAGAGCCAACTTGTCCCCCGTGGTGGTGTCCGAGCGCGGTTGCGTATCCTGTGGCTTGCGGAGTGAACGCGGATGTTTGGCTGGACGCGATGTCGTGAGTAACGGGACTTATCTTGAAGGCTGCCGAGTGCGAGGAGTCTGCGAAGGGGCTGAGCCCCAGCCCGGGGTCTCGGTTTCCCAACTCATGGTGCCTCGGCGTTCCGAACCCCCCTACTCCGAGTGACGGGAACTGAGGAGCGCTATCAAGCAGCATAGTCATTGAGCTCGGTCGAGAGAAGCAAAGGCAAAAGAAAGAAACCCCAGGTTAGTGGAGTGTACCGGCTGTTTGATAACGGCACAATTTCTCTAGCGAAAAACAAAATATTCCTGAATCTACGCGAACGGGAGGGAAAACTCCCGTAATTGGGATCCGTGAGAAAGAGGATCCAAGTTGCCCCCCTTTCCAGACGAATGATGTCCTTGGACTGATAAAGTCAATCACTCACTCCTTGCACATAAATGAGCTCGGGAGGCAGCGCTACGCTGGCCAATGAAAGCGCAGCGCCTTACTCGTCACGTGACGCCGATGGTTGGAGTTAACTGGCTACATGTACGTTGATTGGCAAGATTTGGTATTGAAAATGGCAGTTCGCTCCAGTGAGTAGATTTGATTGGTTGGTGTTGGCATTATTTGCAGGTAAAGCAAAGGCACTTTATTTCGGTTCACTAAGAAAGGCTTGTTTATTCCCCGTGCCAAGCACGTCAGCTTTTCCATTACATAAACTTTTAAAGAAACTTTAAAATTCGTGCTCATATTTTCATCTTCTTGTTGCTTTTTCGTTCCACAAATATAGTTGGTTTATACAATAAACAATGTTTTTATAAAACGAAAAATTCACACGTATTAAAGAATAAATGCAAATTCATAAAACCATTAAAAGTTATTTTATAACGCCATAGAGGGTGTTCTAATTGAATGCGCGGCAACTAAATTGACGGAAATTTATGTAATAACGGTTATCTTTCAGATTAATGTTTTTTCCCCTCCACGACAAGGAGAAAAAAATCTTTCTACTATAAAAGTTTTGCTAGGGAGTCGCAAGTCGCTGTAGGACACACCAAATCTTCTCAGGTTCAGAGACGCGCTGAGAGCTTCAAGCAGCGCTTTTTTTCCTCCGAGCCATTCCAGGCTTCCGCTCCCCCTCATTCTATCCTCGAAATGAGCTCGCTTTTATAATTTTGGAGAATAAAGTCCTTAAAACGGCCCTATGCTGCTCCTATTCTCTGATATCACGCTTTCACTTTCCAAAGCGTTCTACGAATGGGATTCCGGTCTGAATAGTTTTATGGTGAGTAATTTGTGAATCGCGTTTTGGGTATATTCGTCATAAAACAATCGGATAATGTTGATCCGCTGTATGATGCTCGTTTTGTAAAAAAAAAAAAAAAAACATGGTAAAACATTTGAGTGTAGTTTTGGTAACTTGCAATGCCTCGGAATGGCACACGCGTCTTTTTATCTCCACACACGATGTAGCGTTTTTAAAGTGACATACGCTGAAATGCATGAATTAAATCGGTTTGCAAGTAATACCGGTTTTATATTCACCTTCAATAGTCACTCTCTCTGCTTACTTTTATATTTTTAAACCTTTTTTAGAGACTTCCACATGATCACGACAGGCTGAACTGTGCCTCGGACGCTTTTATTTTTTATTCTTAATAAATGAGAAACAAGTGAAAATAAATTTCACTCTATAACGATACAGTTACTACGCAAAGCATTTTTTTTCCAAAACCGCAACAAAAACGTTTATTATTTAAATGTGATCACAGTTGTGTGACATGTTTACTATTAAAGGCGTGGCTTTGAGAAATGCACTGTAATTCGTTATTACTTTGTCAAGTATTAGAACTTTGGACCCCTTTTTTCCAACTTTGGAGTTATACCTGTAAAATGACAAACTGTTCGGAATGTGACTGACAACTGCTTATTTTAACGTAAAATTGAAAAGAAACAATAAATAAATAAATAAATAAATAAATAAATGAAACACCTAAATAGAAATAATTGCAAAAGTGTGTAAGTATGAATGTATTGTATATCATAACATTTTCAAATATTTATGATGTGCCTTTTATAACATACAATACTATTACTACTACTTTTCTCCGTGTAATAAATAGTTTTAAAATGTGGAATAGATTATAAACACTGCAGTGTTTAATGCTGTAAATTTGAATGATATTTTTTCTTCTTCTTCTTTTGGAATAAACACATTTACTCATGTTCATGTAAAACTTGTTTTTCCCCCCACAGATTATTAACATATTGCAGTTAATACTCTGCACTGTGAGTAGTTTTCTAACGATTTATGATTTATTTTTTATAGAGTATATCCAAGTATCAAATGCCAATTTTCTTCTGGAGTTTTGTGGAAATTGACCTACATATGACCAACACTTAATCATATTCCATTAACCTATAATTGTCGATATATAATAGCTACTTTGCATTAAGAGATTGAAATTTAATTAGTAAAACTCTCACTTGTGTTCAAATTGCTGTTCTCTCTCAACACAATGCTGTTGTGTTATTTCAATTTGCCATAATGTAGTTGATTTGTATACCAGCTATATATCAGGACTCATAACGTTTGTTTCGTTGATTACAAAATAAATTGTATTATTTGTCAAAAATTGGAATGATTGGGTTATAAGGCAGTATGTGTCACTACCATCTGCATGTCACTCACATACGTATATCATGTAGTCATTAATTAACAAGTTGTAAAATCCTTAATTTTACATCTAAAATCAATATGACAATAAAAGTGTTAAACTAGTAACACAAAACATTTGTTGTGACGAATATTAGAACTTTGACTCTGCATGTCGAAGTAACATTGACCTCTCAGCTGCAAGGTTGCATATTTCACAGTTTAATATCTCAAACAATGTCTAGGATAATTATTTTGTAGGACAATAATTTTTTTGTTTGTTTCAATCTATCCCTTGTTTCATACTAGCATGATCACTATGATCACTTTAGACGAATTTCCCCACTTAGGGATTAATAAAGTTCATTATAATTATTATTAATGGATTGTGTGTATTAATATAAATATATACCAATAATTTGGACACACAAGTATCATAACATTTTTTCAATTGGACAAAAATGATAATTTATTTAATCACAAAAATTCCATGTGATTGAGTGAAAAAAAAAACCTCTATACCTATTACTATTTGATATCCAGTAGCAGCATTTGACACACCTGTATTAACAAAATGTTTATTCAAGTAAACAAATGGAACGAAGTCTGGTGATTGATGAATAGAAACATGTACAATTAATAACCATTATCTATTAATGCTGAGTTTAATTTTTATTGTATTTTGCATCATATATTTTAAGAAAACTAATTGCTTAATATTGCAGGGAGAGTGTATTATTTTCAGCAGGTTTATATACAATTAGACCAGCATGTTAGATAATATAATTTTGACTTGTAAAAACATAATTCTGTTAAGGGAGCGTATGGGGTTTGCGAATTGTATTACCATTTGCTTTAGTAATTTCCAATTAAATTCCTAATTGATTTTTAATTCAATATTTATCCAGCTTCAGAATATTTGATGTCACAAAGAAACCAAAACGAACAATGGCATAAAGTTACATGATATTAAAAATAATAATACAACTCCAAACTTTTCACAAACTTTTGAAAGAAAGCTCCGTAAATCTTGAAGCTAATTTTAAATAATCGTGAAGTTTCCTAAAGTATTCATTTAATTACGCTTAAAGATGTGTGTGTGTGTGTGTGTGTGTGTGTGTGTGTGTGTGTGTGTGTGTGTGTTTCATTCCCAGTTTTCTTTACATGTAGCTTTATTTTAATTGCAATTTTATTCGATAATTTGTGTCACATAATTCTTAGAATAAGACTCATAAACCACTCGTTTCTCCAAAAACACAGTGGTTTCTTTAAGACAAAATAGACTCTCTGGCAATACGTGAGCGGCACATATCAAAGTTTTTTTTCAGTGAGATATTTGAAAACCGACGTCGTGCGGTGAACGCCTGCGTGTCCCTTTTAAAACAAATCCAGGCTCTGCCAATCATCGAGCATTCCGACCAATCCTAAAGCGCCATTCTAAAAAGCAGGTTTGCCTGCTGTGCTTTTATATTGCAGTATGGCCTGGTTCGGAGCATTTTACTACCACAGTTATTGGCACAAATAAAGAGGGCAAAGTGAGCGGCATGGGACTCACACCAATTTTATCGAACCTGGGTCCGACTCCTGCATCCGAGCGGTTTACGGGCAATAAGTGCTCATGCAAATGATGAGCTGGAAATGGGGAAGCCGGGTTTTAGATAAGTCCTAAACATTGGTTGATTTGCCAAACCCTCTGCATAGCCTGCAACGAAACATGACAAGCCTGTCGCGATTTAATGGCTGCCCTCGTTCTTGCGTCAATCCTGAGGAGAGCAATACTGAACCCAGCGTGGTGCTGCCACCTTTGGCAGAGGAGCACATTGGGCACCCTACTGGCAGTTCCTTAAATCTCTGCCCCACTCAAAATTTTCAAGACTACCAGGAGACGAGGGCCAGTGCATACCCTGACCACACGGTTACCTGCTTTCCAGACATTGGATACTCCAGACACCGCTTAGGAGCAAACATGTCACCGGTGACTGATCAGCTGGCTCAAAGAATCACCCACCATGGCACTTTCGGAAGGTACCGTGACCTGCACAACTCTAGAGATGGCAGAGGGCACCCATTCTTCACCTCTTATCAGGAGCAGGGCCCCGGATCTGCAGAAGCATCTAGAAATTTCAGCAGTCAGGTGATGCTGAGTCTTCCAGGTGATATTCTTTCACGAACTCACCCGTATGGACAGTCGTTCAGTGGCCACAGGGGCAACAGTCAGCATCTGGTTAATCAGTTTTTGGAGTTCTACAAGCCTCTGAACATGACCGTGCAAGGAGGTGGGGGCGATGCTTTCATCAGGTGCTCCAGACACCACGCGAAGCAAGAACTTGTCTGCAAGTGGAGTGACGGTTCTGAAGTTGCGGGCAAGCCTCCCTGCGCTCGGAGCTTTGGGACCATGTATGAGCTTGTCACCCATGTGACGGTTGAGCACGTCGGAGGACCGGACCACTCTGATTATGTTTGCTACTGGGAGAATTGCTCAAGAGACGGAAAGCCTTTCAAAGCAAAGTACAAACTCGTCAACCACGTCAGAGTCCACACAGGGGAAAAGCCCTTTCCCTGCCCGTTTCATGGATGTGAAAAAGTTTTTGCCAGATCCGAAAACCTCAAGATACACAAAAGAACGCATACAGGTTAGTTGGACGATATAGTGATTATTACGGTGTAACATTCAAATACAATAATTGGCGAATTAAGGGGTCTGAGCAACATTTTTCGAAAAAAAAGCGAGCATCGCATTGTTTCGTTTTATTTTCTCATAATGTAATAATAATATGCAGAAATTAATTTCCGTTAATCATAGTGAATGCAATAAACAACAATTAACGGTAATTTCGTTTTCTTGAATGTGTTACTGAGTGTGAGTGTGAGTGTGAGTGTGAGTGTGAGTGTGAGTGTGAGTGTGAGTGTGAGTGTGAGTGTGTGTGTGTGTGTGTGTGTGTGCGTGCGTGTGTGTGTGTGTGTGTGTGTGTTAATAATAATAGAATATATATTTTCAAAAACACATTGGCTTGATGACTTTCATGCAGTAAAGCATTCAGTGGCACCGAAGAGCGGTGACGTAAGCGTTTACGTAAGGCGCAGCTATATTCTCTGCATATAGGTGTTGCTCCACGCTGTTGCAAGCCACACACTTCAGATTCATTTGAACGCTTAATAAGATGCATCTCTCCAGCTTTTAAAACGAACTTCAACAAGCTGCATTGGTGCTATAGAAATAGAAATTGCTTCATGGCGAAACAAAGTTCCTCGGTTAAACACAATTGGTTAAATTATAATGATATTCATGTATTCAATTTATCAGATGTGATTTGCTAATTATTTTGAATGTACAAACATTTAAATTGCCTTTTAATGTTTTTCTTTTGATAGTTTTTCCATTATTACATTTTTCTTTACTAGCTACTGAGCACATTTAATTGACGAAACATTTTACGAAAATTATTCAAACCGGATTTTTTCGGCATGAAGAACAATCTATGAAAAACGTGATACGCAGATGTGGTGAAAATGCGGAGCTCCACACTTGTCATGCTCTTAAAACTGTATCTCGCGCTTCTCCCTCCTCTGTCCGTTTAGGTGAGAAACCGTTTAAATGCGAGTATGAGGGCTGCAACCGACGATTTGCAAACAGCAGTGACAGGAAGAAGCACTCTCACGTTCACTCCAGCGATAAACCCTACACGTGCAAGGTCAGGGGCTGCGACAAATGCTACACGCATCCCAGCTCCCTGCGCAAACACATGAAACTGCACTGCAAGGCCTTCATTGCCAAAATAAGCGAGGAAGATGACGAGCACCTGGTCGAGACCAGGTCTCCCGAGGTAACGGAACAACAGGACTCGCCCTCCTCCTCATCAGTGACGCGAGCGATGAGGACCACCTCCCAGGAGACCATTACCAGGTCACGTTTCCATCAGACGTATGACAGCAGTTTGGACTACACGCCACACAGGCCCCAGTCCATCTTGGACCCCATATTGGTACAGCGAGACCCCTTCAGAGCAGAGTCTGGCCAGTATTCCAGTAACCCACCAAGCCATGGCTTCTCACCCAGTCAAAGAACATTTCACTCAAGTGCACATTTTCAAAAAGGTCTGGTGAATGGCTGGTACACATGCCATAATGCCGTGGACACTTTCCCGCCTAAACAACAGTGATTTATAGATGAAACGGAACCGGGCCGCCTGCTTTTTTGATTTAAAGTATACGAATTTAATCTTTGTTCTGCTGAGACGTGGCACTCGGTGAATAATATTTTTTACCAAGTCGAAAATGTGCTTACGTTTAGAGAGAAGTGCCCAAGTAGTTATATCATCTGTGGAAACTAACATATCAGCTGTGATAAAGAATTTAACGTCACTTCTAGTGTGTCTAAAACGTGGTTGCGGAATTAGCGGACAAAAAAAGTCACTTGTTTTTTTCTTAAGTCAAATTGTAAAGATAATGTGAAAGCAACTGTTGAACGGTCAAATTTATACTCAGATGAACCCGAACCACGAATGACCGGAAATATTCGTTCTGCGCAAAAAATTGAGACTTTTTGAGTATTTGCACTAGTCTCTTATTACTGCATAATTTTATTATTATTTTTTTAAACTGTTTATACGAAAAACAGTTATTTATATAAAGTTTTATGTAGTTGAATCTGAATTGCGATGTGTTATTGAAAGCTTGAACTACGCGAAATATATAAGCAGGTATTTAGAACAGAAACTGTCTGAACCTGTTGGTTTTCTTGAGCGATTTTCTTGAACTTGGTTACATGAACGACATTCATGTTTAACGCAAGGAAATGAAGTCTGGACGGAATCGAACGTTTGACGCACGAAAGACTAAAGAACGGTCATCAAAACCCGAACAAAAATAACGTTCAGAACTTGTGAGGAAAAAAACATGCGGGCAACGGAAAATTGATTTAAAAAAAATGCTTTTCATTTTTTAAGTTATAGTCATCGATGAATGTATAAAGGAGTAGTAGTTCCTTTGCAGATAAAGCCATGCAGGTCAAAATGAATGTGCGTGATTACAAGCGATGTTTAAACTATTTTTGATTACTTGTGTTTATTAAGTGTTGCTGGCTTAAAACCATTGCAAAAAAAACTTTATTGCTATTGTAAAATAAATAAATATTTGCTATTGATGAAACACTGGAGTGTTGCCATGATGAGCTCACATTGACTTAGACATCTGAGAAGCCAAAATCATTTAGTAAACTCTGTTCAATACTTTTTTTAACATCATATTGATTTAATTTAACAGTAATAATAATAATAATAATAATAATAATAATAATAATAATAATAATAATAATAATAATTTTAAGATTTCAGTGGCCTGATTTGACCTTTGCTCTTTGGGTGTGTTCAGCACCTGATCAACAAACCTTACATTATTTGTTTTATGAATATGATTCGTGTTTTAAAGCCATTCTCACTAATGTTTTGACCTGTAATCGGTTTGAAAAAGCTTGAAGATGGACATTGGACAGAGATGGACATTTTGAACCTCCATGATTTCATTGAGTCACAAAATAGTGCAGTGTTGTAGCAATTAACCCACAAAATGGTTCCATTGCCTTTGACCTTTCTCCATATCTAATCTACTTTTGCATTTTTTAACAACTTATTCATGTAATTAACTTTTCCCTGCACAACAGAGCTGTATAATTGGTCCATTAAAAGAATGTTAGCTCAGCGATACCAGCATGTGTAATAACAGAAGAAAGGTCGAACTGCCTTTATGGAATCACCATGACATCAGTAGTTGTAAACAGAGAGTCTCATATGAAATATCGAGTGAGAGAAGATCAGTGCACAGAAAACATTCACAGATCTAAGTCTCTATTAAATAAATTTCTAAATTCAAAATGTATAGCTGAATTGTTCACGACACAAATATAGTTTGACTTGTATAAGATGTTTAGTTATTTTGTTTGGTAATTTTTGTTCAATAATTTGCGGGCCTGCACTTAACAATATTGAATCTTTATTTATCATTATGTATTTGTTATTGTTATTAACAATTTAAATATATACACACGTGCATTTATAATACATACCTTATATACTGGTATATATTATGATTTATTATATTATACAGTACTGTATATAATTTTACAGGTTATGGTTTCAAAGGCTGAGATGAAGCTAGTGTGTGATGATTACATTCGACAACAACAGTACTGTAAAAAAGCATTTTTGTTTTCTTCATGCAATGAACTGTAGTTTTTTTTTACCACGGTAGCTTTTGACAATCCATTTTTTTATTAAAAAAGATATAACTTCACTTCAGTTATTTTCAGCGATTCTGACATTTATTTCTGAAACAGAGAAAGTTCTAGTCCAGCCCTCTCAAGGCCTGTTGTTTGTGCGTTTGTTGTCAGTGTGGAAAAGCTCAAATAGCTGGAAGGTTTGTTCACGTGTAGTGCTGTTCACACACATATTCTGCCTAGCAACAAGAACATATGGTGCGGGGATTTTAGTTTTCTGTATTAAGACGACTCTATGACCTATAAGAGTTTACCTTCATTACAGAATAAGAGTCTCCGGATTCACGGCTGGTTTGTGTGGTTTACTAGTGTTTAAATACCCGGCTGGCAGGAGCAGTGGGAAGTTGCTGGGTCAGCGTGGAGGTGGTGTCTCTACAGGCTGATTTTAATTGGATTCCTGACACGTTTAGTCTTTACTCGGGTCAGACATGGGGCTGCTGCTTTTGACTCGGGTTTCTTTTCATCCCGACCCCTTCTTGTACTTTTTCACCCTCTCTCATCTTCACTCATCTCCCATGATTCCCTTCTGCGGCCCCTTAATCTGCAGCAGTGTGGTCTTCTGGCAGGTGGGTGCCGCTGCCAACGAAACGGGCAGAATTCACATTACCTGCTTTCTGGGGTTCTGAACGCTATTGCAGGTATTTTGTTCTTTAACCTAATTTTCTTTTCAGTGAACATTTAAATTCACATATTAGCATTTACTGTACTTTACATCAGTTTACTTCAGTGTTTTCCGTGAAGTGGTAACATTTTAATGGCTGGAAATGTACTCAAGCACACTCTCGATCTCTCACTTATTTACGGATTTGTGTATTTTTAAAAAACGTACACAGATTCACTCACAAACACACTCAATCATTTTTCCCACACTCACAGTTAGACTCGAAACACACAGGATACCGATGCGCGCACACACACACGCTTATAAACACACACATATACTCTAGCGAGTGCACACACCCACATACTTACACATAAACGCACATACGCACACAAGCAAATACACACTCGCTCGCTCACATTTATACTGACACATACACTGACTTGTGTGCTTTGAGACAGTTACAACTGTGAAAAGCGCATTACAAATGCTCAGAACTTGAACTTGAACATAAAGACACTTGCTCACACACTCCCTCACTCACACATAAACACACACATGCTCACACAATCACAAACAAATACACATTCGCTCACACACTCCTTCACTCACACTGACACATAAATACACACTCGCTCACACATTTCCTCACTCCACACGTAAACACACACACAGGCTCACACAATCACAGGCAAACACTCACTCACACACTCCCTCACTCATATAAATGCACACTCACACACTCACACTGACACATAAATACACACTTTCTCTAATGCTCTCTCACACCCACGCACACACACACACACATACACTTGCACACTCACTCACACACTTGATCACTCTCTCTCATGCACATACAATTGACGGCCTACAGGTGTGTGTGTGTGTGTGTGTTGTGTCAGAGGATGATGTGAAATAGGTTTTGGAGGTGAGGCGGTAATAAGACCATCAGAAGCAGGAACGTGGGAGTTGTGCAGATCGGATCTCAATCACAGTGTGTTATCGGAATTCTGGAGAATTCCGAGAAACAGTGTGTCGCTTATTTCTTTGGGTTGATTACGAGATTTTCCAGTACCAACTTGACAACGACAAATTCAAACAGAAATGGAAAAGAATCACAAAAAGCTGCACCGAAGCGGTTGTAATCGCACACATTTAGCTTGGTGCTAAAAAAATTAGCATTTACTGTACGTAATTTTTATCATAAAAACTCCAAATTCTATAGAATGATTGTCAAGCGGCGGTTTCGGGTCATGTTTAGAGCATTTGTCTCGGCGGTCCCGGCCCCCTCTGGCGCTCCGCTTAATAAACACCCGCGTGCAGAACATTCTAGCTAAACCCGGCTAGGCTAGCAAAATAAAGCTAACGCTGTTTCGCTACAGGGAATTCAGGTTTTTTTCAGCTCGCTGCTGTGTTTTGGGAAATGGCGCCAACTCCACCCATCTTGATTTCTGATGTATTTTTGTCTTTTGATGCATTTTTAGGATTGCAATTCTCCCCCGTGGATGTGTCTTAAAGCCCTTCTTTCATCGCCTTCGTTTCATTCATTATCCATGCCTTACATAAGAGATTTCTCTGATGATTCTGGTGATGGTGTCTGAGGACAGACAGTAAAAAGGACTCGCCTCAGCCAATCAGCTCGCAGGCGTGGCTGCCTCTCCAGTTTGCCTGGATCCGCCGCATGTAGAGCGACACTGTCACCAAGAAACAAAGAGAAGAATTCTTCAGCTAAAACGCACTTTAGCGAGGGGCTGTGGATTTGCCCCGGTGGGTTTAGAGGGTTACTATGCCTCCATCCCCCCGCTCTTCTGATCCTCCTTCCAGGACTCTCTCACTGAAGATGGGCTTGGAAAGCTCGCAGGGCGTCCTTCATGTTTTGGCAAGGCCCTTTTTTGGCAGGCCGGCGTCATGTATGCGAGAAGCCAAAGGAACATGCTAAAAACAGCACACTGGAGCTTTTATAGCCTCACTGTGTCATCCTCGGCTAATATAACTCCTTGTTGTTGTTTTAATTTTATTTTGTGATCCATATATTAATAGGGGAAAGCCGAAAAAGATTGTAGACCCTGTACGTAGTAGACACTGTTATTAAGTTAAGTAACTGTTTGATAATTTTTACATTTTTCACATCAAATACGCAACTTCTACTGGATCATGCACTGTTAATGTTTTTTTAAACAATTCACATACAGACGGGTAAAATGCCCTTGACTTTTTTTTTTTTTAAGCATTTTAACTCACTTTTGCACTTCTTTTTCGATATTTACATAATTTGTGGTTATACATAGGTTTTGATGATTTTAACAAATGGTTTGACAAAAAAATTTTCATTTAAAATGTTATTATTATTATTATTTTTTTTTATTATTATTATTATAGCATTTTAGTAAACAAATCTAGCCAATCTGCACCGATGTATGATTTCAGTCAGTTGAGTGAGGTGTTCGCAACTCAAGGTCACAGGTTCGATCCCCAGCACAGAGCTGTTTCACTGTCTGACTTCATTGGAGTTTGTGTGGCTTTAGGTAGAAACGTCAGCTGATGTGTAATGTATGGCTGGATGAAGGGCTAGAGAACAGACGACATGATCTTGCTGTTAACCTCCCGTGATCCACCAGCTCCGCAGGGCCACGGTGACGGATGGTGCAGTGGATAAAGCGGGCTCAGGGGGCCGAGCAGGGCTCTGCATTTCTCCCCGAGCTATTTCAATTACAATATTCCCTGTGATGATATGTAGCTTAAAGGCCATGACATTACTGGTGTGGACAAACGTGATTTGGTGTGACGCTGACCTGTGAGTGAGAGAGAGTGAAGCTTAATGCACTTTTACTTTTACTCCCGTGTCACGATGAAGACGCTGATTTGTGTTCTGTCGCTTGTTTAGTCCAGCTGGTGGATACATTGCCAGCACTATTGGGTTCGATACCTAGGGAAAACCTGGAATTGTAAGATTGTACCGCCATACTGCAATATATCTTTTGGTAAAACCGTCGGATGAATGTAAGTGTCGTGATATTGGGATAGGAATTGCTCAAGCTGATTGAGATTCAGGAATCCGATTTGATGCACAACATTTTTATGTTTTCACTTTTGAGATTCACTAGAATTGCTTGGACATATAAATAAATATAATATCATTTTTTTTATTCGGACACACACATGTATTTGAAAATATTTAAAGTATACGTATACAGCATTTATATGAATATACCATAAATATAGTTTATAGGCAGGGTATGTATAAACATGCAGTATCTAAAGACACGCGCGCGCGCACACACACACACACACACACACACACACACGTATACAGTATACATATATATTTGTGTCATTGAAAAAAAAGTCTTTAATGCCACAATGCTACAAAAAAAAGTTTAAATGCCAGAATTTTTCCAATCTGTCTTAATCAGGGACAAGGCAAATGTAGACGTCTTTGTTAAAGAAAACCTGGAAAAGAGAATTCCTCAGATATATTGATTAATCCGTGGAACACAAATCCACACACGTGATAGAATCAAATGTCCTCCTTAGAGAAGGAAAGAGAGGAACTTGTCTATCTATCAGATTATCCCCATTCCCTCTCCTGCCTTATCAGAAAAATGCATCACTGTTGTTGTGATAATAATCTTTGAAATTATTTTTTTTGCCATTGTGCTATTTAGTTTCGTTTCTACATGAACTTACCAGGTTCAGACTGCTGAAAGACCAGTGAAAAGGGGAGTCATGGCTCATGAAAATGTATGGCGTGATGTCAAGGCAGCAAAAATTGCCTTTGGCGTGAAAGATATCTCTGCGTCTCTCATTGAGATTGGTGGCGCTGCTTAGGAAAGGAGGGGTGAAGTTTGAAAAGGTGAAGCTTTTCCAGGCCGGCACTAGCACACCACATGCCGCGTGACTTTTAAAAGACTTTTTTTTTTGGTTTTAACTTCATCGAATCAAAATATAAAGTCCAGTTTGAGCTTTCAGATTTCAGCTATTGTATTACATTTAAAGCTATATAAATTTCTGATGTAAAAAATCTCAAATTGCATATCTATTGTATTGGTTGTCATTATAAACATCATATGATTTTTTTGAACGCTAAAATATTGATTCATTTTAACACTTTGAACTTTTGGAGTTGGTGTGTTTGGCCTAATAAGAGCTGCGAATATAATGAGGCTGGAGCGGATCTGTATTCTCTCTTTCCATCTGTAGAAACCAACCAGCTTAATTAATCTTCAGAGTGGTTATTTTCCCCAAATAGTTTTCTTAATAGCGACTGGGTTCCTCAGATCTTTATTCTCAGCATTGCATATTTTACTTTTTATTTTTATTTCCAGTTTTGGCTCCTTTTTTTCTCCATCAAATCCTTATGACCCACATATTGCATCTAGTATGTGAACTATAGAATTATTTTCTATAATTCTCATTTTAAAGAAACATGAATAGATGTTAGAATAGATATAAGAATACAATTTACTATTAAATGTAACAATAGGCTTTTTTTACACATTAATGTCTTGCTAAGACGCCTAAAGATGCTTTTTGGCTCCATTCTATCTATCCACCCGCTGGTGAGGATGATCTGGCTGAGACCGGTCCAATGTCCTTCAGGTTTCTCCTGCATGTCATTGGTCTTCATTAATCCCTGTAATAAACTCTGTAACTCCAAAGAGCTGATTGGAATCAATAACCACTGAGCTTTAATCTGAGTAAATGTAGTGATCAAATTATTGTTGTGTTGACTAGAAAGCAAGTGCATGTTATGGGCTAACCAGACAGAACGTGCTGTTTGGATTACAATTAGTCTTTATTAAACCGATGAAAGAAGCAATTAGCATAGAGCTAAAGTAGCGTCCTTTCATGCACCAAACCTTCCCTAAGAAGCCAGCTTGTGCTTATCCTTTCAGTTTTTCTTTCTGACTTGGTTTGTGTTTGTTTAAAAGCTCTTGGTCTGGGCTTTTTGTATGGATTACTTGCTGTTTATTTAGGCTAAAGTCAGTGAGATGATGGTGTCGACCACTGTTGAGGATACAGCAGAAGAAACATTCTTCAGCTAATAATGTAAATATCCAGAGCGGGTGTGAAAGCACGTTACATAAAAGTGTGTTAAAGTCAAAATAAAAGAAACTTGATTTTAATTAACGAGTCTTTTATTTGTCAAGGATTTCTCTCTAATAAAAATATGCTGTTCCAAATTGTGCTCAGACTAATTCCCACTTGTTTTTAAGTTTAGCAGTCAGTGAAAGGTAATGGCCTGATTAATCTATTTTACATGTATATATATGTGTGTGTGTGTGTGTGTGTGTGTGTGTGTGTGTGTGTGTGTGTGTGTGTGTGTGTGTGTGTGTGTGTGTGTGTGTGTGAGAGTGTGTGTGTATAATATATTTTCATTAAAGTTTTTCATTAGGTTTCGTTTCATTGAAGTTTAGATGACATTCTTCTGATGCTTCTGAGAAAGGAGAAAGCAAGTCTTAATCTACTTATTGTTTTTATTACTTTTGAGCTTATAAAAAAAAAATGCTAAAGACATTTTTGTGTAAATAAATGTGTGACATTAAGTTGTATGCTATGGTTTTTTTTTTTTTTTTTTATTTAAACTTTTAAAAAGAGAATAACAAAGTTATTATATGCCTTGTGCATCAACGACCGACAACGCCTTCCGAGCGTGTTTAATGTACTTCGCCGCTTTTGTCAGTGACTCCTCTATTTATTTAATACAATTGTGGTAGGAACAGAAGACAGAATAAACAGACTGACCAAACAGACTAGTCGCCGTCTTTTTGCTAGTGAAAACTCTAGTACCGACACAAAAGAGCGACGTTTCACCACTGAAAAGTAAATTCTTTTGAAGTGGAACGAATCTTCTGAGGGATGGTTCTCGTTGTCCTAACAACGCTGCTGAATTGGAATGAACCTCCCCTTTTGTTGTATATATGTTTTCTTTCTTTCTTCCCAAACTGATGATGATAGTAGTTTCACGCCCTGTCCACCCACATTGTCAGCAGAAGCGTTTCCCCCTAGAAAAGTCCTTGTTTAGAGACGCGCGCACGGCGGGTGCTCTCAAGCTGTGACGTCATCGGCGACACATCTTTACTTTTCCTAATATATATTCATTTTCTACATTTAATGCACGACGATACATTTTTTATGTATTTCTCTTGTTATTGAATCCCGAATATTTAGTGTTCGTTGCTAACTTCTCTATATCCTCTAGATAGATAGATAGATAGATAGATAGATAGATAGATAGATAGATAGATAGATAGATAGATAGATAGATAGATAGATAGATAGATAGATAGATAGATAGATAGATGGATAGATAGATGGATAGATTCAATATGTAAACTATTAAGATACGCTCGAATGTTTTAAAATACACACGCGCGTGTGCTGTTTAAAATACGTATTATTTAATAATGTGTAATTGTTTGTCTCCGCCTGTGGCTCATGATTAACCAACGGAGTCTGGCCTCAGTGACCTCAGTCAAGAATTCCATCTCTTAATTACCATTACTAAATCTTTCTCCCTTCCATCACCTTTTGCCTCGCAACGTTATAAACGTTTGAGCTTTTATGGAATACCGTAGAACCGAAACATTTTATTGTCACCACGGGGTTCAGGGTTCAGACAGCGGTCAGACGCTGGAGAAAGAAAAGCTATTCTTCTTTGTAGAATGCGTATGAAAATAACTGGAAATTATATTCAATAAACATTATATTTGTTGGATTTTTGGTTCGTTCCTATAGTCAATGTGTGTGTGCGTGCATGTATATTTTTGTCGACATTGGTTGGCTAATTTTATTTATGTTATTTTATAACGGTTTTATTCACAGCATTGCCTAGTGGTGGCTTTTAAATTCGTTTCTCTTGGTGTGTGTGTTTCGAGCGCGCGCGTGTGTCGGTGTGTGTGTGTGTGTGTGTTGGCTGTGTCTAAGTACAACAGATGATGTCACACTGGGGAGGATCCAAACTAAAGTGCGTGAAGCAGAACAGACTATCCTATTGAGACTAAACGTTGTGTAGTAAAAGACAGCCATGAAATGACGCTGGAAAAAAAAGTAGTAAACAAACGCAGCAGAGCTTTGCTTTTCAGTAAGATGTTCTCCACTGAGACTTCATCGCCGGTGGCAACAGCTTACACGTCGGACAACAGTTGCAGCATATTAAACAAGTTCACGTACAAATGCTGCGGACTTCGGAAGATTAGCGGATCTGAAACCGACGCACGCGCACTCGCGCTCGCGCTCGTTAAACTGGCTTCTGTTAAAAAAATCTGAGATCAAACCTCACGCCGTTGCCGCACATCACAAACACACACACTTGAAGCAGTAGTGGACGGCTCGCGGTAATCGCGTGATGTTTGTCTGGACGGACTCGAATCCCTTGGCGTGAAAGTATTTTTGTCATCTTTGCACGCCATGCGGTCGCTGGTTGTCATTGTCGCGGCGGCAGACGGAGAGCCGGGAGAGAACACTCCGCCTGTGCCAGTTGGCTCCAACTCCTGAAAACAAGAGGCAGACGCTGCACGATTCTAATCTTAATCGTTCCAGACATGAAGGTCACTCTCGGCTGGACTCTAGTGGCGCTTCTTACATAAACTAAATCATAATATCTTCAACCGTAATTTGGCAGCGCAAGTGCGCATCAGCATCCGCAGAAGCAGGTCCAGAATCCTCAAAACCATTGCTAATTATTTATTTAATTATTTTATTACAGCATCTTCAAAACGTTAAATCTGTCTGCCATCTTTATTCTCAAAGTTCGGCGCTTCTAACGGTGCAGTTTGAAAGGGAGTGATACTGATGTAAGATTTTAGTAGTTTTAGTAGTTTAAGACTTGAGATAACTTGCATGAAATTTTTTGAGAGATTAATATCAGTCAAAACCATTTTATAAAAAAACTTCTGCCATCTCCAAGTGCTAATGCATATTTAATCGTTTTAGCAAAGTTACACTATAGTCACATAATTGTGTTTTAAAAACAAAGTTCTGTAATTTTCTACTGGTATTTTCTCTAATGGTTCTATTTGCACAGCAAAATATGTGTTTAACAGTGTATGTGTTGAAATCTAAGCATTACAGCAATGATTACAACGCATCACAAACCACATTCCCGAATAAGACATGGAGATGCAGGATGTTGTGGAAGGAGATTTGCATCTTTTGTCACCAGTGCACGGCTTCATTCAAGGACATGGATGCGGTCCAGTGAAAAAATAGAATTCCCACTCCATGTGTGAAAGTCAGTCCACACTGAACCATTCAGCATGAGCTTTACTCGGACGCCACACTCACGACCTCAGATTGGTCACACGTTCCTCTGGCCTTGATCATTTATTTAGCCGCTCTCATGATGTCAAACCTTAGCTTCATGTCATTTTAACTGCTCCATATATAAAGGTGAACGCTGTAAGACCATCCTGCTGCCGTTTGGCTTTTTCTTGATCAAATATGACACGCATTTGTAAATGAGCAGTCTTAATACTCAGGACCTATTACCAGCAGCACTTGCTCAGCACAATCTGACATTTATGTGAGTGTTAGACTAATAATGGCTAATGAGCTCCAGTAACACGCACTCAAGACACCCATTAATGGAATTGTTGCTTAAGTGGAGGAAATATACATGCTCTGATTATTAATCTCTCTCTCTCCCTTTCCCGCTCTTGCTCACTCTCTCCTTCCCTTTCTCTATCGGTTTTTTTCTACTTGTACATTTTCGCTCACTTTCTCTATTTCTCTCTCTCTCTCTTTTGTTCACCCCCTGTCACTCTTTCCTTTTACCTCCCCCTCTAACTGTTAGGTGTTCTCTCTCTCTCTCTCTCTCTCTCTCTCTCTCTCTCTCCATGTCTCTGCGTCTCTCCCCTTTCTGATTGTACAGCCTCTTTTCTCACTAACTCACTCACTCACTCACTCACTAACTCACTCACCCACCATCCTTCTCTCTCTCTCTCTCTCTCTCTCCTCTCTCTCTCTCTCTCTCTCTCTCTCTCTCTCTCTCTCCCCTCTCTTGGGTAGAGTCTGTTTTATTACGCTATTTATTTTATTACTTTTTTAATTATTTTTTTTAAGATATGTGCAAGATTATTATTCCCTGTTTTAGGAAAACATAAATATGTATCTCAGATGTTTTTGATCTTGTGGCTTAGCAAAATCACTTTTCGCTGTCTTCAAGTCACCTAGCAACAGCAAACAAAGGCAGGGCACATTTCAAGTTTCCCGGGGTGCGGCCGGTCCGGCGACGGCTTTGATCTTGACTGGGAAAATAGCTGAGTGGGCACTACTGGCATTTTCCTTTCATTCCCCCTCCTTCTGTCTCTTTCCTTAAAACCTTGAAAAGCTAGTGCCCTTTTCAGCCGCCCATGTCCAAACGCTTCGATCCAGCATGGTCAGTTTTACCAATAATGTCTTCTAGTTCATTTTTAAATATTTTTCTAGGAAAACTTTATTTGGGTTTTTGTCTTCGCCTCGTTTTCTGTTGGACATTCTGATCTTCAGAATCTCTCTCCCCCAGCATTCTCAGACACGTCAGGCTTTGTGTTTTTGATAGAGCCAGAACTGCTCATCTCCTAAGAAACTTGGGACACCCGCAGCTTACTAGACAAATAATGGAGCTGTGCTGGATTTTCAGGGTCACGGGGCAGCGCAGAGCTGTCTTATTTTACATTTTACATCAACTGAAATGTGCACTGAAAGCGTTTGTGAAATTAATGCTCGTCGTGAAAAGAACTGCTTTGCTGGAATTTTCTTACTGTGTGAAAACCCCCCAAAACAAAACAAGCCAAACTGGTGGGATCCAGTCGAATCCGAAAAGAAAGAGCAGTGCTATCAAGAACAGTATCTGTTATAATAAGATCTAATGTTTTAACACTTCCCACAGTGTCAGCAACAGTGTGTTCGCAAACACAGGGCAAAGAGACCGAGAAAAAAATAAGCTGTTGTTTCTGTAAGTTTCCATTATTACAGGCAAATATATTACATTTTTAAATGTAAAAAAAAGATCCCCACAACGAAATCTAATTACTGTATCAGTTGTGTAACGGATAAAATTGGAGAATAATTCTTTGCACGTCATACAGCTTGAATACTATAATTTGCTCCACCAAGATTTATTTATTTTACAGTGTCATTTGACATAGATATGGAAATTATTGAACTGTGGGGATTCGCTGTATTTATAGAATGACTTGTTTATGACATTTTAGGAACAAGAAATTAATTATGATACAGAAGGCATGGGGGTGGTAAGACTTTCATCAATTCCCTTATTGGGGTTCAAAGTGGGATTAAATGTGACCATTTTTGTCCATATGCCACACATTTATTTATAAAACTGTGAAGTCTGCTCAGGGACCAGACATTTTTTAACCATGAAGTGTGTCATTTGCCAGGGGAAAGAAAACGTGAAATATAATTCCCACCCCCAATCCTTCTGTAACCGTCTTGTTTGTTTCCCCTACGTAAAGAGGGAATGTAACCATTGTCATCCAAGATTATTAGAATGGGATTGAAGAATTGCCCTCAGTGCCAGGGTATTGCCCGATCTGAACCAGGCGAGAAGCCTGATCCCTCGCTGTTTCTCAATGCCCTCATTTGCCTGTGACATAAATATTCTTTCCATAATTATTAGCAGCTTAATAAGCCTTATCTGCATGATTAAGACGTTCTATGTCACAGTGGCATGAAATGCAAGATGAGGCTTGAGCTTTCCAGGGATTGAGAACAGCCTTGAGATAGTTTCGATTCATAAAGGGATTTTCTGATCTTTTCTGATGATCATTCGGTAAAGTAGTAAAATCATTTTAAAAAACGGGACTTTTTTTGTCCATCCACATGTAATCCCAAGTTTATCCTTCCAAATCTCCCTTGGCTGTGGGAGAAAGGTGCACGGGAACCTTCAAGTGCGGTGAGCCCTTGTTTGTGTGGCAAAACCCGAACATCCTCACCCACCGAAGCTTTGAAGAGCTGGTGAGGTCAGGTTTTAAATTCCGGCGTCTTCCCACACCGCATCCTCGCCCTCTGCTAGTGCGAATCCATTTGCCACACGTTGCATTTCAAATCAAAGCTGCATCACCATAAGACGCCTTAGGAGACATTAAGCCATGCTCGGTTACTTTCATGTGTGAGAGCATGACTCCTGTACGCTTTGAAGTGCTCAGTTTTTAATGCTTTAAATAATAATAATGCTCAGACTACCTGACTTTCGGATGCTTTAATGCAGGTCTTCAGGAGAGTGTTTATGGACCAGAGTTATCCACTGATGTCGTGTCGGAGGCAGGAGGAATGGCGAAGGCCGGTGACACAGCGCTGCTTTTCCTCTTGATTTGTGTCTTCACCATATTGACCCTTTAATCCGCTGCTACACTATACAGTGTGTGATTATATGCTGTAACCAATCGCCAGGTGTGTACAGTTGTTTACATTCACAACTGCTTGCATATCTGTGTATGCATCTACTTTTTGTTTGTAAAATATAGTTAATTATGATTCTTGGCTATTATTTGTACTTGAAACTAGCTATAATATGCCCAATATCTGGGTTTTATTTAAATTATAACACGGTCATTCTAGAACTTCATAATATGGAACCAAACTTGATTTTGATGCAGATTTTAAGGGCCACATTGTGTAGAATAATAATCATGGAAATTGGAACTGAGTTTCGTTGCCAAAATGTGAGAAAGAAAATTAAAAAATAGGAACTAGGAACGAGTTCAGGATGTTTGAGTCAAGTTTGTCTCATTTATTCTCAGCACAGAATGAAGATGATGGTCTGTGATTGTGAAAGTTTTCTGTCGAAATAACCGTCATGAATATTATTCAAGTATGATCACAACTCCTTCTTCCAAATAATACATAATCCCTAAATAAATGTACGAATAGAATAGAATAGTTCAGATGACTTTGTTGTCATAACAATCAAAGTGGGATTGCAAAATCAAAATGAAGATGATTAAATGAAGAAATGAAAATTATAAATGTTGAATAAAATAGTATTGTATTTAGATACTTTGTATTATCTATATACTGAGGAAAAAGTATGACAAATTGTCTCAATAATTTACTACAAATACAAGAATAGAATATAGATCGAGAAAAAGTATGCAACAAAGTACAAAAGGCAAAATATACACAATACAGTATGTTCAAAATACTTTAATGACGCAGATATTGGCTTACTACACATGTAGAATAGAGAATAGAAGAATAGAGAAATGAAAGAGCGGTCACATGTATTACTTTAAGGGGCTGTGTATGGCCGGTGGGCCACAGGGTGGGCATCACCAGTCTACTATATTTTCAGCCCATTCTTTCAGCAGCACTTTAATCCAGAAATTGTATTCACGCTTTTTGATCCAAGACATCTGGATCAACCTTGATCCGACAAACTGAAACTTGAGAAACAAACAAAGCCACATCTCTATCTCCAATGCAGATGCCGAAATGTCAAAGGACGCTCAATTTAAATGCAAATTCGAGGAAAAACACAGAATCAGGACTTTTCCTCTGATGTTATTAAAACCCAGACCGTGTAGATAATGTGCACCAAAGCTGAACTGCTTTGCTCCACCAGGTCTCTTGTGTCCGTCTGCCATGCATGAAGCTGCTCTCCAGTTTGGCTGCAGACTGAACTCTGGGGTCAGGCCACCTCCAGCTCCACTTCATCTTCCACCGCACCGGGGCACCTGGCACCCCTCCTTTCCGTGGCAGGCCAGATCAATGGTAAGCGCCATTCGAGCAGAATGACCGGAGGTCGCCATCAAAGGCCCCCCGCTTGTCCCGCTGCCACCTGGAGCTTAGCTGGGGTCACGGGCCGGCTGGGCCACCACGGCTTCCTCTCTCCTTCAGCTGGCTGGGGACGCGGAGTAGGGCCGGCGCTGGGTGTGAGCCCACTCTGCCCTGGACCAGCAACCACATGGGGAGAGGGCCAGAGGTCAACCCATCAGAGCACTTAGCCTCATCTGATGAGAGGATCTGGTCTGGTTTTAATGAGGCAACACTGATGCCGCGTCTCTTTACACAACGTGAGTAGACATGTCTGATCTGTTGACCTAATCTGTGAATTGTAGTTGATTATTCTGTCTTTTTCTTTTACAGGATGCAGACCGAGCCTCTATTTGCAAGAAAGGGTGGGCAATATGCCGGTAATGTGAAAACCCTTTTTTTTTCGTGGTGCCTGCATTGTTAATTCAGCAATATGAAAAATACATACTGGTTTGACTTACATTTGTATTTCATTGTTGAGACTTAATTTTTAGCATGTGCTGCTATGTATGGCACTTTTCCAGACGAGATGTTTGAAATTAAACACAGAAACATCATATTA
Source organism: Paedocypris micromegethes (assembly GCA_028031935.1). Taxonomy (NCBI): domain Eukaryota; kingdom Metazoa; phylum Chordata; class Actinopteri; order Cypriniformes; genus Paedocypris; species Paedocypris micromegethes. Next base: position 13,577,972 of record CM051503.1, read on the forward strand.
TTTTGTGAGTGTTGTTTTTTTCCACTGAATGTTGTTGTTTGTTGTGTCACTTTAATGCTGCAGCTGAAGCTGGAAACATTTTGAAACAGTTTAGCTTGTTTATCTGATAAGTTTAGCTGTTTTTACAAGCTAAAATGCGTGAAAAGAGCAGAATCGATCGATCTCGGCAATCTTTCGCTATTTGTGACGGGTTCTTTGTGACAATGCTTGTTTTTTAACGTAAAACAATGAAAATCATCACATAGCGATGAATTTAAATATTCCAATTATAGCAAACTATAAACATGCTTGTAAAGCGGAAATACATACTACATTTGCAAATGATAAACACCCTACTATAGCATCAGATACGCTTGCTACTTTAGCAAAGTTTATTCATGCTACTTTAACGGATACACATGCTACTATAGAGAAGGATGTTCATGCTAATATAACGAATATACACATGCTACTACAGTGAAGAATATACATCCTACTACTATAGCAAATTATTTAGAGGATATGCTACAATAGTGTGTTAATCTGCTATAGTAGCATTTATATATTTTGCTCCTTTAGAGTGCAGTGTATCCTTTGCTGAAGATATAAATGCTACTATAGAGGACTCTACTATTGCAAGAGTATACATGCTAATATAGCAAAGGATTTACATGTTACTATAGTGAAGGGCTCTCAGAACTCAGGACATTTTCCAAACTCCAGCAGTTTTTGCTTAAACGTTAATTTTTATTTAATTTTGCATCCAGGTGACATGTTGAAAAATTAAACATCTGAACATTCATGACGTAGTTGTCCCTTTTGAAAAAGAATTATAGAATATGCTGTTCAAGACCAGTTAAAATATTGAAGTCAATACCCAATTTGGTTTCTGTTGTGTATCTGAATACAGCTATATAATACCAAATATGTCTAAATGGTGGAACTATTGGGATTCATTTTAACCAACCTTGACCACCTCTATTGGCCGGAATCGATTCTACTTACATCGATCTAATACTCAAGACCTAATGTCGCTCTCCATTACTGTCCAACATCAGCTGAAAGACTCGTGTTAGGTCTGGTACAGTAGAATGACTTGTCATGCTATGAATAAAAAACAGTCGACTTGATAGTTAAAAGATTTAATTTCATCAGTCAGTCAATAGGCAATTACCCGAGTATCTATAATTCATAAAACATTTCCCATATGAACGCCGATCACTGGCACTCTTTACCAAAATGTTGGTCATATGGTGAATGAACAGGCAATTATTTTCATGCAGCTGTCAATACTCCGAACAGGCTAATGCAGTCTAATTAAATGTCATTTCTTGGAGGAACGGACGAGATGGAGGAAGTCTGAGGGGTTTCTAGTATCACTCCAACCGTTGGAGCTCAGAGGTTGATGACTTGATTGTTCTGTGTCCCTTACGTGTGTGACGAGGGATGAAAGGGGAAGCGAAGGAGAAGGAGACCGAGTGAAAAAAGGCAAGTTTGGCAAATGGAGGAGTGAAGGGGGAGACAGATGGCGTGAAGTCTGCATGTCTTTGGCGTCGGGCTCATGGCGCTAAAATCCTTCCTCACACACATTCCAACAAATCCAACCAGGAGGCTCAGGAGTATGTTCCACTGCTCTCGAAATCAAGCATCTGACTCGGATACAGTCACATTTCTCACTGCCCCCCTCTTTCTGAAACACACACACACACACGCACACACAGAAGTTTACATTGAAACTATTGTCGCTCGATTTACTTTTTTTTTGGCCTGTTAAAGCAGGAGAGCTGAACGCTTGTGATGGAAATAATGCATTTGAGAAACGCCAGTCGAGGGGCATTCAAGCGTAAAATAATCATAGAACGAGAGTATTTTACTCCTGTGAAAAGGAGGTAATAAAGGGGAAAATTGTGGGAATATAAAGCTTTGTAGTTCCATATATTTGCCTTGAGATTTTTGTCTTCAGTGGAGCTTTACGTGCTTTTCATTTATATTTTGTAAAATAAATAGAGTGAGTTCAAATACGCATAAAAAAGTCTGGAACAATTTGCCTTGTTGGTTGGCACAGTGGTAGTCAAGAAACCGTTGGAGACTTAAGCCCAGTTGGTCTTGATCGTGCGATTTGAATGTTCGCCACGTGCTTTCGTGTATTTCCTCTGGGTCTCCAGTTTCCCTCGACAGTCTAAAAACATTCTAGAAAATTTACACATTTACACATCTAGAAAAATTGACCACTGGTGTGTGTGTGTGTGTGTGTGTGTGTCCTGATTTGTGATTGAATGGCCACCAACCAATCCTGGTATAGGCTCCAGCTTCCCGTGACCAACTTCAAAAAGTGGTTTGATGCCCGGACCGCTAGATGAAGGAGGAAAAGCGAATGCATGGAATTTGTTATGCACAAGTTACCTTAATACATGTATATATTGATCAGATGAAAGAGATATAGATATTACCTCATAGTCAAACATCAAACTTTAAATTTGAAAATTGCGCTTTAGCTGTAGCAGACCCAGCCCGTCACGCAGCAGGTCTCTGCTTTAACCTGTTAGTACGGTTTATTTGTCATTTAGAAGCTTCTTATATCTGTTGACATATAAAACCACCATGTGTTTCTCCTGTCAGCCAGATGCAAAAGACGCAGATGGGCCGCTCTTTTCTTTTTTTTTCTTCAAATGGAGCTCTTGATAGCAGACAATTAATGTGGCTTTGATTGCTCTGCAGAACTCTGCCATTGATTCTGGGAAATGTATTCATTGAAGGCATATGATCAGCCATCATTAAATCTTGTCAGATGTGCCAAATCACAAATGAAACACTTTAGTGCCTCTTTCTCCGACCTCTGAGGCTAAGAGCTCTTGTGACACACACACACACACACACACACACACACACACACACACACACACACACACACACACTATTACACAGATACGCTCACTCAATGTCTTTCTCTCTCTCTCTCTCTCTCTCTCTCTCTCTCTCTCACACACACACACACACACACACACACACACTCTCTCTCTCTCTCTCTCTCTCTCTCTCTCTCCCTCCTAGATGGATGACTGCTCTTCGACGTGATGTTATTGAATGAGTCGCCTGGGAATCTGATCTGTGAAAAGGTCACGAGAGGCTTGTGTATCACATCACTGTTAATGACAGTAAAATGAGCATTCTGGGCATATCCATCTTAAAGTCCTCGCGATTTGATCTGTCATTCTGATGCGGGGCAGAAAATCCATTGTAAAATTAGGCGTGAGATTTATCTCTGTCTCCTCCACCGATGGTTATCTGCTCTTCTTCCTGCTGGGAATAATGTTTATCGCGGCCACCGGAGGAAGTTTGACATTCCTGACAAGACGGAATGATGAGAGAAACTGTACGTCCCTGGCGCAGGGATCTGATGGATGTTGATCTGGTCCATGTGTTTGTGTGCGACTTCCTGTGGGGAATTTTGTTTATTGAACGTTGAAATCAAATTTCCTTCATCACATCACATCCCTACCAAATATATACAGTTTCAAAATAAAACCTAAATTCCACATAGCTTAACTGTTCCATTTTGCAGATTCTTGGCTCACCCCAGGAATCGAACCCCTGACCTTTGGTGTTGCAAACACCATCTCAGCTGGCTGATCCGCAGGGATTCTGTTATTAATCTGTTATTAAAGCTCCGACCAATCCGCTTCACTCCATCTTGTCCTGCTTTTGTCTTCCACGTGTTATAAACACCCTCACCTTCACATTTCTAATGAAGCTTTTGTTGTTGTTTTGTTTGTTTGTTTGCTATTGTATTATCACTGGACACAACGGCCTCATTCTGGAAAACCGAACCGTTCCCGATTGAAACTAGTGTGTGTAATTAAGAGCAATCATTATTTGCTACAACTTGGCATTACATTAGTATGCAAAGCTGGCAGCGGCCTAATCAGGGGAAAAACGTTTGTTTCCTTAATTGCCCTCTTAGGACAAATGTGTGGGAGGGGAAAGGAAACACTAACTTTCCATAGGACGAATGAGGGCTAGTGTGAGTGAAGGTTGTGGCTCTCTGACACCAGGACAAACCTCTACACCCAGCTAATGGGACCAGAGACAACACACACACACACACACTTATTTGTGTGGAAGAGGAGCCGGTTCATTTCATCATTTCGATTGTTCTCACATAACAGAGATTACATTGCTACCAACATTGAAAATGACAGAAATGTGCACGAAAATTTGAATATTCTCACCTGTTAAAGACTCGTTTTTTTCAATGCACAACTTGTACTGAAAATTCACATTTGAAAACTATTGCATCTGAATTGGAATCCCATCATTCTGGAGGGAAAATCTGCAAAGACAAGGAAAAAAAATTTTAGTTAGAATAAAATAATTTTCACTATTTTATTTATTAAAATGCACAAAACGAACATTCTGAGGAAATGGTTCTGTCATGGTTTCTCTGTTCAACATCATCGGTTGCAGGAGAATGTGAAGACGCTTCATTAAAGATGGAACATCAAATATGAGGGTGAGCAAAAGATGCCACTACAGCCCACATTTCTCATGTTCAATGGAATATATGATTTATAGCTCACGTTATGTAAGTGGAACCATGTGACATGAACATCTGACATAATCTGCAGATCTACAATCTCTCTCTCTCTGTGATAATATATGATTTATGTAAACATGCGAGTAAAAGTGCCAATTTTAATGTGGCTTATCCTCAAGGCCCATAATTAAAATGTGTGATTGAGGGAGAAGTTGGAAATCCATGGATTGTCAGATAAATAAATAAATTGAATACACACTTTCTGTAGCATGCCAAATTCTGTCATTGTGGACTGAAAATTATTTCCTCCATTGAGTCGTCAGGTTAAGATAATATGTTTTTGTCTGATTCAAGTGTTCTGCAGATTGATCCAGGCCCACAATCTTACAGCAGACATTTGGCAGCTCAGAACGTGTAAATCCTCTGGAGAGACGGGCTACTAATTAACGGACCTTCTTGGACTTGGACTGCTCTGCCCACGTTCCCTTAAAGATGTGTTTGTGTCGCTTTAATCCACAGGCAACGGGCCTGAGCTGCTCACTGTCAATGATTTGTGCTGAATTACACTGCAAGGTTGAGAAAATTGATAAACAAAAAAACCCCTCAAACTTGTACAGCTAAATTACTTTTATTAACTATTTTACTTTGCTTGTGTACAACAAACATTTAAACATTTATTGCATTGAAATAACAGGCGTTTCAATGCGCCTCTGACATTAATCAGAAAAGTACTGCAAAGAAGAAACAAACAACAAAAAATAAATAAATACATATATATAGATATATTATATAACTAAAAATAAAATAAATACAAATAAAAAAAAATATTAAAACATTATTAATTTCAAAGAAATTAATTGTTTAGAAAAAATGAACACATTAACAAGCAAACGAATACAAGCTGGACTAAATTATGAACAAATACGTTTTTGATTTGAAATCCATAATAGATTTTATACAGCAAGTAAATGTGCATTTTACCAGCATAAAATTTATACTATTAGCCGGATGTCGGTTTCTACATTTGTCCCCCAGGCAATTTACATTAACAACATAAAACTTTGAGCGGCTCAATTCACACAACAAATATTTGTAACTTCACTGTGCGCTATCAGCGTAAACAACTGATTTACTGTAACACTTCCACTGGGATAAATGTAGTATACATTTAATTTCCCGTTAAAAAGAGCGCAAACCGACAATTGTGTAACAGTGGTCAGAGCAATTGCATTGCTGTTTATTTTTTTAACCATTCTATATGAACTTACAATTTTTGTAGCTAATGGAATTATATTTTATTTATCATATGTACCACAATTTTATGTTTTCAGTGTATTGAACAGGATTGCAATTTCTCTCAATTTAGATTTAAAATTAAGCTCAAGTGCTTTTGAAGAAAAGTAAATTGCGTCCAATGTTCACAAAGACGGGATTATCCTAGTAATTTACACAATATAAAAAGCTGCACTTACATGATGTAAAAGAGGGCCTTGCATTTATCTCCTGCGGAATTGATTAAATCTTAAATCAAATTGGTAAATTATTATGTTATAAATTTATGTTTACACTAACTTTTTCACTAAAGACTTTTTTGTCCATGATGTAGCACCAATCTTCCTATTCATACTTATGCGCCAACGTGATATTCCAAGTTCAAGATTCAAAATATTAATAGCCGCGTAAAAGTTACGACAATCTGTAGTTAAAGAAAGAAACGAATACTGGGCCACCCCCAACCTAAATATTTTTTTACTGAAACAATCATTCTCTTTATATCAAGTAAATAAAAAAGACATTAAAATAATTTTGTTGTAATGCAAAGTACTGAAGCATTTAGCAATCAAAGCATTTGAAAGGTGATCTAAAATAATTTACACACACACACACACACACACACACACACACACACACACACACACAATTGAGATTATTATAATGTAAGTTATCATGTGCGGTACATTACATTTTATTGTAATTTGTCATTTAGAATGGTTGCTTTTGAAAAAAATAAATTATGTTTAAACTTGATAAAAGTACTAATTTCGTTCTCTATAGTCTCTATAAACAAAAATCTATTAAAATCAAACAGGAAAGTTTATTTTTCTTGAAAACGATTTTTTGTATGGTTTTTGACAATAGATTTTGGTAACGAAAAAAATTAGTAAATACTTCTAATCGAAATCGAAAAATTTTACTAAGTGCTATTAGTAATCAGAAGATCCGGGTTCACGGAAACGAGGAGACTGAAACGTGCTCAGTGGGGGCCTGCACACCACTTCTTTGGAAGTTCTTAGTGAATGGGTGAAATTTTAAGAAAACGTGTGACTTCGATCAGAACACCTGAGCGCAGGTGTAAACAGGAGCGTGACCTGTCGATGTTCTGGAGACCTTCAAACTGTTGGAAACGTTCCACATTACTGGCTCTTTACACAAACCATGATAAATAAAAAATTGTGGCTTCGAGATAGTCTCGAGGCTGTACGTTTAGAGTCAAACCGTCCAGCAGCCGGACAAATAAGAACATCTGATTTGAGTTTTTAAAACGATTACGTTACATTCAAGCGTGACGCGAGTTCAAGCGAAATAGTTAATACCATGTTAAACTTATACAGTCTTCACCAATTCCACAAGCTAACCTGTAAACTCGTTTGAATCTCAGTCACACTGCTGAAGTGTCATGTCACTCTATCTTCTTGACAATTCACGTTTTGTTTGAAGGGAAAAAGAAGCTTTAGGAAATAATGAAATACTTTCACCCCTCCCCTGATTCACAAAACACACACCGCGGGCAGCCGCGCACACAAACAAGCAAGCACACGTATTTAGAAAAAAAAAAAAAAAA
>CM051503.1:13585340-13613164 GCA_028031935.1 Paedocypris micromegethes
AAAAAAAAAAAAAAACCCGCTTACGTCACAATTACGTGTTCTTTCAAACACACCCACTTAAAGGGCCGTTAAATGTCTAAGGTTTAATAATTGATTTAATTAAATATGTCTAAAATAGTAATATACTATAATAATATTAGTCATAATAATAAAATACTACTACTACTACTACTACTACTACTACTACTACTACTACTACTACTACTACTACTACTACTTACTGCTAAAAATAATACAGAAGCAATAACGAAAAGTATATAAATGTTGATCACAAAAATAACACGAATTGTCATTTCTATCATATTGTTTATGTTGTTTATGTAAAAGATGCATTGATCAATACAGAGCATAGTTAATGAATTAAATCGGATGCGACCAGATACAATATTTAGTGCACCCGTCGTTTGTATATGTATTTATGAATTATATGTATTTATGTGTATTTAGTACATATTTAAACATGTACAAAAACGTCTTACCTGTAGAAAAAATATTTCAAGTGTAAAATGCATACAGCAATTAATCGTTTTCATTTTTATGTGATATTAACACTATATCATAAAAATTGAAACAGAAAAGGTAAAAATGCTGTCTAATCGCCGCACTAGTAGATTTAATATGTGTTATTTCGATTCCACCTGGTAAAGTTTGAAATGTCGTCACTTCCTTTTGCCTGCAAGAGTTTTTTCGTTTCCTCCTTTCACGCGCACACGAAGTCACGCGGTGAGTCACCCAAATAACACACACCTTACTCTTGTTTTTAACGAACACGCTCAACAGCAATGCGGACTTAATTCTGGATCGAAAACGCTCCAATTCCCTGTGTTTGTTTTTTTGTTTCAAAATGCGTTTAAACGAAAAGAAAACACCAGTTCTGTATACATACGTATTCGATACATTTTAGTTTTGTTGAATTTTATTCAAGTTTAAATCAAATTTTGTACAATTAAAATAACTACTTTTCAGGCGATCAATGCTGACGAATAAGAACAATTGATGTACAATTTCTCAAACCTTTTACAGATTCCTGCTCTTTTAGTGGAACTTTGCAAGTTTATTTGGCTTGATTTGTTTTATGTATAGATGACACACACACACACACACACACACACACACACACACACACACACACAAAACAGAATGTAAGTTGTCATTGTTTCCTACATTAAGCGTGTGCATTTGAAACATCTAGACCTGATGATGTCCTAGCAAATGGGTGTTTCTGCCATTGCAATGCTTTGCCTTGTGTCCTTGTTGAGATTAAGGTCATTTAAAAATAATTAAAAGCTGAACAAAGGTGCATCTGCATGGTGGAGAACTATTGTTTCCCAGAGGATTTCCTTTTGTTGTGTTTTCAGTGAAACCTCTTTGATTCGCTGGCTGTGATCGTGATGCGGGGCTGTGGTTGTGGCTTGATGGCTCCGAGTGCCGTGTGACTGTCAGCGGGCAGCCGCCATGATTTCTTTAGGCTGTGTGCTTGATTTTTCAGCGCACCAGCGTAATTAAGTCGGTACAGTATTCACAATTGACCAACGTGAGTTAATCTCCCCTGCTGAACACCAAAGGGAATCTGACTGAATTCACCCACAGCCTCCTGTTTCAGAGCCTTAAAACGGGCACCTTTCTACATCAAAGTGCTTCTCAAGGACTTGCGTCCTCTGGAAAGGATGGCGTCTGCTGCCAACCAAAACGCCGCTCTAATTTGCCTGCCGTGCTTCTCTCCATCCCCCTGGTGTAATGTGCAGCCTGGGCCTGATCTGACACAGCCATGGCTATCCGAGGAGATTACAAAGAGAGGTGCGGGAACTTAAAGGCCAGGAGTTGGTGTGCATCCGACTGGGTCCTCAAAAGGATGGTAATAAAATGCGCTGGATGTGCCGGTAAGGACTTTAAAATTACTGCACGCCCTCTAGCCCCGGCAAATTCAAAGGGCTCTTCTGAACCTGTGGCGGGGGGAATAAGGCCCTTATTAATTTAATGATTCCTAGATATTAGTATGCCTAAGCAGCCTTCCAGTTTTCATCTCTCAGTCCAGAAAATCACTAACTTGCAAGGCAGAAAGATGGAAAGCGATGGGCTTCTGAAGGTGGAGTGTCTTGAAACAAAAACCCGCAGATTCTTGGACTTTCTAAAAGACCTAAAAGACTTCCAGTGGAATAGAAATGCTGCAGGGTCGGCACAGGTTAGTGCCATTTCACACCAGCTCGGCTGCCCGCTGTGAACCTGCTGGCCGCGGCGGTGAACCCGTGAATCAGAACCGTCTCCTTTCCACCCATGCGTGCCCAACAGTTTTGTGCCAAACCTGACGCAGCATCTCCTCCCTGGGTATCACACACCTGAGCGAGGTGTCTGTGATGGCCACCTGCTGGAGATTAGGCAGACGTCCAGCTCCAGGACGGGCAGCTGCTGGTCTGAATTAAAGCAACAGTAACAGAAACTCTCTCAGCCGCACATCAAAGGTCTAAGCAAACCTCGGCCTGGTGTGACCGGGACCAGTGGCATGCTGGGAGTCAAGTCTGACCCCTGGTCCATAGCCTGGCCCGGCCGTACCTGCGCTGGAGAAGAGGAAGGTGATGCGCTTCATCTGTGTTTGTGCGGCGACTCCAATGTGAAAGGTGAAAGGTCGGGCGTGGAGGGCACGCTTGAGAGAGCCACACATGGGGCACATTTAGCAAGCACCGTCTGAAGGTAACACGCATTTCAACTGATAGTGCTGTTGAGGAACACATGAAATGTTGGCAGTGCCTTTGTACTTGCCCCCCTGACCTGCGTTAAAGGAAGGAAGAAAGTGGCGTCTTTGATTGACTGCTCGCTGATTTACCGTGATAGTTAATTATCCAGTTCAGTCATTACCGAGACAGAAGGGTTTTACAATTTCAAAGACAGGAGTATTGTTCATTTGATCTGGAAAATGCCTGTGAAAGAACATTTTAACTCCACTGTTGCCGGAGATGCTCTGGCATATTGGACGTAATTAATGCAGACGTTGAGAGAAGGATGTTGAAAACCAAAGAATTAAGCCCACTTGCTTTCCAAACACCTTTTAATGTATCTATCCTTCATTGGAACCTTGAGCGTGGCTGTCAGGGGAACTACAGACCTGTTCCACACACATCCGTCAGCTCAGCCGTATCCTGCAGTGTTGTTCTCCAAATCAAAGGTGCGCAAAGTCGGTTTTCCCTGCCAATGATGGATGCTCTTTAACACTGACTGCCGTGCTGCCGTCTCCAGCTTTGGTGTTGTCAGACATCAGGAGTGGTTTTCCCAAGTTTGTCAATTAACTTTTTATTCCGCAAGCTTTTCCAGTTTCGTTGTGTTTCAGGGCGGCTTTGATTCGGACGCTTTTGCTTATCTCACTGTCTTCTGGTGTGTAAAACGATAGTTGTAGTCCTTCATGGCGAACGTGAGAAGAAGAGCTGATGCAATCGTTACACGGGCGTGACAAGGGGAATTCTTAATCTTGAACGTCTCAATCTGATGCTGTGTGTGTGTGTGTGTGTGTGTGTGTGTGTGAGCTTGAAATTCAGTCGTGGTTACATTAGCATAGGCTTAACGTGACGTCACGTGACGTGGTTCTTCTGTCATGCTGGAATGGCTTTATTTTCCCGCTTTATTACTGTCTGTGTGACCCTCACTGTGTATAAATCACATACGTACTGTATACAGATGTGAGGATTCTGTTTCACCGTCTGTATGTAGCTCTTCTGCTAATATGTTGCATGTGCTTTGTATTCTGGGCCTCAACCAGAACATCTAGACTCGGATTCTCCTTCACTTCTCCTTCACTGGACCTGACAAACAACACACTGACATCTTGCAGAATTTCTCCTTAATGTTGTGCAAGATTTCTGCCTTTTTTCTCTGTTCTTATTATTTATTAATTTTTTATATTTGTATCTCTTTTATGCGGTCATCTACTTTGAAGTTACGCTGCATTAGTAGTAATGGATACAAATACAGTATTGTAAATGTATGTTTCATAATAAATCTAAACTCCTATTTAGCAGTTTATCAAAAATTGCATTGAAAACAACATCAATACACAATGTACACAATGTACAATCACACACACGTACACACACACACACACACACACACACACACACACACACACACACACTGATAATGTTACATAGATGATACTACACCCTGATATTAATATATTTACTGTGTATGTATAGGACTGCTCATTGACCTATAAACCTATAGAAAAACTTTTTTGAAAACCATTTATCGATTTATTATTATTATTTTTTCCTTCAATTGCATTTTCAATCAATTCAATTATGGATCATAGCAATCGATGTCGAACCATCCTGGGTTAAAGTGGACTTTCTTTCCTAATGCGTCCTCATTCAGATGCAAAAAAACTGGTTTGGTTTGGTTTGGTTTGGTGTTTAAAATTGTTTATGTGTAGCATTGCTCATAGACCAATAGACCTGTAGACAACTTTTTTTGAAAACCATATATTGATGTTTTTATTTTTTTTCCCCCTAATTAATCCTAATAATGATCATTATTAAGTTAGCTATAGATGACAAACCGTAGTGGGTTAAAGTGGACATTCTTTTCTAATGCGTCCTCATTCAGCAAAAATACTGCTTTGGTTTGGGGTTTAAAATTGGTGTCTGGCTCTCCCTGATCGTGGTGTCTTTTGCAAACGTGTAAGGAGTGTTTTGTGATTGTGGTTGGGTTTGTGGCTCCCTGCTTTGCAGCAGGTTGTGCGGGAGCCTGTTTGGAGCTCTCAGCAGCAGTCATGTGGTTCAATCTCGTTATAGCGCTTCTCCAGCCGTCTCTGCTTGAGCAGGCCTCCCCAAAGTGTGTCATCAACAGATGTCTTTATAGAGCAGACCAGCACCCAATGGGAAGACCAGGCTTCTTTGGCAAATTTGGTTTGGCTGTGCCTGTTGCTCCTTAGTCTATCAGGCCCAGCAGTCATTTCAATTTGGTTTTGGGTCTCTGGTGGAGTCAGAATCGCTGCTTGTCTCAGCAGGACGGATGGGAGAATGTAGTCCAAGAGTGCGATTCACTCTCAGGCCTGCTCTTCTCACATGGATTAAAACTGAATTATTCATTAAGGTCTTTAACTTCATGCAAAAAAAGGCTTTGGCTTGGTGTCCAACTCATGCCGATGTCTAAATTTATTTTTATTAATTAACCTTTCATTTAAAAGGAGTTTGGCGAACTGACAGCAACAATTTCGTGTTTAATCCTGAAAGGATGCCTTATGGTGAAATATGTATTTTTATATGAGCTTTATGAGCTTATGAAATGCAATGGTATAATTTAACGATTAATCTATGAGGTCATTTTTTACGGAATAGTTAAATGGTATACAGAAAAATAAACCCTAACGCTTCTGGTTGCTTTGTGCTCGTTTAAATAGTGTTTACCCATTAAAACAATCGTCTTGTAAATTGTCAGTGACAAATAAAATATTCCTAATTAAAAATCCCGTCCTAATCAACATTATTTTTAAAATTGAATTCTTAAAATTTGCACAGCCTACTAAGAAAATGTAAATATGCTTTGGATTCTGGAATTATATGAAATTGACCTGTTCTCATTTTTAGTTGTGTAGTTGCCTTCATCATTGTCATCATCATCGATGTTTGTCGGAGCAGATAATATCAATGTAATATGTTTCAATTTCAATTAAATTGACCGACTCTTATCACACTGAGATTCTCAAAAGTGAAAGAAATATAAAATGGTAAAAAAGTGAAGAAAAAAAAAATTAACGACTAAAGCTTTACTTTCTTGCAAAATCCTCTTCTTGCGAATTCCATTTAAATATATTTAAAAATTGTATTCAACCATGAACTAAAATTCATGCTACACAGTATATAAAACTATTTAAAGAAAGCATCTGCCTTTCGAAGGTCCATTTCTTAAGAAATCGGATTAAAATTTCAACAATAACAATCAAACGGCAAACAGGTCAGCAATTCCAAAAATGGATCTACATGATTGCTAACATAATAAATCAACATACAGTGAATCCAAACGTTCTGAAGATGACTGACTTAATGTGCTCTGAGTAAGAGCGGGGTTCCCATACGAAACCTACTTCACCAAAAAAACGACAAGAAAAAAATGCGTTTAGTTTCACATCGCCAGCTTTTCTCCGACGCTATTAGCATGTTTAGCTTACAGGTTTGCCGATGAGGAAACATGACATGAAAACAGAGCTGGAGCAATCACACCTCTCCTGAACCACCTTGATGTGGCTTTTTGCGTTGTGTTTCACACCCAACAGTAATGGCGTCTTCCCTTGTGCGTAATGAAGCTGCACACGCGACTTTGCCTCACGAGCAGGGGACCGAATGAACTTCTCTTTGTTGTTGGACCTCATGTATAGACCCCGACTCTCTTTGATTTCATCGCTACAGACCCCCAAAGCTCATTTAATGTTAATGTCGCACTAATGTGCAGATGCAGTGTAAGGTGGCGCTCGCCCTTCCCCCACAGCAGCCATGTTTGTTTTTGTCGTTCTTCATTATGGAGAGGCGATCTGCTTCACAGCGCCTCCTGCTGCTCCCGGAGGAAACGGATAAAGACGTTGTGGCCCAATTCACGTCGAGATATTGCGATTGATGAACAACCTTTGTGAACAACCTTCGGGTCTATTTGTATATTACAAAAAGTTCAGGTAGCAAAATAACTTAAAGAAAACAAAATAAAGTCTGGGCGATATATTGAATGTCGCACAAGTCGACGTGTGTCGATCAACGTTACGGTTTTAAAATACCTTGAATAATGAATATTTTAAGCTTTTCTAGAGTTGGATTGCATTGACTTTCATAAAAACTTTTGAAGTTGTTTAAAATTTTCATTTTTTGGATTTAGTTTGAATTCACTGGTTTTTGATCGACTCTTAACAATATAATGATTTAATGGAAACAAACGTACATATATATTAAGTGAAACCGCAACATTGTGAAACATCGTAATAATGGTAAAAAAATAATTTTTTTTTTATTATTATTTAAATACCATGGCTACTTTGTGTAAGTACGTTTCAGGTTCTTTCGAAGAGATGAAAAGCTTCTACACCATTTGTACTAAATGATTTTATTCATCTCATCTTTGTGGTTTTTGGTCGCATGCCGAATCGTATGAAAACTCTAGGAATGTCGGAACTTCAGATCGGAATCTCTTTTCCTGTAAGCAAATCCTGTACATTTTAACCCATTTCTCCCAGCTGGTATTGAGTTTGTTCTTGTCGTTTCTAATTAAATCTGTGTCCACAAGAAGAGTGGAGAGCTGGTGGTGGGAGGCTGGAGGTGTTAGGTGGCCGGGTGGCTTTAGGGGTCCTGGCCATGGGCTCTGGTCGCATGAGGTGAGTGAACAGAATGCCTGTGCCCACCATGTGTGACCACTAATGAAGACGCTCCCAGACAGGACCCTGTCACCCTGGCAACAAGAAGTCTCCGTAAACAAGCTGCAGGACGCTGGCAGGCCGCTTGCTAGTTGTATAACGTGACCTGCTTTTCTGTAATGCTTGATCACAAGACTGACTCAGGGGATGCGAGCAAATTTCAGAGTTTGGGGGGGAAGCAGGAATAATATAACCCACTTTTATTGCCTAAATGTAGCTTTGCGGAACGCCACACCTCTTATCAAAGCGCTCTTTACTTTTGCCCTGACGTCAGAGCGGAAGCTGCCCTGGTTTCCTGACATTGATCATGCGATGGTTTTTTTTTTTTCTTTTTCTGAAAGCCCGTCTCATTATACAGTAGTGACACGGAACCTGCGTGTCAGTCGTCCACGCGCCTCTACCTGCACGGGGGCTCCAGCATTTCCCCTTCAACAGTTTACACTAGGAGTTGTCACCTTCTAAACACAAAGTGCTTGACAACAGTGAACCACAGGAGATGCGTTTCTGACAAATCTAACCGACAAATCAGAGCATCTGCTGTGAGGAAATATGGTAATACCGGTAAAATGGCGGAATGAACTGGTGTCGTGCCAGTGCATTTTGCCTACTAATGTAAAAGTTGTTTATTCAAAAAATATATTTCAGTACTTTTCAGTACAGAATATATGTGTAAGTATTTTTATTATGTATTATATATACTGTATATCTGCATATCTTACATATATTTATATTTATATTTATTTACATGGAAAATTTTGACACATTTTTTTGGATCATAAGTTTGTCAATATTCATTTTAAACCTATTAACACGTTTCGATTGGTTTGGCGTGAAATACATCATCTCTGCTTTAGAAATGATCAAATCGAGATTGGATTTTTATTTTTCGTTGGCCGCAATTTAAGTAGAACAATATAAAATATGAAATAATCAAAAATGTAAATTGATGTTTTGGTGTTATGATTTATACTATAATTTTAAGTAGAAAACAATCACTAACATAGTGCAACGTTTAGTTATTCGTTTTTAATGGCACATTTTATTGCAACATTGATATTAAAACGCGTTTGAGTAAAGCTTGCAGTTAAATATCCAAAATAAAATCTTTCCTAATATTACACACAGAAACTGATATACGTAATGCTTACGTATATTATAAGTACGCTTTCTTTAAAATGTTTCTTTTTTAAAGCGCAAGTAAAATATAATTATGGCACAGCATCTGATATTTGTCTTTTTAAGGAACGTAAAAGTACAGTAGCGATATAGAAGCATATGTAGAAAACAGTATGATTTGGGATAATAAACAGTAGAATAGTGGGAAATAAATGCCAGTGAGTGGGATGTTTCGTTTCGTAATTGTATTTCAAATTCCAAATAAACATTGTTATGTGCAAGTGCAAAAGTCAATAAATATTATTTTTCTTTAGTTAAAAGTAAAAAAAAAATCACACTTGCGGATCTCATTTTAATTTTCTAAAAATGCAATTTGTACAAGTCACCTTATCGTATTGTATGATTTATTAAAACCTAGTGTTATCGAATCAACAGAAAAAAAAGTTGAATTTGTTTAGAAAAATTACAAATAATTAATATAATTAAGTAATTTCTGAAAAATCACTTGTTTATATTTTTGGCAAGAAAGTATAAAGGTAAATCATTTATATTGACAGATTAATGATGTCTAAAGTGAAATATTTGATTGTAAAATGTAATTTTTTGCTTGCTGTTTGTTAAAATTGATTAAAGAAAACCATCTTCACAGCTTAAAGGCTTCTTGTTAGTACAGAATGTGGTAATAATGCGTGCATTCTAATTTTCTCATTTTTCTTTTTCATCATTTGCTAAAGAAGTATTCTTCTTGCACATTTTCTTTGCAAGTTTTTAATGAGTGCAAAATCTGTTTGAATTACCGTTTGTCTGCAACTCTAGAATCGAAAAGCTTTGACTGCATTGTCTCAGCATGTTTCTCCATCTGTTTCTGGAAACTTTGTTGCGTTTTTCCAAGTATTTTGGCCGGTAAAAGTTTACATCCAGTGTTTGCTGTTTCATGGCTGGATCTGATTGTCAGAACTTTCTTTTATTTACTTCTTCAAGGAGACTGGTCCTTAATGGTGGACACTGCGTCATAAAGGAATCCTTTTTTAGGAAAGAAGGGAATCAAAACTTCAGATGGTCCCTCTGTGTGAGGAGAAAGCTGAATTATAGCTCACCATCTGTTTTTCACATGTTCCTCCGTGTTTGGGACATCAGCTCGGTTTACACTTCTCTCTCAGTGCTTTTCACAATCCATCGCTTTTAATTGATATTTACACTTCTGTTGCTTACATGAAATGAATTCATGTCTAGGCTAAAGTACAGCTGGTAATTTATTGTAATTATAATGAATTATATGAAGATATTTATATGATTTTCAGTAGTAATAAATTCTATTTTTTTTTTATTTTAGGGATGAAATTAGAACAGTTTTTTTTTTTTTTTTAAAGCAGTTTTTTTTTTTAAAGAAGTTCTTTTTTGTTGACCAGATGAGCAGAACATTTCAGTTAGATGTTCGATGCATTATTATTGTTTAAACCTTGGAAAAATAACATTGTCATGTTTAATAAACTAATATTAATTGTCGCGAATATCTGTAAACAGCAAAATTATCCTCGTTCTTTTCCTCTGAAGAAAGCGATGTAAAACTACAGTATTTTGCGCGTCTTTAAAACACAATTTTATTTTGACGCAATCAATGATGTGTATTTAAGATGTATAGTTTTACATGAAACCTGAAAATTATGTTTAGGCGAAAATAGAAAAATATAAAGTTGACGTAAATCGAGAAAAACAGATGGAAATGTTGAATTTCATACATTTTTCAATGAATTATGGGAATCAAATACACCCTTGAATGACTGACATTAAACAAGTTTTTTTATACAAAAAAAAACACTTTTTTAAAAATCATTATTTTCCCGTCAATTTCACAAATTTCCATTTTGTTTCACCCCAAGTTGCTGTATTTTGACTTAATCGGTGTCGTTTCACGCTTTTTGCCTTTTTAAAGTAAAAATTAAAGACCAAGTGCTACAATTTCATATTAGGTCCACATGCTCTTTGTAGTGTTTGGAACGGTTCCCCTCTTTTTTTTTTTTTGACCGCTTTTGAAAATGGGCCAAAAGCAAGAGGCGCGTTCACACTGTGCTGCCGTTCTCTTTTCTCTTTGCTCAATCTCTCCAGACCTGAGAGAGTTGGAAAGTGGAGAAGAGAAAGTTACCTTCCTCTTTCTTCTCCTTCCAAAATACAAAGTAAAGCTCTCACATGATCCCAAAGTTAACCTTACATATAGAACGAAAAGAGACGGTGTAGGGAGGGGATAAAGAGGCTTTTTTCTTCTCATTTTGTTCAAGCTTCGCAGAACAAAGACTCTAAGAGACTCTTTTACAAGCCTGTCATATTTTACAAACTAATAGGTCCTAATGAAAGTAACTTATGCAGTGTAAGAGATGAATTACTGTACAGCGTCCCTGTAGTGTTGCTGGGGAAATTGCACTATTTAGCTTTTATTTCCCAAAACTTTTTCTGAGGCCTGATGCAATGGCTTATTTTAAGGGTTTACGTCTACTTCCATTCTCGTATTTTAATACGGCAATTGCACACAATGAAGGTAGAGGGAAAAAAAAGCCTTTGAGTTTTGTGGGTTGCGTGAAGAGATGGTGAAATTGCTTTAAAATGTTGTGTTTTTGCTTTAAAAAACTCAGGAAAAATCTCTTTGGATCGTATTTTCTGACTTATTAAAATACGCCAAAAAGTGGTTTATTTTTCAAATGGGGCAAGTGAAAACTGGG
This sequence comes from Paedocypris micromegethes, assembly GCA_028031935.1. NCBI lineage: Eukaryota > Metazoa > Chordata > Actinopteri > Cypriniformes > Paedocypris > Paedocypris micromegethes. Next base: position 13,596,552 of record CM051503.1, read on the forward strand.
AAGTGTTGCATCACAAATTCGATTACTCAAGTCAACGTGTCGAGTTTTCGTGAATGGCTGCGTCCTTTTGCACAAACGAACATGAGTTGTGTTGCACGGAAACTTTCTCGCGCGTAGTCAAGGTTGCAAAGCGTAGCTGCGTCCATGTAGAAACGCTTTTCCGCTTTCTCGTGCTCTCACAAAGAGGCAGCCATTTTGTCGGCCCCGCTGAACGCCCCGCAGACCTTATTGTACAACACTCCAACGCGGCTCTACACGCCATTCATGATGCCATCGCAATCGCCAGCTTCTCGTTTTGTCCAGCAGACAGAAAATGCACATTTTAGTAGCAGGTTCATGATTGTCTCTATTCTCGTTTCTTGCTCACAATGTTCCAGACACTATTGAGTAATAGCTACGCCACATGCCTCCCTATTCTTTCAATTTTGCACACACACAGACACACACACACGCGCACACCAAAGCTCCCGACATGGGACAAGATGAGGCTCATTGAAGAGCCAATCTCACACCTGCTCCCCCACCCACCATGTCCACACACACACACACACACACACACACACACTCAGCATGTCGTCCTGAGGTGACTTTATATCCTGATATGACAAAGTGAGATAGAAATCCATGATGGGTAAAGAAAGTGTGTCCATGTAAATCATCAGAAGAAGCATGAATCAAACATTAATATGATCTTTCATTGCTTAATGAATCCTTCCATCAGGAAAACACAATTTCTAGTTTCTAATTCCGGCTGATGTTGGCTGCAAACAGCGCATGTGAGCAGCGGCTCTGTTCTAATCACTCTAAAAGAGTGATTTATCTTAATACGGTACTTTTCTTTTTTTGCAATTAAAGGCTTTACAAAGTCTTTGAAGATGTGTAATGTTCTTTATTAATTATAGATCTCCCAAATCACATCGTCTTTTTAACATCTCTACATCTGCAGAATATTTTAAGGAGTCAATGCATTTTTAATTTGTTTGCTTGACAGGCCGGGTCAGCGCTGGCGTTTCATGATATTTGCACAAGAGAACACCAGATCCATATGACCACCTATTTTGTGCCAACACAGCAACATGAAAACCCATCATCTGCATCCCATGACCACTCTGGAGTTGGGCGAGTACGTATTTTTAAGGATATTAGAGCGATATGCTTGTGGGGATGGAGCTAGAACATTGATAGATGGATTGATGAATAGATGAATGGATAGGCAGACAGACAGAGAGAATAAATAAACAAACAGATAGATCAATAAATATATAGATAGATTGTTTGAGAGATTAATTGATTGATCGATGGATGATATGTTGGTGGATACATATATTGATTAATGGATCAAAGGAGATGGATTGATTGTCAAAATAAAAGGTAGACGATACATGGAAAGAGGGACATAATGATACATTGATAAATTAATTGATAGAAGGATGCATATGTTGCATGTATCAGTGGATCAAAAATGGATGGGTGGATGGATAGGTAGGTAGATGGATAGATAGATAGTTAAAGTGAGCAATAGATACAGGATAGACAGAAAGAAAGTATAGACACAGATGCAGGATAGACAGAAGGTAAAGTATGTAGAGGCATTGATAGATGAATATATTATTTGATAGATTGAATCATGGAGAGATTGATTGATTGGTTGAGTGACAGATGGACGGATGGATGGATCAGTGGATAGATTGATATAACATATCGTTAGATTGATTGGAAAATTGACTGATGGATTGATAGATAGAGACAGACATATACACACAGCACCTGAATGTGTACGTATATATTTCTGCGAATTGCGGCCTGACAGCTAGCAAACCTCTTTCTGAACACAACTGACAAACCACGAATCATAAAACCCCCTTCACAAAGGAAGTCAAAACAAAAGAGAGAAACACCACTCACCTTTGCAGTTGTTTTTATTGTTTTACACATCCAGCATGATTGTTGAAATATGATGTTAGAAAATGCCACTCTGCTTCCTTTGCTCGCGCTGTGGGTCTGGATCGCTCAGCCCGAGACTGAGGGTGAAGCTCCATAGATCGGCTCCGGCCTGGCCTGCACTGGTCAGGACTGTCATGGGAGTGTCGGGCTGATCTTGGCTGGGGTTCCGGGGCAGGATTATGGGTAAGTGCAGAGCCGAGAGGCTAAACTTACACTTTTCATTCCTGCTTCAAGGGGGTCTTCATACTTTCTCAAAGCCAGATTTCGTTGAGTTCCTTCATTGAGCAGATGCTAACTAACGGTGTGGACGTGCTCTCTGGGTGTGTGGAATGAAATGTGATGAAACGCTGCTTAATATCAATATTTTTGATGTATATATCTTGATAAAGAAAACACTGAAGTATTTGAGGATTTAAGACACATGGTGAGCTTAAAAACAGCCTTTATAGCCAATGTAAAGAGAGAGCAGTATGCCCCCTTCTGGCTCTTTTCTTTCCTCTAATGCCCTTTCTTCTCGTTTCTCCCCCTCCTCTCATATTTTGAAATGTGAATTATCTTTTGATCTGCTCTGACAGAGCAAGAGTCTCAGGATTTTGTGCGAGCGAGTGCCAACTGATTTGGCGGGACCGGGGGGGAAAAGAAAGCCCTCATAATAAGATGTTAGCAGCAAACGGGGGTCCAGTAAACATCCATGTCGTTTGGTGTCTGCGGCTCCCCACAAAAAGCTCAGTCACTGCTCCGTAATCTGTGTGAACTGCCTCGTCTCTAGCTTTACAGAGCTGGGGAAACGGCACATCTTAGGAGGCCACCTCAATATTGATACGGCTCACTTATTCTTCAGCTGAATGGAAATGAAGACTTTCTCCGAGGAGCCGTTTGATCTCGCTGTAAATCTGGGGCACAAAGAATCTTCTCAGTCACAGTGTTGCTGTTTTTATTACTGCTGCGCCGAGAGGATGCAAACGGAGCTTTCGCTGCATCTCGATTGATTCATCAGCAGCGTGGCCATCTTCTCGCCTCGTTGGGTCAATTTCCAGGCCATCTTCCTGTAGGACAAGCTATTACCTGTCCCAGGATGCCAACCCTGCCTCAATCACTGGCACAGTCGCCGTCCCAGTCCACGGAGCCAGTAAGGCACCAGGATAAAGAAATAGACGGCGGGTCGCTCCAATGCGGCCAGGCTGGGTGTGGGTAATTACGGCGGAGAGAAGCCGATTAGCCTAGACCCCAGTAGCACAGCGAGGGGGACGGGCCCGCAACCAGCAGGGAAGGGAGTCTTGCCACGGCAAAGACCAATCAAGTGTAAAGCCCAGCGCAGACCCCCGGCCCTCAATTCAGTGGGAAAAGGCTTGGCTGACGGTTCAGAGCGCCGCAACTTTCACGGATTAGTTGAGACTCTATTCTGGAGGCTGAAAGGGGAACACAGCACGAGAGAAGGGCCAGGGCGTGCACACACACACACACACACACACACACACACGCACGCACGCAGATACACACAACCTCCCAACAGCTGGGGAGAGGGCTGCAGCCTGCCTCATGTTGCCATGGTAATGGCGTATCTCACATTTGAGGAAAAATAAAGACACTTTGGGCTGGATTTGGAATATTTATACCCACCTCTAATGTCGACGCGTTTGCGCTCCTCTGTTATGCAGAAAGTCGTGCCGTGAACTGGCAAACACGCTCAAAAGGGATGTTTTTCTTATTTTGCGTGTCGTTCCTCCAGGATTAATTGAAGCTTTCTGCTCAAATCCCCTGTGTCCTGACAGCACCGAGTATTATGATTTAATCACAGAACAATCAAATGTCTTATTCACAATTGCCGTTTTTTTTCCCTCGGTTGCTCATATACAGATGGAATATCACGGGCTAATTAAATCTCGACCCTTTTTCTAGAAGAATTCAAATTTTTATTCAAATGCATTTCTCAAGATGGTGTGTAAAAAAAATAAATAAAAATAAAAATAAAAAATATATAAATATAAATATATATAATTTCCTACATTATATGGATTGTTGTGCTTATTATGTCTAATTGGTATTATTATTATTTTTATTTTTATTATTATATTGTTGTTTTTCCAGTTTGATAAAAGTATGCAAATCCTGTGATGTGCAGGACCAAACTCACACATTTAGTTTTTTTCTCATCCATCATTCTTTTTCCTGTGTGACGCAGTGTTTTGTATTCATATGTGACGCTGCTTTTTAGTAAAAGCATTGCTGTCACCTTCAGGCTGGTTTTCTTGCCAATCAGCCTGACACTCAGAACTGCACTAAATTGCAGACTTGTAAATCACATTTGTGTTGAGATGAAATGATACCACCTTTATCAAGTCTGTTTATCTGGCGAACAACGCCTAAACGGATTAGTTCTCTGGATTTGCTCAGGTTAACTGTGTGTGTCTGTCTGCGTCTGTGAGCTAGTACACTGCAGTGTACATTTATAAAGTACATTTATAAAAACACAGATGTCAACATAATTGTGGGTTATGAACACACAAAAGCCAACATTCGTCTATACACACATACACACTGTCAAAATGTATTTAGAGTATGCGTTAAATATTAATGTGTATATATACTGTATGTACACACACACACATGTGTATATATATATATATATATATATATATATATATATATATATATATATAATTGTTTATACTTTTATGTATATATTATGTGTTGGTATGTGTGTTTATATAAAAAGCTATTATTATTATTACATATGTCAAAGCTTATATTATATACTACTAGGTATATGTATTTGTGTAAACAAAAGTCAATTTACATTTACGCATTACACAGTATAAATTTTTGTGTATATGTTTTCACATTTATTTGTTTTTGTTACATATCTATATACAGGTACACATGTTTTATATATATATATATATATACTTATGTATTACTTATATATGCATGATATTCCAGTATATCCCTGTGTAGACATTTTGTGGTACGTGTGTGTGTGTGTTTGTGTTGTGTGTACATTTTGTTTATACACGATGGGTGTGCCCATTTGTACTTTTTCATGCACAATCCTGTCAACATAGGATATGCTTTACTATAACTTAGTCATCACTTGTTTAGGCGCGCGTGTGTTTATTATTGCATGCATCGATTATACACATGTGGTTGTTTGTGCTGGTTTCATGTGATTTTTGGGTCGCGTGCTCTTTCTGAGAGCGGCTTCTCTTCAGCAGGCTGCTGATTGAAATCTGGCGTTCTGTGAGATGAAATGATAAGAGAGACCCCCACAAGCTACCAAGGGGCTCTTCTTGCTCTCCGTCCTATCATGTTCACTGCTTTCTGTCTGCACTGTGTATTGCGTTCGGACTTTGAAGTTCTTCTGTCCCCCTTCCTCTTTATCTGCCTCTCCTTTTTCGCTCCAACTTGCTTTTGATGCATTTGCGTTCTATGAATGGTTTTCTTCAACGCCTGCTTCCCTGCTCCTCTCTGTAAAACAGCGAGTTTTGTGCTTTTAAATGTCGATAAATCATGACCTGTCAAAAGTATTGTTTACAACCGTTTTGGGCATCTTTTTCCTCGTGTTACTCCCGGTGTTTCACACTTTAATTGCACCAATAATATTCCTGGGGTTCAGCACACTGTTCTCTGCTGGTACTGGGGGCAACGGAAACTATTAAAATATTTTCCAGGCTTTGGGAGTTTTATGTGTGTAATTTTTCTGTGTAAATACCCCACTGTGATACCACCGACTAGGAGAGTTAAAACAGTACATGAGAAATATTTACATGAAAAAATAGCGTCGCAAAAAAGATTGTAGAAGATGGTGTCGATGGCCAGGAAAGTATCAGAAAGGTGTTTCTTGTGAGCTGCAGTTGTGTCCCTCCGAGCAAACAACTCAATTTATTGCATGTCAGCAAAAGCCAACAACCTTTTATTACCCAACAGTAATTTCCCATATGTTGAGTGTTTATCACCGCTGAGGGAACACAGAAGCTGGAAGTGAAGGAAGCGTCTGAAACGTGGCTGAAACTCTAGGAAAGAAAAAACACAACATGTAAATGTATTGTTGAATTGTTTTTGCACACACCACACACACACACACACACACACACACACACGCACGCACGCATGCATGCATGCACGCAAAGTGTGTCAATAAGTAAACAGAGTATGTGTTACGTACATATACATATATACGTACATATGTGCATGTGTGTATGAATAAAAAACAAGGTATACATCTATAAAGAAAAAAACTATATATATACATACGTATATGCATACATACTTTGTGTATGGTTGCATACATTAATACAAATGTGTGTACCTATTTGTATAAATTTGAATGTCTTAAAGCCAATATGCGTACACACACACACACACACACACACACACACACACACACACACACACACACACACACACACACACACACACATCAATATCTATAAACATATTGTTTTGCCATAATCTGTATATATACTATTAGCATTTGTATATATTAATACTTTTAATTTACTTTATATTTTATGTCACCATGGAATGCAACATATTCTAAAAAGGTCAACTTAAAACTTAAATATAAACATTTTTGATTAATTTCACGTTAGGCATGTATTAGCATACGTTTGCAAGTACATTTGCATTTAACAACGTATTGTTTAATTAAATTACTACATTTAAGTTAAAACCGAAAGTAAAATAGTTATTTCTCCGCAACTCTTTCCTGCGGGTTGTATCCATGGAGATACACTGCGTTTATGGTCCGTTTAAAGGGACTTACAACCTAAAAAATTAAAAAGTGAGTAGGATTGATGATATGGTTCACCATATTGAAATTCTTTCTATTTGTTTACGTATATTTGCAGTTATTATTTTACAGTACAGTATTGACATAGGCCTTTACATTGATGCATCATGCTCATTGACATTGATTATTTAGTTTTTTTTAAACCTGTGTGTGTGTGTGTGTGTGTGTGTGGGAAAGTGCCGGAATGACTGGAAGTGTTTAGTGGGTGGCAGGCAGGCACTGAGAAGTGTTTGAGTCAGTCTGTTTGGTGATACGCAGGTTTATCTCCAGCCCTGTAAACATGTGCATGATATGCTGCCTGTAGTGGTGTATTTGAGAAGGGAGCTTGAGAGAACAGAAGGGCGGCCTCACCTATTGTTGCGGTGTCCCACTGTGAGGATCGATCCGCCAGCCACAGGTAGACAGTTTGTAGAGCGTCTGTATCAGCTGTTGCCCATCAGCCGACTGCAAAACGCAGCACAGACGCCCCGGCACACGCTCCGAGTGAAGCATAAATTCATCCGCACGCTCTCAGACTAACTTTCATGTTTACTAAAGTGAACAGCACTTGGCGAAGAAGACGTTTTGATTGATTCGGGGAAATGGTTTCTGATGGGAATAAAATGAGCAGTGATGTTTCTTTCCATCTGTAAAGCGAGCGAGCTGATTTGCTCCCTCATTAGGCCGCCGAGCCCTATCAGACGCGTCCATCACGCGCTCGGCGTCCAGCGGCGGTTGCTCTCAGATACTCGTTCCACAGTCCATTTCATTCAGAACAACATGTGCTCGCTCTTTGGCCGCGTACAGTAACTTCTGCTGTGCGTGTGCCAACCGGGGTTTGATCAGATGTCACAAAGCATGACTGAAATGAATGGGAACAAAGTCGTTTAGGCTCCAGCTCTCGCACGCCAGAGCATCATCAGGTTCGGCTTTGAGCTCCACAGCAACACTGCAGCTCCTTATTCATAAAGAAATAGGTTAAGCCTTGATGTTTAAATCAGAGGCAGCGACTAAATCTCCTAAAATCTTCTTCTGCTTGCTAGACAAAAGAATCCAGCTTTGGAATCGCATCTTTTCTGCGTTTGTCACAGCAGAGTTTGATGTCCAGTGATTTCTCCACTGCTTTTTGTGCTTTTGAGCGTTCGGCTTATATCATCGCTGGAAGCTTTACAGACATAAGAGGAATTGATTAGTGAAATTTGAAGGAATGCCTGTGGTGTGTCAAAAGGATTTGGCTCTCTAATGAGTGACTATTGTTCTTCCTCTCGTTCCTCAAGGAGAAGTCAAATCCATTGGAAACGAGACGAGATGTTAATCATATTTCATCAATGACTTGATTATACATGGACGTTTGAGTGAGAGTGTGAGAGCCCGTGTGTTTTCCGCAAGGTTGTCTGCTCGGAGCTGGGTAGGTGTCAGAGTCTGACCAGCAGCATGGGGGGACTTTTACTGGACCTCCAAAATGAAAAAAAAAAAACAGGCTTTATTTGCTCTTTTCTACTGAGGCGCAGGGAAATTATTAGCCACAAAGTGTAGCAATAAAGAATTGATTTTCCAGGCCTGATGAATCCAGCATGTTCCAGCTGAGGCTGCAGCAGCGACCCACTTTATTGGGATTGAGAGCTGGCGAATCTGGAAATTGTGCCCTTTAAAGAAACCTGTCTTACATGGCAGGCTACGTGACATTCCTATTATCATTTACAGATCCTGGTAAGAGATTAGATTGGTATGAAGTGTATTTGAAGCCGTTGTGAGAGTGTTAAATAATGCTACATACCCTGCGACATACCCTACTTGTCCTAAAATACTATTTCTTCTTTTAACAAACCTAACAAATGACTTGTATCACTTTGGTATCATTACTTGAATAATATATTCTAGTGATGAGAACTACACCTCCCATGAGCCTTTGCATTCCAGTCAGCTCTCTAAAGCAGCAGCCATTTTCAGTCAAGGTCTTTATCTGACACTCGATGATGATCATGGTTGTGAAGTATTGTTTTGCCCTGTGCAGCAGGCCGAGCGTTTTTGTGTTTGTGATCGTGTTTGTTCCCTGGTTTTGACTCCTGCCAGTGTTCTTTGTTTTCGACTGTTGTCTTCATGCTCTGATGCTTTTGCCCGCCGTTTCTAGCCGTTTCTAGCCGTTAGCGCTGATCAGATCCTGCCTTTTGGTTTGTCTCTGACTGTTCCTATATTAATTATTGTATTAAGTTTATTTTTATTTCTACCACTTTGTTTAGCAAGTGTTGCGACATGTCTAATGTTTATTTATTTCTGTTATTGAGCTAATAAAAACATATGTGCACGTCTGCCTCCGGAACCATTATATAAAAAAATAATACAGGCCAAAACACAAAAGCACACCCCCCAAAAAATGATTTGCATAACTACGGTTTGCTTTTTTCCAATTTCAGATGTTTCTTTTGAACTCCCTTTAACATAGAATTCTTAAAATTCTGCAGCTTTCAGGCAGAAGCGTTGCCTCAATCTGAGTTGCCCAGTCTGTATTTTTCCTGTAGTTTATAGAGCTAGTGGTTGGTTTGGTTCCCAGAAAAAACTTGTTGAATGTGGAAGTTTGACTTAAAAAAAATAAATAGGAGAAAGAATCTGCTAAATATGTAAATTAAGCATGGTATTGTTTTTTTTTTTATTACCAATTACATTTCTTTTATGCATTGTGGTTTTTCCTCAACCAGAACAAATGTGTTTTTTTGCATCATGAAACCGATCTAAAGTAATGCGTTTTTTTTTCCCCGTCCTGATTAAAATTTTAACGTAGACTCTTCTCAACTTAATTAACAGTATCATAAATCTACCAGCTGTTTCCAAACAAACAATGCAGAAATGAGCATTCAGCTGTCTAAAAGAGCCGGTGCGTTCGCCCACCGCTGCTCCCAAAACAAGTGGGTTTAGACAATTCCCAATGCAAATAAGTTAGTGTTCCGAGGCATTGTTTTGTTCCAAAGCCCTCACCTCGCTCAGACGTATTGACAAAAAAAAGGCAGCCAGTGACTTTAAGGACGTATGATCTTCAGGAAGCATTCTTGCCCGAGCTAAATGTTCATCCACTGACTAATTAAGTGCTCTGAATGAGGGCACATCAAAAGGAGCGGTGGGTTTGGAAAGCTTGCGCCGCCCCCTCGGGTGCAGAGGTCAACCCTCTTGGAGAGGGAAGTTAGGATATCCCAGCTCCAGACCTCTGCCTGGTAACCCCTCACCCCACCGGAGAAATCAAAGCCCGAGGAGCAGTGGGATGCGCAGCCGTCTCGGAACAAAAACAGGAATACTTCAAAGCGCCAGCTGGAAAAAGACAAGAGAGAAGGAAAGAGGAGAGAAAATAACACAGGACAGCCGATATCAAATTCTCTCTTATTCCAGCCATATTCCAGAAGATGAATATAATTAATATCTCGGAGTTGTCATGCGCCCAAAGTGCTCTCGCTGTGCCTCAGGCTCGCTCAATGAAATTTGTGTGATTAAACAGACCTTAGCGTTTCACACTATGGAAAGGAGAAGAAAGGCCTCTTTCCCTCAAAATGCCCCTAATGAAGTGGCTGCCGCTTCTTCAGTCCTGGCCACGGCCTTCAGCAGCCTGCTCACAATCTGTTTAATGATGGAACGGGGCCGGCAAGTGCACCGCCACATCCCAGCCAGCCACAAAGGGAGATCACAGGACTTTTTTTGGACCGGCCGAAGGGCTGAGAGCGACTCTTGTCCTGTCCACACACACCCATGACAGTCGGTTGAGGGTTTCAATGTCTTAATTGCAGGTAAATCTGCTACTTTTCCATGCTGTCTTTTTGGACTGGATCAACATTGTGACCAACAGCAAACTTGCTTTGTTTTTACATTTAACTCTTGATCCCATCGCTGCCTTGGAAAAATAAGAGATCTCCCTCTGCAGGATGCTACGTCTACTCCAAGCTTTTTCTTTTACAAAACCCTGCCGTAAAACGTTTGGAGGGCTCAGAGAGCAGGCGAAAGCAAACAGTCCGTTTCATCCCTCTTCTTTTGCACCCATTCTTTTTATTGTGCGCTGCCTGTGTAATGTGCCGGCTATGGGTGGAGGGTATATAAAGGGGTAAAGAGCCTGATTGCTTTAATCTCTGTGTTGTGCGGCTTTGGCCTTTCAAGGTGCACTGAGGCTGTGTGATTCAGCGCTTTGGCCCCAGCTCTTCTCTCCCACTCATTGTTCTCCACAGAAAATCAATTCCCTTCAAGACCCTCCCTTAATCCCGTTTTTCGCCCGCCACAAAGGCCACTTGTGTGTGTGACCCTGCTGGACTATGAGCAGGGATGATGTGGATGTCTGCTCGGATTCCAGCCCTTTCAGGTACCGCTGACTCGTCTCGCTTTTTAGTTTCCAGCGCAGGACTTGACAGGAAGAAATTTGCGATCATAATTTCCTGTGGAGGAGCTGCCAGCACCTTCTTCTGGCTCACTCCATGCCCCCGGAATAGTTTTAATTAGGCCCGACAACCACAGAGAGACGGATCAGTCTGTAACAATGACTGGCCTTTTGAGCAGAAGACACACTGACCAGAGTCTCCACACCGAGACAGAGAATCAAATAACGGCAGATAGAACGGTTATGAAGTAAATGACATGACTCGAGAGTGTGAGGAATCGTGGTTTTTTTTTTTTTAATTATAAGGTGATTGAGGTCAGTGTTTTATGTTCAAATTGTAAACTTTTTAAACATCTGCTCATCCTGATCAGCGCTCCTGTCTCGAGAAGAATTTTACACGTTTGCCTCACGTTCAGTACGAGGATTCTGTACCTGTCAGGTTCGCTCTTTTTGGCCTGAAATCGACTGATTAAATTGAATTCCTACCTCAAAACCTGCTTTTGCTCTGTGACCGTTGGACTCTGTTGGTGTGTTGGCTTTGATGCAGCGTTTCCACTGCCGTGTGAAGGCCAAGTTCTGCCAACGAAGCGATCAAAACAGCACAGATCACTCCTAATTACAGTCAGTTATGTATTTAAGGGATAAAGCATAAAATAAACCTGATCAGGAAGACAAAGGCGTCATTCTGTGGAGGAGGTTTCATTACCATTCCCTCGCCTTACCTTTCTCTGTGTTTCTTAGTGAAAGAGAACAAAGACGGAACCCTACTGACTGAAAACTAGCAGAACAGTGAAACAACAGGACACAACTGATCACTCATGCATGGTTGGGATTAGGATAAAAGTATAAAGAGTGTGGAGAAGAAAGAGCACAACAAAAGGAACAGGGGACTGACTTACTTTTTTCTCTTTCTTTTGAGGTGAAAGAAGAAAAAAAGGAAGGTTCGGCCATATGAAAAGATGGAGAAAGAAAGATTAACAAATAGAGGCCGTCCTTTTAGCCTCGTACGCCCCCCCTCCCCTTTCTTTTTCTCTCCACCGCAAACTTGAAAGGTGGCACTGGGCCGTCCTGGACCCATCTCGAGGTGAAGAAGTTGTTGCAAGTTCTTCTCTTCTTAACTCTGTGCTTTTAAAATGCGCACCTCCATGGGAATTCCACTGCGGCGCGATCATAGTTCATTGTGATTCCGGTTGACCAACTGGCTTGTGAAGTCTTCAGTGACAGACCAACTAACAAGACAGCCGTCCTTTCAGCCCCCGCCTGTACTGGGTGGAAATAATCCAAAAATACTTTGCACATCCAGTCTGCCTTGGACATCCTCCAAATTGCACTCTATTCTTTTTAATCTCCTTTAATAAAAAAGGAGGGGATGAGGGCAAGATTAACATCTGTGCCTTTTTTCTTCTGCCACGTTTAAGTGGGCAAATACGAATGAAGGGCGGTAATGACTGGCCCCTCTTTGACGTTGGCATCTTCGAGGGGTCCGTGCTCAAGAAACTTCACACATAGGTGGCTTTGGTGGAGACCGTGTTCGTCCCATTTGTGTTTTAAGAGCTCTTCACTCAGCCAGTTCAGGCTCTGCTCTACACTCTTTGCATTAACATATTATTCACACTATAAGGCACTACGGATTATAAAGCGCACTAATAATAAATGTCTACTTCCTGATCTCTTTTCACATAAAAGCACAACGGAAACTGGACATTGTTCTCTTAAGAAGAGCCCTTCTTACATGGCAGGCTACGAGATTAGATTGGTATGAAGTGTAGTTGAAGTCGTTGTTAGAGTATTAAATAAATACTTCATATGCTTATTCCAATTTCAGCTTTTTTTTTTAAACTCCCTTTAAACTAGTTTTCTTGCTAATTAAGTTCTGACCATAACATTTATAAAATCCTGCAGTTTTCAGGCAAAAGTCCTGCCTTTTTCAGGCAGCAATTCTGTGTCGTTACATCTGCATCTTTCTTATAGTTTAAAGAGCTTGTGGTGTTGGTTTTATTCCCAGAAAAAGCATAACGTTGAATTTGTCTGTTTTACTTTAATAAAAAATAAGTATTGTAGGCTAAAAGGGTCCTCTGAATATCTGCTGTAACTTTTTGTTAAGCCTTTTAAAGCAACTAAGTTGAACAAAATGGCATACATATAAGACAAAATCTAAGATGATGAGAAATAAATAAAACAACAGAAAAATTAACGGTAAATAACAGACAGAAAAAAAATGCTCAAAACTCAAATTGTGTCCAATGGCAGTGAAAACAAATGGGTTTAAATAATTAAATAAATTATATATTTTAATTATATAATCATCAATTGCACCGATTAAAAATATCCAGGTCAAGATTCACCAAATGTTCAGGTATTTGTCAATTTCCACACATTGTTTAGAATTTTAAGGGTACCCCATAGTCTGAAAAATGAATTCCAGTTTATGGTGGCATTGGTTTGACAACATATGCAGTGTTTTTTGCTCATAGTTTATTGGCGCAAAGCTTTTTAGCAGGCTAATAGCGGTATTTAACAGATGCTTCGAAAAATCCCGAGCACTGGTGGGCTCTGCTAAACGCCGCTAAACACTGTGATATGATGCAGCTGTTTCACTTTTACTACAGGGATTTGTGCAACTTTGTCGGCAGCAGTCAGCGTTTCTAACCGTGCCTGAAGCGACGCTCTCATTAGCCTGCCAGTATTATGGCGGACTCGCCGCCATTATTAAGTAGACGCGTATTCTGTTTTGTGCCGGGGCCAAGCGCAATAGTACACGCAATAATACGCCTTGCAAGGATCACAGCATGGATTTTTAAACCACACTCTGCAAAGTTTACCATGAACCCCTGAATACACACATTTCATGCAGTACTTTGTAGACTTGGCTCGCTGCCTGGCCAAAAGAAGAAAATTTCAGCCAGCAGATTCCTTTTAAAGCCACTTTTTATGGCACTAAAGAGGCTGCTTGTGAGAGATTAGAATTTGTAAAAGAGGTCAGGATGTAAGTACAGTAGTACATCCCTGTTGGCAGTTGTAATATCATTTGAGAGATGACTCAATTATGAGTAACTTGCATGGGCTTATCTATTTTGCTTGCATTAGGCGCATCACGCTCTCGGCAAGATTTAAGCTAAACTGGAATATACGTCCAAAGCAATTGTTTTTTTTTTTTCTTCTGTTGAATATTAGATATTGAATATTTTACACATGAGTAGTGCTTTCATGATATAGTCTACTCGCTGTTGCTTGTAATTTGATCTGTGCATTGACTGACATGCAAATGTGGAATTCTGCTCTGGTTGTGGCACTTTAAACATCTGATTAGTGTCGAGCCCACCACATCATCCGCTGAAAGGTGCTTCTGTGAGGAGGAGGAGGCGTTAAACAGCCAGGTTAAGGAGGCATCTAATGAAGGTACTGTGACTCAGCGGCCTGGGGCTGCCGCATGAGTAGAAAATTGCGGGAAAGAAGCTGAGTGGTCTGGGCGCTGGGGTCTTGGCTACAGGGGGTCTCTCCTCAGGGGTCGTCGTGTAGGTGGCGCTCTGGGCAAGAGCTGTCATATATAACTTGTGCTTTGTTCTACAGACCACTAGACTTTAGCTGCTGAGGGTAAGACCTAAAACATCCTTAATGACATTACAAAGAGGTGCTGTAACCGCCTGTGATAGAAAACCCATCATTTTCCCGCTGTAATGTTCTTTAAGTGTTCGGGGATTTAAGTAGGTAAAAGGCTTTTGCAAATGGTGATTTAAATGGTGGTTTGGAGAAAGAAAGGAACTTCTTCACATTTAAGTGTGGGGATGATTTTACATTGTCCGTCTGTCTGTCTGTCCTTCTGTCTGGGTCTCTTGGTTTCAGTTCCTGTTGCTTAAATAATAATTATCATCTTTGTAAGATGTTTTTAGGGTAATTACAAAAAATAATTATAAAATATACTATAACTATAAAAAACAACAATGTATTGTGATGTTGAAGATCTAATTTGAAGTATTTTCTCTATGTTGCACTATAATACATTGTGTGCTATAATATATTATTGCATGGTACATTTTTTTTTGGCACAGATCATTTAATGATTTCTACACTAAAATATCAATTTTTTTATTTAGAATGATTCTGCTCTAAATAGTGACAAATTATTATTACATTTATATATTACATTATTAATTTTATAATTATTGTCTTTGTTAATATTAATACTTAAATGCGAAAGATACATGAAATGAATATTGAATAACTTAAACCTCAATATAATTTAAATTCTCAATATCGCCCAGTGCAACGCCCTATTGGCATTCAAACATAGTAAAATGCCAAGCTAGCACATTACGTAATAACTCTACCTTGCAAAAATTTCCTAAATTAAATATATTTAAATAATGGTATAATTGAAATTATAATGCACTAATATATTTACTAACTAATATATAGACCTTTAATTAATTTGAACATGGTATTTTCCGTCCAATGCTTGCATTCGTTGTGATTTTTCCCATCTCTTTGCCGCCAAGTGCTGTCTGCAAACTCTACGAAACTCTTTAATCATCGTTTAAGGCTCTTAAACATTCCTAAATATCAGTTTTGCTAAATGATCTCTGCTACTGAAGTAGTCATCAAGGCCCGGGCTGGAGCTTGACGTGTGCTCCTTATGTAGTGCCAGCGATGCATCAAAGCTAAACATGCTTTAACGTATCTATTTATATACAATTACCATTGTTGTTGTAAGTTGTCTAACACACGCCCTCTGAAGCTTAGCAGTCCGCGCACTACATCTCTTCCTCTCTAGGGTGCAGTTAATCAGCTCTGAGCAAATATATCTGCTGAAGCGTGAAAGCCCCATCGCTCACTCTCCACACTACAACCTTTGTCTCTTCCAAACGTGCCCAGCCACCTTAGCGCAAAGACCTAGCATCCACTGCCAGTTCCTTAACGGAGTAGAAACGACAGAAAAAATGCTGTTTTGAGAGTCAACTCGGACAATAAAACCAAAATTCGCTTGATTCAGCACACAACCCCCATCCCAGTCAGTTAGCATTCTCGCTAATGCTAATGCTCGCCTCTCATGGCCTCATGTTCCAACGTTTAGGGGCTGAAATGGACCGGGGTCGGCGCGGCGTAACCTCCTACCTAATGAAGTTTAGCTTTCACTCCCTCTCCCAGACAAACAAAAACAAGGGATCAAAAGAGAGAGGGTGTGTGCGAGGGTGTTGTGGGCAGATGGGTCACATGCAGTCCTTTGAAACGTCCTCCTATCAACCTCATTCACCCGGGCCTATAAAACTGACAGCCTGCTTAAATACCTGACACAAGAAAAGAGGGGGAAACAAAGAGGAGAAGTGGGGGGAACAACGGTAAAAATAAATAAGGCAGCCCTCGTGACGGATGTGTAAAGACGATGGCTGACGTCTTAGTGACCATTAATAAATGCGGCTGGAGTCACAAAGGGTGAGACTAAAGGGAGAAAAGAAAACAGTGAGCGTTGCCTCCAGCTCTAAATTCCGACGCTTATTCATCGGCTTGGATTCAACTGGCTTGGCCCATTTCTTTTTTTTTTTTTTTTTTTTTTTT
>CM051503.1:13616624-13637677 GCA_028031935.1 Paedocypris micromegethes
TTTTTTTTTTTTTTTTTTTTTATAAATGTATCTCTAAACATTGATTCAGCTTCCCATTCGCAAAATGTTGGGATTATTAAAGCAACTAAAATATCTCTTTTCCAAATAAAATATATTTTATTATCAAAAATAGTTTTTAATTTATGAGACTAAATCTGAGAAAAGTCTTGAGGGAATGTGCCAGACAATTGAGGTTCAGTTCAGGTTAAACTTTTCAGGCCTGAAAGTTTACATCTCCATTGTCTGAAACTCCCGAGTTCAACCGTTCCTAAATTTAGATAGCAATCCAGCTCGAATGAAGCGCCACTTAGGTTTCGAGACATTTTGTTCCAGGTAGACCAAGTTTAAAAACCTGCTAAGAGAATCCGTGTTTCTATAAATGCCTTCCTGGGTGAACGGTGAGAAAACAACAGGTTACATTTATCCCGAGTTCCATCCGTGTGATGCTGCGAGCGCGCGTGATACCGTATTTTAGGAAGAGAAGTTTAATGTCGAGACAGAGATATTATTCAAATCGATGCCCTTCTTGGCTCCGGATAAGAGTCTGATTTGAAACTTGACAGGTTCGAGGGAAGGTGGAGGTGCTTTGTTCCCCTATTCCACTCGGCGCGCACGAGCCAAGCAGTGAGTCGAGTCTATTTGAACGCGCGGCGTTTTAAAGCTCCCATCAATCGGCGGGGGGTCCCGGAGAGAGCAAAACGGGAGGCTGAGAGCGGCTGACACAGAGGGAAAGAAGTTACTGCAGTGTTTATTCAAAGCCGACATGAGACAAACTTGTTACTGTGTTCCGTGCCTGTTCATGCGTGACAGGAGCGCTGCGAGGAGCGGCGCGGGAGTGAGTGAGTGAGTGGATCCGTCCCATCTTCATTCGATCCCCTCGGCTGTCGCTATCTCATCAGCATCAGTATCAGCAGCAGTGCGGAGAGAAAACCGTTACTCGAACCCCGCTGGCACCACTGTACAGCTGAATTCGATGGTCACCGGTGTTCCGTTATTCCGTTTATTCAGCTCATTATAGAATTATTAGCCACGCTGCAACTCGCAGAAGCTGCTGGCGAATTTTATATGGGAAATTGTAACTAACGGGGTTGAGGGGCATTAGATAATCAGACAGTCAGTGAAGGGAGATGGATAGACAAATAGAATTCAGTAGATGAACAGTCAGTTATGAATGAATGGATGGATAGATACCAGGTATGTACTAGATACGATTCTTCCCCATATTAGTCAGAAAAGCTAAAATATTTGAATAACATTTGACTTTTTGAAATAAAAAAGACACAATATGTGTACGTATTTTTTCCCAAAACAATGCCGTATTACTTGACATAACCACTGCTTGATTTAAAAAGTTCTAATTTGTATTTTGCAAACGTTCTCAACTTTTTTTCTAAAAAGGGTCTATCCTAAATGTTCTCCTCAAAGAAAGTGTAAGCAAGTCATAAATACAAAACGTAACAAAAATGCAAAAACATCAAAAACCATCACTTTATGGTTTCATTATTAAAAACTAAATGGATTTTTTTTTTCATATTCAATACAGAAACATTTTTTTCTGAAGAAGTTAATTAAATTATCATCCAGATTGTGTTAATCGTCACCTCACGGGCGAACACTAGAGGGCGACAGGAGATCACTCATTTTTTACAGTTTCCTGCTTTGGCTTAACATTTCAGGGATTCTTTATTATTCTTCAAAGGTTGGAGTACTTGAACTTATAATAAATAATGACTGACAGTAATAGATAGACGAGATGCAATATAGAGCTGTGCTTCAGGATTTACCTTGTCTTGAGGGCTTCACTGTAAATATGCAATGTGGAGTTTTGAAAGATCATCTAAAGGAATGCTAATGCCGCCTATTACTAATAGAATGTACAGGAAGAGACTAATATTTAAAGACTTGTGTTTGGTTTTATTCTCAGAGGATTGCCATTTGTTTAATGAATTATGTAAGACGTTAATATGTATGAAACTGGCATATTGTATTTATATTGTGATAATTCATGGATGAAATCTGCACTGAATAAAACAACTCATAAAGTGTACGTAAAACAAAATATAATTTTTTAAATAAAACTGTTTGTGCTAATTTGATAAGCTGATTTTATTAGGTACATTTAGGGTTGTACAAACTAAAAATTGTATTAAGTGATATAAAAAGTTTGTTATTTTGGTGATATTGCTCTATTTGTTCAAGTAACTGACGTTTGGATATATTCAACTTCCACATACAATTTGAACCATCTGCTCGTTTAAAAAAATGCTCAATAAGACATTTAAATTCTTGCCATTTTAAAACTTGTCATTTGTTCCCATTAGTCCAGTTGCTTGCCATTTCACCTGCAGTTCTGAATCTTAAGACGTGTGTATCTGTCCTGATGGAAGTAAACGGGTTTTGTTCAGAAGATGTTGTGTTTCACAGATGGACCCGAGCATCCTCACCTCCACTGAGATATCTCCCATCATCTGCGTCATTCTGGCTATTCCCGCAGGATTAAACGACAAGCTGTGTGTGTGGAGCATCAGTAGAGGAGTGTTAATCTCATGCACTCTTATTAATTACCCCTGCGTGAGCCGGTGGGCTTTCACACGTATCAGGGAACACACCAGCTCTGCTTTAATTGAATGTGCGCTAATGGGATGGGATCAGAATCCGGACTATTAAATCCGATCAGAGTTAACAGAGTCTGAGACGTGTCTAGTCGTGGAGTAGGAGAAACACGCTGTGATGTTGAGGGTTGGAAAGCATCGGATCTGCTTTAATCTCACGAGTATTCCAGACTTGCTAGAGAAGGACGGTCAGTGCTGGAGTGTTTGCTGGCTAATGTGCAGGTCCTTGATACTAGTGTCGAGCAGGAATGTGTGGAATGTATATAAAGTGACTTACCTTTACTTGATTGGACTAGTGGACTTGAGATCTCTTTATCTCTTTCTCACTGATTCACATCTAATATCTTTTCCTTTGACACTGGAAATCCCACAATGCCCTTCTCTCATGTTCCCGTCTTTATCTTGTGCCAAAAGGCTTCCCTTACACCTAAAGAATGAGCGTGTGTCTCTCTCTCTCTCTCTCTCTCTCTCTCTCTCTCTCTCTCTCTCTCTCTCTCTCTCACACACACATACACTTCCTCTTATACTTAGTTGTAATTCTGTTTTCCAAACCATAATGTGGCCTAAGTACTAGTGGTTGCATTGACTTAGGAAAGTGAAGCTGTATTGATTCCACTGGATGCTGGTCCGGATTCTCCATTACTACGTCGTGATGTACATAAGCAAATTTCTCTCTTTCTGTTCCTTTTTAAGTGTGTGTTGTTTTGCTTTGTGTGTTTTTTTTTAGCCTCTGTGTAGGTTTGAAACTAGTATAATTGTAGGAAATAAATATCACACACACACACACACACACACACACACTCCCCTCTACAGGGATGCTAAATACTGTTTATTAGGCTCTTATGTAATCAGGCTTTTAGCGGAAGCGTGACCCTGTTTTCTTTACTGTACACACTGTTTTGCTGCAGTATTGTCACGCTCCTTATCAGGTTTGTGTTGTTCGTTGTATTGTTTGTGCTGTTTTTCTATTTTTATACCGGTATCAGCAACTACAGAAGATCAACTCACACTTTGTGGTTTGTATCAACTGTACAGTTCGGGCAGCGCAGATGTACACAACTACATCACAGATATTCAAAACGAAAGATATTCACAGAGATCTGTGGCTAACCAATCACAGAGCAGGACACACAGCTTGGAAACTTGATTGAATTAAAATGGATATTCTATATCATGGTACTGTTTTGTGTAAACTTACTGGTCCTTATTTAATTCGCTATTCGCAATGTGATTCACAATCATTACTTAAGCAATTTTAAAAAAAAGGTCAGTAGTGTCGCACTCCTTTTCCTCATGTACAAGCAAAATTCTAGATGAACGCAAAGATTTTCAACACACATCATTGACATGCTGAAAAACGGATCACTTCCAGGAGCCATTGTTTTAATGTTATATCTTATCTGCAATGGATATTCTTCTGAACAGTTTTTAATGAGAGCACATTACTCATTGTTGATTTTGGTGTGGTGGATATATTATGTGGCCAGTAGGGGGCAGTCAAGCTCAGGATGACAAATCTGCTCCTACTGTAAGAGATCCAAAAATCTATAACATGTCAGATCTGTTCTAATTGAATTCATCCGTCTGCCTGAGATATTTATACCGGTGAGCTTGTCTCCTCTGTGTCTCGGGGAGAGGAACCTTGATAGGCAGGTTGTTGTGATAAAAAGAGCCTTTTAGATTCGTTTGTAGGGTTTTCATTACACGCTGAACTGTAAATCAGCATGTGTGTGTGAAAAAATAGCTGCACAACAAAGCTGCGTTATTTCGGATGAGTTGACGGTTGAACGTCGTTTGACTTTATTACGCAAGCACTAATAAATGAGAATATAAAATTGTGACTTGAAAGAATCTATATCCTTCTTGTCACATTGAAATTCGTTTTAGATATTTAACGGAGGAATATCACTATTGGTTTGCTAATTGCACCTATTTTAAAGGCTAAAAACTATTAATTTGAGAACAAATTAATGTTTCTCCAAAATAAGTGTAGGAAGTATATTTTTATCCCGAGTGTGATGATATTAATAGCGAGCTTCTGCGAGTCTCTTTGTATTCTGGTGGGCTACACGGTTTGACCCGTAAGTGTGTAATGGATCTGCCCATCAACTCTTCCTCGGCTGGGAAAGTGCCAGGTGACGGCTCTTCTCCTGCTGGAGTTTGACTGCAATTTCACAGCAGCCGCTTTTCTATTATTAACTCTCTTCTTTACGGTCCTATCCTCCTCTCTTCTTCCCTATTCTAATATTTAGCACCCCATTTGATTACTTTCTATCCTGTTCTATTCAACCTGATTTGATTATTTTCTAGTCTCTGTAATATTTTATTCTACTATGATATTTTCTATACATTTATTTTCAATTCTATTCTTTTCTAATGAATTGTGTTCTGTTATGCGTTCTACTTTTA
This sequence comes from Paedocypris micromegethes, assembly GCA_028031935.1. Classification (NCBI taxonomy): domain Eukaryota; kingdom Metazoa; phylum Chordata; class Actinopteri; order Cypriniformes; genus Paedocypris; species Paedocypris micromegethes. The sequence goes on from CM051503.1 coordinate 13,621,646, forward strand.
TTACTATTATATAAAATACTAAATTTCATTAGTATTTTATTTAGATTTACCTCCGTATTTTCAATTTACTTCAATATATTGTTAGTATTTTCATTATTCAACATACTTTATATTCCACTCCTGTCCATTGTCCTATTCCATTCCATGAACAAGTGCCCAGTTATTGGTAGCTAGTTTTATATATTGACTAACTTGTGTTTTATTTGTGAAAGTAGCAACATGTTTTTGGTCCGTGCTCGTGATTTGCTTCTTGCATATATAAATGAAACGATTGACAGTGATTGACCATTGATATCGAATCAATGTAAAATAATGCTGATACGTATATGAAATAATGCAAACATTTGATAGAAACAATCTTGACACTTTAAGGTCAGATATTTCCTTGTATTTTGAAAAAAAAAATCTTTAGTATTGATTATGTACTGTATTTTATGACTGAAAATTTACTTTTAACTTGTTTTGCACAACTCACAGGACGTGGCTTTGTGTTTACATATAGCTTTCAATGCTTTCAAGTAGCAGTAGTGGTGTTAATCGTTTCATTTTAGACATTTGAAAAACTATTTTTTCCACTTTAAAGTACTTTTATCTCGATGTAAAATATAGTAATATTTGTAACATATCACTATATTATTAAGTAAAATTATATATTTATTTATTTGTTATTAATAATATATTCTATATTATTTCTTTGCATAAACAGTCCAAATTCAATTGTAAATATTTCCATTGATGCCATTAGGACTATCTGGTCAGGAGCTTTCTTCTTCAGAGTCGTCCTCTTCAGTGCTTCCATCACCCTGCAGGTGATTTGCTGCGAGTTTATTTTTGGCGTCGCCTTTGAACATGAAACAACTGTATTCAAAGTCCCAGGCTCCATCAGCAGAGACTTTCCAACAGGCACAAAGCCTCGGCCTTGACATTTGCATAAATCCATCAGCGTCCACAACAGCGAGGAACCTTAGGTTTCTGTCCCCGTTAAACGATGAATACCAAAAAGACAATTTGTCAGCCTTTGCTTTCCGTGATGCCGTAAATGACAGGTCTCAGATGAAGGGCCAAACTGTAAAGCTCGTGATTGGCAGGACTTTTACATTTGACGCACGTGTTTTTATGAGTGCGCTGTTTAAGCGGAGCTGTGGCGAATGAATCTTCCTGTGCGTGAGTAAATGCAGTGGACAAGGTCAGCGGCCTCACCTGGCAGGCCATTGTCTTCATTTCGCCCGCGTCTCTTTTGATTACGCCGCCGTCCGACACCTGAGGTTCCTCTGCTGAACCCGCAGCTCCGCTGTTAGAGAAACCCATCTGAAGGGAAAAAACAAGCAATTTATTGCCTCCTTACTGTTTTTGCCGACCAGTGGACTGCACGTTTCACTCTAGCATGTGTACATTTGAAGGCCCTAATGAGGTACCTTTACATTTTTGGTTAATAGAAGTTTATTTATCAAGAAGGTTAATAGTTTATTTATCAATTATGCCTCTAAATCTCCATCAGTGTCTCTCCATCTTCTATCACAACAGCTGATGTGAGATTCTTTTGTCGCTGTTATACAAGCTGTTTTCCCTTCCAAATTCTCAGTTGTGGATGGACAAGTTTTGTCTTCTTAATGTGGAATTCTTGAAAGTAGTATTGAATACATTTTGCATATTAAGGAGAGTCTTATACTGTAGTCTGAATAATTGTTTGTTGCCTATTCCATGTTTATTATTCAAGTGTGCTTTTGGAGAGTATAGAACAGAAATATCAGTTATGAAAATCACACATTTTTGAGCATCTTCCAGAGTACAGGAACTGAAATGGATGGAGATTTGATTGCACTGTAATGGCCACTGATAAATGAGATGCATCAGTATCTGGCGAAGAGTCTCTAGTGATGGTTCTGATGGAGATGCACATCGTGATGTCTGTGTGCTCTTCAAACAGACACTGCCGAAATGCAATCTGATCCCTCAGACCGACTGTCACGACTTCACCAAGACAAATCTGATAGATGAGTTATATAACGGTATTATCATTTCTATACAGAAGGATTTAAAGAAAATATTTTTCATAAGACGCTAATTTGCTGATTTATGTATGTAAAAAATGCATGCAAATTGTGCGTTTTTTGTGCGTTATATCATGAGATGATATTTCGTCTTTAAAGTTGTATTGAAGTCACTAACAGTATTGAATATATAAAGTATGATAATACTTTAATAATTATTCATTCAAATAAATATATGAAGTGGTTAGATTAGTTTAGTGATTAATACATATGACCAGTACAGTGAATTTATTTTTACATCATACTGTATATCCTGTATATATGTGTGTGTGTGTGTGTGTGTGTGTGTGTGTGTGTGTGTGTGTGTGTGTCTGTATCACAATGTACGAATACCGTATATAATTTGTTCGTAAGCCTAATACATGTGAATTATTTGTATGTGAAAATAATTTCTAGTTTCTAATGTTAAATTAAATCATACTGTATGTTACAAGTATACTGTATATACTATATTTTAAAGATTAGTCCCAGTATATTTTTCAAAGATCAACAATGCGGTTTTTGTATGGTACAACTATAGTTTACTTAAATGCCATTAATTAAGGAACTTTAGATGAATTTTAGATAAATTTAATGATTTGATTTGATTAGATTTAAAGTTGTCATCACACATGTACAAGGCAACAAAATACATTTAGTCTCTTATGCTGTGTGTGTTTAATAATGAATCATAACTGCGCAGTCTGACATCTATATGCCCGAAGAAAATGAAACTTGCCATGAAAATGCCAGAACATAATGAATACCGTACAAAAGTTCACGAGTTCATGAGCTGATGAGAAAGAGATTTATATTTGACAAAAAACCATGAGGAAGTCAATTCCGTCATGTTAACCACAGCTTGTTTGAGAAAAACTTGTTCAATAAACCGAAGAGGGAACCTGCCGGGCTTCTGAGGTCAGCTTGAGCCAAGCCAACGGGTCATTTCCCCTATAATTTATAAACCATGCGTCTGGTTGGCCGCGGTTCGGATCTATTTTCAGCCATGTCCGTGAACGCTTACCTTCGCAGGATGTCTCTGTCAACAGTGAAGCGGAAGGGTCCTCGTGAACCCTGAGAATGAATAAATGATAAAGATCCGAGTTCCACAGCCATTAAGACTATGAGGTTACGCAACAACATCGTCCTTTACCTTCTCCTCCCGTCTCGGCTACACAAGCATGTCTTTATTAAAATTCCGCAAGTCAGCAAAAGCGGCGTGTGTGTTTTAGTGTGTTTATCTTTATGCATGCATTATGCAGCACTGTAATCAATCCTTGCATATAGCATATTGCATTAAAATAAAAGTCTCTTTAAACTCTGGAAATGCCGCCTTGGATCTTCTTTTTTCCCCAACCGATAAGCTGAAGCCGCAACGCTTCTAAAGTGCCGAACACGGTGAAGCTGCAGCTATTTCCCAGGTGAGAAGAAGGGCAGCGGTGATCATAATTACATTTACTGAATCAGTGGTGACACAGATGTCTTCCCTGGTCCTGGTCATTAGTCAGGGAGAGAAAGCAGACGTTGGAGGTTTATGGCCTCACTAACGGAGAGAGATCGCAATCTCATTTTCGTAACAGCTTCTTCCATTTCTGCATCACAGGGAGCTTTTCTCAGCATCTCTAGACCTTCAAGTCTGTTCTGGCATTTTCATAGCGAGTTTTAATTTCACCTGGCCATATACTGTAGATGCCAGACTTCCCTATTTTACAAATGAAGTTAAAGAAGACTGTACTTTCACCAACAGTAGTGCTGGACTGTGGGAGGAATCGGGAGACCAGTGGAAACCTACACAAACATTCCAACTCCTCGTAGGAACCTGGAAGGCAGTTGATAGAAGTCTTTGCGCAGTAGAAGATTCTTTGTGACTTTGTGTCCTCTGCTGGACCAGCTTCAGTTGATGTTTTTTTGGCCCTGAATCTAAAGACAACATCTAGTTGCCTTCCACCATCATGAGCACAGTTACTGAAAGCGTAAAGAAATACGTATTTACAATACAATGTATATGTTAGGTAGGTTACATTACTCTTCGTTGGGTTCGGTTGTGTTGAATTGGTTTGTCTTAGGTTAGGTCGGTTTGGTTATGTCACAATAGGTTACATCTAAATGTGTCTTCTAGAAATGTTTAAAGTTCATCTCCAAGTTAAAGTTATACTAATAGTAACCTAAAGTCATAACATTTTTTTTCCAAAAAGGACAATTATCACTAAATAAGTGGGTGAATGGAGGAATAAAGGAGCGGCCACATATGTTACCTTTAGGTTACTTAACGATACATCAGGCTAGTTTACATTAGGTTACCTTTTTTTGTCCAAAGCAATTTTTATTCAAAGCATTTCTTTTATCCAAAGCAACCTACAAAAGTAAGATGTGGATTATATACAAAGATAAGTATACAAAGACTGAAATTCTAAGATAAAACATTAATTTAGTTGCCAAAATGTCAGAAAAATGCACAACTTTCCATTATAATCATCAAATGCTCATCAAATTAAATCATCAAATTACACACATATTACATTATGGGCCGAAATGCCCTGCAGGTTGCATTAATCTATTGTATCTATTGTAATAGCTTACAGAGAAACTTTGTTTTTATATATTAAGAGTTATATTTTGAAAAGTTAAAATGCAAGTTTAAACCTTTATTGCACTGCTTTTTGAAATATGCACAACGAGCCAAAACAATTGATTTCTAACTAGATCTATGAAGTCAGCCTTGAATACAGAACAAATAGGTTTAAACAAAAATGTACCACTGCGCAATAAATAATAACCCGAGGCGTGGAAATAATCTCTTTAATTAAATCCGCGCAGGGCTTTGGCTAGCGTCGTTTCGGCAGCAATTATTGAAAGGTTGTGGGCTCCGTTTCATTATCGGGACGTTCAGATGGCACATTCTGAGCTATTGACTCATTCTGTCGCTCGTCTTCGGTTTCGCGGATCTGGTACAGAACAATGTGATTCGCAGGAGAGCGCGGCTCTCACGCCGTAAGCAGTGTTGTACAGAAATATAATGAAGTCTGCTTGTTTTTCAACGGCTTTGCAGAATTTGGGCTCATCTCATTTGAATACATTTGTTCAACAGCTTGAGCACAATGACTCATTCACACCCCCTGTTTCCCCTCTCTCTCTCTACCTCACGTTATCTCTCTCTCTCTCTCTCTCTCTCTCTCTCTCTCTCTCTCACTCTCACTCTCTCACTCTCACTCTACCTCACGTTATCTCTCTCTCTCTCTCTCTCACGTTATCTCTCTCTCTCCTCTATCTCTCTCTCTCTCTCTCTATATATCATATATACCTCATGATCTATCTCTCTCTCTCTCTCTCTCTCTACCTCACGTTATCTCTCTCTTCTATACCTCACTTATCTCTCTCCTCTCACTCAGCTCTCTATCTCTCTACCTCACGTTATCCCTCTCTCTCTCTCTACCTCATTATCTCTCTTCTCTATCTCTCTCTCTCTCTCCCTCTCTCTTTCTACCTCACGTTATCTCTCTCTCTCTCTACCTCACATTCTCTCTCTCTCTCTCTCTACCTCACGTTATCTCTCTCACTCGCTCTCTCTACTACTGCATATCTCTCTCTCTCTCTCTCTCTCTCTCGCTTCTCTCTCCTCTCTCTCCCTCCCTCACTCAACTCTATCATCTTCCTCCAGCTCATGTTATAATCATTTTTATAGAATTGTAGCGGCCAAACTCCAGCCAGTTCCGGAATGCCGCTGAGAGGCTGATCCAGGGCACATGAGGTCATCCAAAACGCGCACTTTGTGGTTTAAATGTTTTTATTGTTGTTCCAATTCTTGCTTTTGTCCATATGAATTGTGCGTTTTGTGCGGTTTAAGGAAAATACCGCACCCTGTTCACCCCCTCTCTCCACCACTATCAAGTGCACACCTGTGACCTTTATTAGTATCTCCACCTGTCATGTGACCCACCACCTTCATCACGTGACCAAAAATTCACTTTACGTTATGTCTGCAACAAACCAGCCCCTAATTATTATCCAATAATAATTACATAAACCATTAACAGACATGACATTTCCATTATTTGGTTCACAAAACCCATCCATAATGTCCAATAATTCCAAATATTTCATTTACACTCATACAAATCCACATATGCAGAAAAATTCTGAATTTCAATGTCCACATGATTTTAGAAATCAGTCCATTTTCTAAATTAAAGTTCATATGTCGTTTGAGACATCAAAAGGTTTGGGGGGAAAAACAAAAACATGGGAAAATTTTCCAAAAGTTCCAAAATTCCAAATATGAAAATGATTAGTCCCCCAACTAATTCCATGTCCAGGAATCAATCCTGTCGAAAACAGTCCACTAAAGCACGAGGAGTTAGTTAGATGAGCATTCAGTGACAGTTCGTAGAGGCTTGCGTCACAATCGAACACCACACATTTTTTTTCCTTGTTGGGTGTAGACACAATAATGTGTCGACTGTTTTCCATTAATTGTCCATCCTAACATGGTTTTAACTGCAAAGGGTAACTTACAGTCATTGTCACCAGCCCCAATAAGACCACTTGAGATCCTGTCACCATATTCAGAAGTCTTTTCTGTTGTTTCACTGGTGTCCACACTCCTTTTTTTGGGATGTGAGATGTGAAGCAATGTGTGATGTTTAAAGCCACAAATATCACAACTACGACGGTTTCTGCGGTCTTTGCTAATGTGCCCAATACACAAGTAGCTGAAACAAACTCCATTTTTCTTTAAGAAGCCAATCTTTCTCAATATGGGCTTGCTTCTTCGACTGAGGACACACACCCACAGTATGTGCTTCTCCACAGCAGAAACAGTCTTTCTCTGGGTAAGTAGAGCCTTTTACCTTCTGTTGTTTGGGTTCTTTGATTGAGAAATGTTCATAGCAAAGCATGTTTGTTTAATTGCTGGAGGTGGAAATGATTTTGGTTTATTTTGATTTGAGTGTATGGTTCTGTGAACATCCTGGATTTCCCGAACACCGGCTCTGTTAACATTTGTACTTGCTGATCAGGTAAGTTCCACATGATTAGATGAGACTGTTGCAATGGTTGTTTTTTAGGTGTTGCTCAGGTTCTGAGTATTGATGTGCTTCTTTTTCTTGAGTGTGGGGAAGTTGAGGAATGAATAGTGAGGCGTTTGCATTCAAACTTTGTGATTTGTTGTTCTTCTGATTCTTTTCTTTCTGAGATGGCCGAACGACTTCTCATCTCCCTATGAGATTCCATCACGTTCAGTTTGGCCATTCGAACTTCAATCTCACGTTCCAATGCGAGTTCTTCTTTCCTTTTTCTAATTTGTTCTTCTTGAAGCTCTAGTTCATGCATTTCCATCATCAGTCTTTGTCTTGTCTTTAATGCAGCCAACTCTGCTTCTGCTCTGATCCGGGCCGATGATGTCGATAACAATCTTGAATTTTATCAAACGTTGCACCTTGCATTGACGCATATGATTTGCGTCCTCCGTTGGACACACTGTCGTTGGGATTGATGTCGTCTTGTGGATTCGGTGAAACTTCTGCCTTTTGTATTGCCCGTTCCATTTCAAGCACGGTGACGTCATCCGCACTCATTTCGGGTAACCAGAAGTGTCTCAATATAATCTCCACGAATCAACACGAAAGCAATTTCCGTGCCGTCTTGCAAACAGATGCGCAGCAAACACCTGAACACGTCGTCGGTCCTTTATCCCCAATGGATCCACAGCGCGCGTCCGATTCAAACGGCGTTGAATCCCAAACCGCACGGCTGTACACAATTGGACCGCGGCTTACCGTGTGTTGCTTTCTCGTTCACTCTGGCGCTGAGATTTCTTTTTGTGGTTTTAGTTCCACTCAGATTATTTTCCTTAAACTTTGTGTAGCGGCCAAACTCCAGCCAGTTCCGGAATGCCGCTGAGAGGCTGATCCAGGGCACATGAGGTCATCCAAAACCGCGCACTTTGTGGTTTAAATGTTTTTATTGTTGTTCCAATTCTTGCTTTTGTCATATGAATTGTGCGTTTGTGCGGTTTAAGGAGAAATACCGCACCCTGTTCACCCCCTCTCTCCACCACTATCAAAGTGCACACCTGTGACCTTTATTAGTATCTCCACCTGTCATGTGACCCACCACCTTCATCACGTGACCAAAAATTCACTTTACGTTATGTCTGCAACACGTAATATTACACGTTATTAGACCTCTCTGTCTCTTTATCCTGCATTATCTTTCTCTCCTCTTTCTCTATTGGACTATATATTGCTCTCTCCTCGCTCTCTTTCTCTTCTCTTTCTACGTATCTATCTTGCTCACGCCAACTCTCTCTACTTCTACCTCTCTTTCTCTCTCTCTTCATCCCTCTCTCTACCTCATGCTCTCTCTTTATCTCTCTACCTCGCGCTATCTTTCTTTCTCTATTTTTCTCCATCTCTTTCTCTACCTCGCGCTATCTCTCTGTCTCTCTCTCTTTTTCTGTGTTTCTCTCTTTATATTTCTCTTTATGTGTCTCGTTGTGTCAGTTTCTCATCACTTTCTCATTGTCTTTGCATCTTTTTTTATTCTCTCACAGTCTTTGTCTCTCTATCTTTGTGTCTCTATATTTCTTTCTGTCGCTCTCAAGCCAATACCTCTCTCTCTCTCTCTCTCTCTCTCTCTCTCTCTCTCTCTCTCTCTCTCTCTCTCTCTCTCTCAGTATTTCTCTAATACATTCCCCAGTGTGATCATTAAAGTGAAATCAAGAAGTGAACTGGAAGAGTGGTCACCATAAGCGCTGATTGTTGGGTTTGGACTTTTCTTATTCCAGACATTAGGAGAACGTTGCTTTAATTACAGCCTGATATTAATGGAGGGTGAGACAGGTTTCAGGCCGCAGAACCACTAGACAATCTGTTCGGTCAGAAATGTACTGCTCTTCCGCGCTTTGCTGATATTCTGGGTTCTGGTTTTTCTTGGCTGTCAGATTCTTGACAAAACTTTAAAGGAAGAATGATTTATTAATTACTTGGAGGATGAGTGATACAGTAGTTGAGTTATCTTTCATGTGACGGTATCTCACACTATGGACAAATCTTCACACAATATACACACGCTCAGGAAGTGAGACTCTATTCCTGTCTGTAAGTCTAGATTGCCTGTCTGTCTGTCTGTCTGTCTGTAACACTAGATAAATTCTGTATATCCATTTTGTCTGTCTGTATGGCTGGATAAAGTATGTCTGTGCAGCAATCTGTCTATCAGTCTCGCTTCATATCTACCTCTCTTTCTGCAAGCTGATAAAAGATGTCTGTTTGTTTGTCTGCGTGTAATGCTAGATAAGACCTGTCTATCCGTGTGTCCGTCAGTCTGTCTGATTGTATTTCTGGTTTTGGTCTATGTTTCAATCTACAGGTTGTATGCGTGTCTGTAAGGCGGCAAATGGTCTTATCTAATCGAAAATATCTAATTGTCTGTATAACTGGATACGGCCTGTCTGTCTACCTACAGTAGTTTTTGGTTTGTAAGGCAGGATAAGATCTGTCAACTTATCTGTCCACTTGTTTGTCTCTCTTTCTATCTTTCTGTCTGGAATATTAATAGTCTTGTAGATAAAAACAGCTTCACTATGACAGAGACAGAGAAGCAGCACTTACTCATTCTCACTTCGACGTTTAATGCTTCCGATGCCAAGGATGTGTTCCAGATCCGAATGCTGTGTCTTATGTAATGTTGTAGTTTTTTTAATCAGTATCTGAAAAAATATCACAAATTGTATCACTTAAAAAGTAAAAAGAAATGGCAACATGTAACTGAACAATCATGATTTCAAAATGTTGCAGTCGGATTGTGACAAGTATGGGTGGCAAATACATTTAACCAATTTACACTTTTTTCTCGTCATTTGTTAAAAAATGCACTTCTCTTTTCAGTAAATAGAGAAATGTTACCTCATAAAATCCTTAAACAAAATATTTTTTTTGCACTAGATCTTTTTTAAATGGAATTTACTGATTGAATTTTAAACAACTCTTATAACATATTTATAGAACAAAGTAAAAGGCTTCAAACAAAAAAGGTTTTTTTTTTTTACATATTTTTATATTATATATGTAATTTTTAAAATATTTTATTACATGCATCTTTATTATTTTTTGTTTATTTATTTGAGTTTATGTATCAGTGCATCAGTGCATGTTCATCACAGGTCGCTTGAAACATTGTCACCGACCTTGAAAAGTTTGCACAGGAGGATTCTGATCTGAGAAAGTATTGTTGTCTACTCCCTGCTAAATTATTGAAGAGGAACTGGTCTCAGATCAGTGATGGCTAGGAATTGGAAAGACAGTATCTTCCTGTGGTTTTTGGAGAAGCTTTGCAGCACATGACAAATCTGGAGAGAGCTTTCTTAAGGATTCCAGATGCTTTTTGAAAATGGCTATTAGAATTGAAATTGTGTGTTCACTGTAACACACATGTGTAAAGGAATAAGCATGAATAAGCATTAAAGGAATATGCATTAAAATACATTAATTATAATAAAAAATTCATTTTTCTTTTCCATTTTGCCCATTTTCTTTTTATAACTCTCATGTTCTGTTCATTAATATGCAAATAGAGCTATGCTGTACTGTAATAAATCAAAAATGCTGGGACGTTCACCTTTAATGGCTGGCTCCTAAATCTTTATCTCCCCGTGTCCGTGTGGATTCAACCCTTCCACGAGATGTTCATTTCAGCCAAGAATTTGCGCAAACACTGGAACAATCCATATTTTTTTATTATATCTGAATATTCTTAGTCTGTTTAGAGCAGGCGATGTCAGCTATACACTTTTTGCACTTATATCCAATGCTCAATCCAGAACTATTCTAAACCACATTGTTTACCAACAAATTAAAGTTTGATCCAAAGTTTGGCTTATTTATGAAGTGATTTGTATAGTTGCAGACTCTGCAGTGTGCAAGCCAGCGACAGTGGCTGGTAAAACAAAACTCCAAACTAAATATAGTCAAAGGGGGAAAAACGGTTTTTGTCACTTTTTAAGATGGGAATAATGAGTGAAATATGTAATAACCGATCATGTATCTGCTAGTGCCAAGCAGTACACAAGACAATAGTTCCTGCAGATGTTTAAAAATGGATTAAACTTTCATAACACAAGACCAAACTTGACTTTGCTGTGAATTCCGTTGGCCACAGTTTAAAACGGTTGTTTAACCATGTGAAAAGAAATGAAAATTCCAAAACTATGTCGGACTCCCCATCATTCCTTTAATGAAGATCATGGTCAGTTATGTGAGAACGTGACGCAGGTTTTGATCTTCATCTTCACAGACTTGTGTGAAAATGTGGAAACTTCTGGTTGTGTTCAGCAAAAACCTCTGTCCAAGATTTCCCGTTGACTTGTCCTTCAGAGGCCTGAAGGTCGTCCTTGATTGAAAGTTTTTGTAATATTAAACAGTCAGTACACTGCTTTTTTCTAATTGGAGAACAATCAATAAATATTTGTGAATATAGGAATATATTCGGCCATGTGTAGCATCATTGGAGTCCGAGTATGACTCTCTCACAGCAAACTGTCCTATACTGTTCATCCATTTACAGTAAGTTGTTTTACGCAAATGTAGTAACCGTAATGGAATTAGGCGTGACATGAGTTTAATGACAGCAATGTTTGTTTTTCTCCCGTCTCGATTATAAACCCGTGTTGTGTGCGTTGTGGAGCGCGGAGATGATTTATTCATTAGTTTCTGACATGAGTGGCCTCTGCTTACGTGTGTGTCCGTGCAGACTCCCCGGGGGGCGACGCTGAGCTCAGCTCCGTTTCTCAAGTGGTCTTGGATATAGACGTAAAGTGATGCCCGCAGTCTCGTTCCTCCGCCCCGTCGCCTCCACATGGAGTTAGGCAGCACTACTAGTTTTACCCTGTGCCTAATTTCCTAATCGGCCCCCTGTTGAGGCACCGCGGGCCCCCCGGAGAGGGCCGAATGTGCAGTTAACAGGACAAAAGCGAGCACATGTGTTGTTACAGGGGGTCTTTGTTGCATTGTGGCCTCGTGGCGATTACCCGCACCAGGGGTCCCGCGCGCCGCTGCTGCACCCGTGAATCTCACCTTTACCATCCCTCCTGCTGAGAGCCAGCGGGGGTCCGCAATCACTGTTCTTTACGCTGAACGCCGGCACTTATCTCAACCACTTAAACACTAATGCACACACACACACGCTCACGAGGAAGACACACACCGCCATTCATTACTTTGAGAGCGCGGTACTCACATGCACTTACACACTTAAACAGCCACGCTCTTCGCTATCTCACCCCGTCAAGCGTGTGTGTGTGTGTGTGAGAGCTGTGTGAGAGCTGTGTCTGAGTTTGCTGGTGGAAAACAAACGGCAATTTCTGCTCAGCACGTGTCCAAGACTGTTCCCAGACTTTGCTGCTTCTTGAGATATTCCTGGATACTACTAGAAGAGCAACTTTAATGCTCAAAATACTCCATTGGAACCCTCAACCATTAAATTGTAGACTGTTTTTCAAGAAAGCTTGGCAGTTTGGACATTCAGTTCCTCATCAGCTCTTGGTCAGATCTCCACCATGACCATAACCATAGTGTTCCTCCTGCCAGGTTTCAGTGTTCCCTGGTAAGAATGTTTTGACAATTGTCTTGAGCTTTTGACTGTTTGTCTGGCCCTGAAGACATCCAGGCCATTGAAATACAGTACGACAAGTGTGTTGTTTAGAACGGATTACACAGTGATGGCACGTACAAACTCACCTGCAAGGACCTGTTTCTTTGCGTGCTCAGATATGAAAATGTTCACTCAGTTGCAGTGATGGGAATAATGGCGTTACCATTACTGACAAAAATGTGCCGTTACTATAATTGTGGTCACCAAAGCTGTTGTCAGCCGGTTCACATACAAGCGCACGCAGAGTTGCACACACCAGGAGTCAGAGATGAGCTGAAGAAATAGCCAAGAAGTTTTGTTTTATTACATGTTTACATCTCATTTTATTTTGCACTAGAAAGATTGTACATTTTTGTTATTATTGTTGTTTATTTTTGGTGCATTACGTATTATTTTGAGAGCAGAACACTTCTTGTTAAACTTTACTTTTGTGAGAATGAAATAGAACGACTATAGGCAACAAATGTGTCTACAGTTGAGTGACAGTTTTATTCATGTATTTTTGGTACATTCCTTATGCAGCATAATTTATATGTGGACATATTTGTTGGCCAGTTGTGGTCTGTGCAATAAATATTAAAAGTTATAAACCATCTTTTGTGTTTTATTATTCACTATACCAAATACATTATTTACAAAAATATATTGAATTAGGTTGGTGTCTCGCACATTGTCCCAACACAATTTAAAACAGTGTAGAGTAATGTACAATGCTTTATAATATTGTTATATTTAGTGTCAATTTCATTAATTTAGCATATATTTAATATTTAACATCTATAATATATAATATATAATATTTTATATATTTAACATCGAGAGTAGTCTTTACAGTATTTACAATTAAAAAAGTAACGCAAAAGTTACATTTCCTGGTAATTAGGTACTTTTATAACGATATAACTCAATTAATAACTCGGATACTATTTGTGAGTAGTAAATTTTACTAATTACTTTTTTAAAGGAACATTTCCAACACTGCTCAGTTATGCAGTGATTTAATTTAACATGTCAACTTTATTTTATGTTGGAGAAAATGTTTCAAAATGTTCTGCCATTGATGTAACTCCATGATGCTCAACCTGTGGCCCGTGGGCCATGTCTGGGTCATTAAAGCATTGCATGTGGCCACTCTTATTTATCATTTATCATTTATCACTTATTGCACTCCTTAACTCATCACTTGTTTAGTGATATTAGTTCATTTGAAGTTTCAAATTATGGTTTCAATCCCAAGTCCACAGGGACCTGCAATCTTCTAATCACAAGTTGTACTTGGATAATCAATACAAATAAATCTGTTCTTCTCCACCACCCAGAAAGCTCAGGGGATCCCATGAGCCTTTACACTCCAGTCAGTGCAGCAGTAGCCATTTTCTGCCAGGGTCTTTATCAGACGCTGCACGAGGATTGTATTTCGTTTTATTTTTATTTATAACACATTATTTTGCCACTGCAAGGTGTCGCTACAGTGGCTAATGTTTCTTTATTCCTGTTATCGAGCCATTAATAATACTTATATGCATGTCTGCCTCCGAAACCATTATTTAAAGAATTTCATCTTTCCATTTATTTGTGATTGCTCCTGACTTCAAATATGGAAAAAAATGAGCCCTCATATTTTTGTGCATAATTAAAAAATGCACATCATCATATAAACATATAATCATATACCCCCCCCCCCCCAAGTCTTTGAGTACGTAAAATAAAAAAAAAAAAAAAAAAAAAAAAGTGATGCGTATATTCACATAAATACGGTAGCTGGTTTAAATTGTAAAATCCCGATATTCAACTGGCATTGAGATTACTGAAATCTCAAATAAATAAAATAAAAAGATATTCTTCAAAATCACTCTTAGAGTAGACAACATGATTATACTTTGACATGGTCGTCCCAGAGGATCTCCAGAGGTTAGACGTGATGGGCCGGATCCCTGCTTAGAATACTAATCTCACATCTTACCGGCTCGCTTCTCTCACCAAACATGTGCTGCTGCTGTAGCGTCCACTCACCACTTCATCTCCAGCCTCTAATTAACAATGTCACGGATCGACCCAAGTCTCCCGAGACTCTGTAATTGGGTAAAGCAATGGCGTTTCAATGTTTTTTCCAGGAAAGCTAGCAGGTCGCAAAAACAAATGAGCCTTTCCAACAACCGCGTCCTTGCGTTTTCTTCCCACGCCTTGAGTCTACGCTGGTTAAATGATCAGATGACATGACGTGTAGCCATTATCGCGTTCACTTTAATGAACAGATGCATTTTTATTACTCAGGCACTTTAATTATGTCTACAGTGCTAATCGAGTTCTGTTGTCTAATTGCCAACTGAACTTCATCTTTCCCAGATGGGAGGTTGTGTCGAGCAGTTGTCAGATTTGTTTGCCTGGAATGTCGGAAATCTCCATCTGGATTGTAAATAGGCGGCTTCGCGTCATTTCTCTTCATAGTTCGATTCTCTTCTGACGGTTTGACAACAGGAAGTTATTGAGGTGCACTGGCGCTGTGACGCTGTGAGTGCTCGCTCCACATCAGATCTCAGGTTCTTCTCTGGTTCTTCTTATGCTCATCGATTTGTACTTGGAACATTGGAACATCAATACGCTTTCTGAAACAGCTTGTTCTGTGTGCATAGAAAACTGCTGGAATAAGCAAAACGTTATTAGTTACAGTGCTTTAATTGTTATTATTATTTTTTTTTTTTCACTTATTATTTTCTTTGAAATTATTTATGGGATGGCCACACACACAAGTTGTATATACTGATCAGGAGAAATAGAATCAGTGAGCATAAAGTAGAATGGAGTCATCATCATGAAATAATAAATAGATTGACAGGATAAACTGGCTCGTGTGATCCACTGTCCATGGTCCTGAAAAGACGTTGAAAACAGTTAAAAAAGATAAACTGCATGTCAAACATTTTCACCAGAGCATTTTGGTATATACCATGATTCATGTAATCTCTTTTCTGTTTGGATAATAAAATAAGAATAAAAAAGCAAGGAAATATTTGACAGAAACGGTTATACATGTTTAACCATGTGCTTTCACTCAGCAGTGAAAGTTCCAGAGTGAGAGTCAGATGTGCGGTTTTATGTTCTGAGCATTTTGTTTTATGTGGGATGTGATTTGTGCTTCAGCATCTGGGAAAATAATTTTTACAGAAATATCTGTGTAGATTGTTCTAGAACTACTTGAGATTCGTGGAGTTCATATGCATTTGTTAAACAATTAAAAGCATAAAAACCAAGTGTGCCACATTGTTAGCTTCTCAATCTGAGTCCTGAAATATTGGACCTGATCCGAAAATCGGACTAAAAACGGCCCTCCAGAATCATTTTTGATCTTTTAAAA
>CM051503.1:13637868-13698751 GCA_028031935.1 Paedocypris micromegethes
ACTACTTGAGATTCATGGAGTTCATATGCATTTGTTAAACAATTAAAAGCATAAAAACCAAGTGTGCCACATTGTTAGCTTCTCAATCTGAGTCCTGAAATATTGGACCTGATCTGAAAATCGGACTAAAAACGGCCCTCCAGAATCATTTTTGATCTTTAAAAATTAACGCAATGAGAACAAATCTTGATACCGAATCATAAACACTCTTTAGATTATACACACATACATACATCAGACATGACAACATCTGAGAGATGAAGTGAAGACCACTGATTATCTCTTGGTAAATAAATGGGATTTCTTAGCCAGAAAGTACGAAAAACTAACAGTGTGAGAACTGCGAGTTTGACCAATTTTGTCTAATTGTGGTGCCCAAAGAGGATTAGAACGTCTCCATAACTGCAGCTGGTGTGGTGTGTCCTGCAAAAGTAATTCTAGGAAGGAACAGCGGTGGCAGGTTCACTGGCGGTCAAGGAATATTGACGGGCGTGGGAAGAAAAGGACATTTTTTAATTGTTGCAGACCAGTGGCATCTCATGAAAGCATATTCCCTGGTGTCTGTGGCCTCGTTCAGCAGATTAATGTGACCTGCGTGAAGCAAAAAAGTTACTGAACATGGAGTCAGGATCCTGATATCAATCTTCATGGTGCTGGATGCCACAACTCGTCTTCAGCTCAGGTCTGAAACTGCTGTATTTGCAATGTGGGGATCCAGATAATATTAAGAGACAGAATGAGAATTTAAACTCATACGAAAGAGTTTTGTATCATTGGTCAATATTTGATGTTCTCTCCCCAACACAAGCAGAAAGATGCATCTGTGTATTCAAGCCTCTTTGTGATCGGATGAGTTGAGATGTGAAGGCATCACAAGTCTAAAACACTCTAGTATTTGCTGTATAATGTGCCTAATGTTCTTAGCTTTGGGCAAACACGTATATTTTCTCGTTTACTGTCACTGGTTTCCGCATCAATAGCGATTATAGCCATATTTACCAGCAGCAATGGGAATAACGGTGTTATAAATGAACGGCGTTAGTTTTGTCAGTGACAAGTAATCTAACATAATTACTTTTTTCTCCGTTACAACGTCATTGACAAAAATGCGCCGTTACTATAATTGTGGTCACTAAAGCGGTTTTTGTCCGAACAGGGTTTTTCCTCTGATGTGTGTGTTCGTGGAGTGGGACATAAACGCTGATTGGTGTGTGTGTGTGTGTGTGTGTGTGTGTGTGTGTGTGTGTGTGTGTGAACATTGTGTGACTGAAAACGTGATGATCGGCTTAGATTAAATGTCCATCGTTTACCACCCGGGAGTAGTACGTTTGGTCACATACAAGCGTGCACAGTTTGACACACCAACAACCAGAAGTTTTATTTTACTACTACTATTTGGGCTAGAAAGAGTGTACATTTTTGTTATTATCGTTTAATTTTGGTACATTATGTATTAAATTAAGAGCAGAACACCTCTTGCTTAACTGTTTACATTTGTGAGAAAGACAATACTTTAGGGTACAATATGTCTACCAGTTGAGTTACAATTGTATTTGTTTATTTTTGGTACACTCCATAAGCAGCATAATCAATATTTAGGATTATTTGTTAGCTAGTTGTAGTCTGTGCAATAAATATTAAAAGCTCTAAAGGTTTAGAGTATAAACCATCTATTTTATTATTCACTATACTAATGATAATATTTAGTATAATATATTGAATCACATTGTCCAACAGCACTATTAAAATAGTGTAGAATAATGTGCAATGCTTTATAATAATAATAATAATAATAATAATAATAATATTTGACCTTATTTAGTGTACTTTTCTTTCATTTAACAAATGTAGTATTGAAAGCAGCATTTGTTTGACAAACACAATAGTTACTTTCCTTGGTAATTAGTTACTTTTATAACAATGTAACACTGTTAGTTTTTGTGAGAAGAAACTAACAATAACTAACTACGTTTTTTAAATGAATCTCGTTTACATTCCAACCCTGTTTACCAGTAAGAGACAGAAGATACGACTTTATTTTCTCCGAGGCTTCACCCGTGATGATGGAGCTCAGGTTAAAAATATTCAGAGGCGCCAGGAAACAAGGACTGTGTAAATTCTTTATGTTTGGTATGACTTCCGTTTACCGTGGAAGCAGTAAGAATGGCGATGCGGTCCTGATGCATAAATACTGCATGGCCGTTGGGGAGGAACGGTCTGTCTGCTTCTCTTATGTAATCGCATCCTCCCACTGCAGCAGCCCGGGATTCCCTCCTGCTCACTAACACCGCAGACGGGAAAAACAAGGGAGAAAGCCACTGATAAATATGTATCCAGGCTATAAACTTTCGATTTTTTTGTGAACTCTTAGAAAAGCACATACACGCAGGGATGGAGCTTTTGATGCTGCATGTTTATCTCTGCAGTTTCAGCACCGATCGCAGCGTCGTAGCCTATTTTTTTGGTTGTGGCATTGAAGCTTGGTAACTTGAAAACCTGTTTTTTTAACCTGATAAAGTTCTACAGTTCTTTTTGTTTTTTGTTTCAATAGGCAGCGGTGATGAATCATGCATTTTACACAAAAATGTTCTGTACCATTCTGGGTGGATGAATGAATGAATGAATGAATGAATGAATGGATGAATGAATGAGTGAATGAATGAATGAATGGATGGATGGATGAATGAATGAATGAGTGAGTGAGTGAATGAATGAATGGATGGATGAATGGATGGGTGGGTGGTTGAGTGAGTGAGTAAGTGAGTGAGTTAGTGAATGAATGTAGAGATGGATGGGTGGATGGATTAATGGTATTGGAGCAATGATTTATTTACTCCAAATTTATTAAATTTAATAGTCCAAATAGACTTATTTACTAAATCTGCAAGATTTAGCACATTGTATCATCTCAGATAAAAGCTTAGAGGCTATTAAATAATTTAGACTAATGCTTACAAACATTTACACTATAACCAAACACATTATAGAACAGTATAAGTTGTATATAATATACAGGAGAAATGGAAGCAGTGATGATAAACATGTTCGTTATAACTGACTCGTGTGATTCGCTGTCAATGGTGCTGACAACAAGAATTGCTTTGAAACATACCTCTGCAAGAACAGTTTTAAGAGTATTTTATTGAAAAATATTCACTATCTCTTCAAAGTTTGACTGGGAACTGAAATCCAGAGTCTGTAGAGCAGCGAGAGTGCGACTTTGCTTGACTGAGGGTTTGCTGGATGCTCTCCAAGCCTTTGTCTGTTGAGGACGAGTGCTCTTCTAGTTGGCTTCACACTGCTGTCTTACACAAGTGTTAACGAACTAGAATTTGCTGGCTAATGAACGAGAAGAAAAGGCAACAGAAACAGGAAATAATGGGTGTGCAAAGAGCAGCGAGAAGAGATGAAACGCGTTGGCTACGGTGGAAAAGACTCCTCATTAGTTCTTTTCTGCTTACAGAGCTGATAACACACACACACACACACACACACACACACACACACACACACACACACAAACACACACACACACCACTGCTTAATTGCTGGACACACACTGCACCACAATGAAGGATCTTCCTCATTGTTCACTGTCCTCATGTTCTCTCTGTTCATTTCTGAAATAACACTACGTTATTCCTACAGAGACATTGATTTATTGAGGATATAACACCAAATCCAAGTTTGATTCCAATAATTGTTCAATGTGAGAGCTTTAGATTAACACAAATTAGACTGCAGGTTTGGATGACATTATTACAAAAATTGAAAAGTATAGTAATGCCTTGTGTGTCTCCGGTACAATGCTCACATGCTTTAGTTTTGCAAGTCGCTTTTATAGCATTTTGCAAATGAATCCTTGTAAATATAGTTTCTCCTCCACCAGAATAGGCTTTTCATTTAAATTTTTAAACTATTGACGATTAAATGCCTTTTCATGGTTTTGTTTGTGCAAACGTGCTCCCTGCATATCTTATGGATCCTAATACATTTCCCACTGTAAAAGAAATATGGTAATTTTAAAGTAAAGGTCTTTTATGATATCATTTGTCTTTGTCCAGAAGTAGAAAGAGCTGGACATCAAATGATCAATTACACTTCACTATTCTCCCAATGGACCATCTGGTACTGTACAGCACAAAGCTGTGGAGAAGTATCCCTTCATAAATAGTCAGATATTGTATAATAGCGGGAAAATGAAGATCTTAAGCTGATCTGAAGTTAACCAGAGAATATTTTAGAGTTTTTGTTCCTAGCCAATGTCGCCTTAAAGTCTTGCTCACTGATCATAAGCCATCTTAAAGAATTGTCATGCTGTTGTTGATTTTCCAGTGATTTTTGTCCTTCTTTTTAATATTAGTGGTTTATGTTGAGCCTGATATCCACAGTTCCGTACAGCTGAGATGGTCTGCAAGAAATCTGACCAGAACCAATGAAACACAGACGAGTGTTGAAAGTATATCTTAATATAAACAATTTATTTCAGTGCATTATATGTACACAACAAATAAGAAACCAATTGAAAGTACCAGGCCGGGCGCCAGTCAGAACGTACTTTTTATTTGATTTTTTTTTTTCTTTGTCCTGGTCGTTTGGATACAAGGAGTTACTACTATGTCATGCAGCTCTATTCCTCTTCTCCCTGCACTCTCCCATGCAACAGATACAGCAAGTTCATCTAAAAAACCAGGAAGGAAACAGAAGAGAGAAGAAACTTCCGGAGCAAGTATGAAGGTGTGTTCCCTGTCCAATGCATGAAGGAAAGAACATGTTACAGCCCCGAAAAAAGGGTTCGCCTCGCACGCAACCTGATTTGTACATGCTCTGTACAAGAGATGGGTTTTTTTTCCACTTTTTATAAATTAGACAGTCTAAAAAATTTCAACCAACTAAAATCCACAGTTTCGTTCACATAGAAAATCGTCACCACCATAAGTTACTTGTACAGAAAACTGGAGTCTCTGGAGTCACCAACAACGGTGAACAGCTTTGACCATAAAGGAGTCGACATGAACAGGAAAAGGCCAAAAACACGAGAAAGCACGACTAGTCAAGAAACTCAGAAAGAGACGAAGACACAGAAGGGGGAAACTGGCTGAAACCACATCGTTCCTTCAACACCGACCATCAGCGCCATGAAGATGTGCACAAAACCCAGTCCATCACTCTCGCTCATGCATATATGTGGCTTGACAGCTGGAGGGCAAACTCACAGTTCTGTCTTTGGTGTCACGTCTCGAACAACACTGAAATGTAAGGGAAGAACAAGAGGAAGAAACGAAAAGCTCACCGCTAACTCCGACGATTAGCAGGCGGAGAGAAGCCACGTCTCTCTTGGTGTGAGCAGAATGCAGGCTTTATATTCCCATGCCAGAGAGCGGAGCCTCTGAGCGAGTGCACTAGAATGCCTCCCCTACCCCACCACTAGGGGGCGCCACCTCTGTCCCGTGAAGACAAGGATCGCTCTTCCTCCCACAGCACACATGCTGCCGTCCCCAACTCTTCGCAAATGCATTACTTGATCAGGACTCGTGTTAGTAAATGAACGGATGGTTCTAGATTTGAAACAGCGGAGGACGACAAACATCCCAAGATATATGAAAGGCTACAACTTGTTTTGCATGAAAAAGGCTATTAGAGTGGTGATGGCAATTAAAACAAAACAAATGTTGAACTATAGATCTAGTTTGCAAGGTGTAGCGTTGGCTATGTGTGGTGCCGTCCTGAACCGTCGAGAGCTTTTGAAGAGAAGTCCGTGTGAAGTCTCAAGCGTTTGGTGGCTACGTGGATTCGTTCTGGCTCACAGCTTTGCCTCCGTTCAGCATAGCAGAGGCACTGCGGCTCTTGGTAGGTGTTCCACTACCAGAACGCGAGAACTCGGTCAGGTCGTGCAGAGACGGCTCCCTATACATGGCCACTGGGGAAAAGAAAAGACACCCATTGGTTATACATTGTCATAGTTTACAGTAAATACACATACAGCAGTACCACGACTTTGAGAAACTAAAAGGCTCTCGGCACGGATTAATTTCAATGTAATCTGTCTAGTATGTGCCACGACTTTGTAAATTCAGTCCAATTTTTTTAAATAAATGATTAAATATGTAAAAAAAAACATGTTGCATACGTAGCAGCTTGATATTACGTCATTAAAATCCATGAGATTTCCATAATCGAGTGAGATTACGGTAAAAAAAGAAAGGAAGAAAGCAGAAAACTAAACAATGTAATTGAGGTGGAAACAAAGCAATATATCAGAAAAGAAAGGAAAACGCAAAAAAGAAAGAATTCAGGAAACAAAAACAAAGCAGAAAAGAAAGAAAGAAAGAAAGAAAGAAAGTAAACCGGAAACAATGAAAGCAGCAAACGAAAGAAAGCAATTAAGCAGGAAACAAAGCAATAAAGCGAGAAAGTAAAAAAATAAATGAAAGTGAGCAAGCAAGCAGAAAATAAAAACAGCCGGAAAAGAAGAAAGGGCAAGCAGAAAGAGTGCAAGAGAAAGAAAAGGGTGGAAAAAGGAGAAAGCTTTGTGGCAAGTCCATCTCCACCAGTGGACCAGATCAGTCAGCAAGAGAGCGACAGCAAGAATTTAAAAATAAAAGAGTTTTGTGTGGCACTTATAATCCCAAAGGTGCGGGTTTGACAATCAGGAAATTCATGAAGTTGAAAAAAGGGGCAGAAGACAGAAGCTCATTTCACTTCAGGCCCGTGACGTGGAGAGATGATGAATCTCATCCAGAGACGTCAGAAATGTTTCGTCAAGACGGAATCCTGCTTCAGGTCCGACTCTGGATGTAGTAAAACTCTCTCCAATCATCACAGGCTTCTTCTTACCGCTCACACAGCGCAACAGGTAATCAATACACCACTGAAGTGGAGAGCTGGAGGAATCAATAGAGCCGTGCTGGTGGTCAGCTCTTCACTGAGGGTCGCCATCATTACAACTTCCCAGGGTCTTTCTCGCCCAACACACTCATCTTCTGCTAAACTCTTCTGAGCTGACGTGATTCGCTTTTGACCGTAGACGCGCACCAATCAGGATTGTAATCTGAAACGTGTGTGTGAGAGACAGACAGTACTTACATGTGTGTAAGTGAAGGTGTGTTTCTGTAAGTAAAGGTGTGTGATTGAGCGAGTAAACGTGTTTTTAAAGTGAGTGAAGATGTGTGTAAGTTAGTGTGTGTGTTTAACAGAGTGCGCGTTTCAGAGAGAGAGAGTGTGCGTGTTTGTTTGTGTACTCATCTCACACTAAAACTCAATCATTTCTGATTATGTAATAACACATTTATAATAACTCGTGAAAGATAATTGGTTCAAAATGATTTGATATAACATTTGATTTCAATATAAAATGCTAAACAAAGTAAAATCTAAAATAAAAAAATTATTAATCAATAATATTACATTTTATAAAACGTATTTGAACACTTACATTGTAAACAAATAATTTTTAGCATCGAAAATGTTTTTAAATATACTGATGTGTTTTCTTTTTCCTGACGTAAAAAAACAGAACATAAAAAACAACAATAAAAAACACGCATAATAGACACTAACTTGTTACAAGTTCAAGTTAAATTATATAGCGCTTTTCTTAGTCAGAGACCAACGCAAAGACGCTATGTGAAAAAAAGTCTTTAAAAAGAGTCGATTATTTATATGAGTTTAAAAAATTTGGGGAAAAAAAAAAAAAAAGAAAAAAAGTCCGTTAAAAAGGAAAAAATATGGCTGTTGTTGTTCAGATATTGGGCTATGACCAGAAGAACATCGCGACAGTGGCTAGGAAAAAAAAAATTACCACAAATTAAACGTGTGGTTTTTATTTTACAGCAGATTTGCAAAATGGAACATAACCTTTTTTTCTCCACAAGGTAGCGCTCTGCAAACTGAGCTATTCGCCTAAGCTTTTCTCACAGCCTCCCGGCTAAACGCAGCCATGAACTGTGTGATGATTAGCTTTGACTATTATACAGTACAACCATCTTATGTTGAATATCGTGGCTTAGAGGATTAAAACAAGCCAATACGGTACTGACGGTACGGTATCAATAATATAATAATTCCTAATAGCTCAATCAGTAGAGTGGCAATGTTTGGAACATCAGATCATGGTTAGATTCTCAGGGAAATCATGGAGTTGCAAAACTATAAAGAGATGCAAGGTGCTTAGGTTAAAATCAACTACTAAATGTATGGTAATAAATATCAATGTTTTACACTTTCAAGATAAAGAACCTAAATCTCTGCAGTCAAAGTGGTGTGCAACCAAAATTAGTGAAAATCTTCCTGGTCAACAGCTGCCAATTCTCACTAGCCAATCAGAGTAACTACTGCCTCCGTGTGAGATTGCCAAAACGCAAAAATCTGAAATGATAAAAACAAAAAATGTTTTGAACAAAAAAGTGAAGTTTTATTTTACGTTGTATCAAACTAAATTTACATTTGATGTTTGATTAGTTGTGGCACTAATCTGAATCCATAAAAGCAGAGAACAAGATGTTTCCCAGCAGCTAGACTTTCCTTTCCAACTTTAATCAAACCTAAAAGACGTTCTTAAGCATGGCCACTTCCTGGTAAGAGCGGAGTAATGTGGCTTTAATTCATTTGCGGAGCAGGATAATTCACCACGCTTCTTAAAAGCGCAGCATCTCATCTTCATCAGGGGACAACCACAGTTCCATGCCTCCGTGAAAGTCAGAATTAGCCGTCCATCTGCTTTTCATGTTTACCTTTTCTTTCTTAATGTGTCCTAATGTTTAATGAAGTTTTTAAATTTTTTCAGCTGTTTTCCTAAAGAAAGTGGAGTTTTTTCCTCCACTGGAATTCACAGAAACTCTGTTTGTCGGTCTACTTCCTCTAAATAAAGGCCATGTAGAGCGTTCAGCCCGAACAAATCTTGGGTTTGTCGTGCACGTTTGAGATTAGCCGGCTCGGCCTGGATGGAAGGAAGAGCTCGGATGTGACCGGCTTTATCATCCAGACGCCTTCCTCCCAGACAATGCTTTACACTGGTTCTGCTGGCATCTGCAACTCTCTTTTAGGACGGGACACACGCATTTCAGCGTCACTCATGCAGACGGTGAGACAGATGATTTTTAGAAATTGACTTTGAAACCATAAAAGAGCAGATGTTTTCGTTCTGGAAAAGTTCCGACACGGAATAATTCCACAAGACCGGAGGAAATCAGCTATCAAACTTTCCAAATTCTGATTCTACACTAAATATTTTATGAAACTATATTTACAAACTCTTAAAAATTCATCAGGGAATTGTTTTGCTGTGTGTGTGCCAAGAGTCCCAAATAAAAAAACGGCAACAGGAAATATTGCACTCGCTTGGACAAAACTGTGATTAATGCTTGATGTTTTGTTCTTGTGCATTATTTTTTAATTTATGATACACAATTTGCAAGACAAGTGTGTGTGTGTGTGTGTGTGTGTGTGTGTGTGTGTGTGTGTGTGTGTGAGATCAGAACACATCAGCAAAAGAGAAATTAATCTCTGTGATGCATGTTGTGCATATCCACATGCGAAGTTCATCATTATTTAAACGTGGATGCAAGTCAACATTTTTTTACAATTGACTTCATTTCGTAGAACAATCAATGCATCAACTGTCTTGTCTAGCCAGCAAAATGGAGACGTACCTTTCAAAGGCTTGGGTAGAAAATGTGCAGCAGGTTTGTTTTTCTTGACGTGGTTGCCCTTCATAATCTCTCCTTCCTTGTTCAGGCCCAGGTACCAGCCCCTGCCCGACTGCTGCTGTCTGTAGATCATGGAGGAGTACGTCACGTAGTAGTTCTCGAACACTGACTCCTTAAACTTGCATTCAGGCGTGAAGTGTTCCTGCAAAAGGAAGGGAAGATGCAAGGTGAGAATTCCTCAGATGTTTCCTGTGGGTTCTACTAAGGCTTGCTTTTTGCTCTTTCTCCCTCACAGTTTGGATTCCACAGTTCTGTTCTTCAAACTATTCAAAATGATTTACAGTATAACGTCGCCTTTCTGTAGTTGTGGTTCTGCAGTAGGGAGTTGGATCTGCCACCCTGGCGTTCCAACTCCTGGTCCGGAGTGTCCATGAGGAAGATACTGACCCCCACATGCTCCCTGGGAGCCAGGGTTAAAGCTGCCCACTGCTCCGGGTTACTTTACTGGATAGGTAAATGCAGAGCACAGTTTTGGCCCTGGTGACTTTATTGACTAAAAGTGTCAAAAAAAAAAGTGTCGTCTTATTTTGCACGGCTACTTTTGTGGATGTGAAAAGCGTTTACCAAAGTTCCACATAGTTTACTACTAATGATTACTAAGAGTAGTACTTTGGAATTAAGTGTAGTCGACAGATTAAGTGTTTGACAGGAATGCCATGATTGTTATTCTTTCAGTTAATGTCATAATTGAAGCCAAACAAATGTCTGAACTCGCAGTTGTTTACATTCTGAACATTAATTGTTCAGCAACTAACAACAATCAACAATTAATTGCAATCAATAACAACTCTCAACAATAACACAAGCGCAAAGCGAAAGTAAATCTGGATTATATCACACCATGTCCAATGTTATCAACCAAACACTGTTTCCATATTGCACACATCTATATTGTTCACGTCTCCCACATCACGACTAACCTAAAACTGAGATTGGCCAATCCCAAATTTAAATGTTAAAATTATCATTTTACATGTATATAGAAAAGGTATTTTCTCGAAATTGGACCGGGACATCCTGTTAAGAGTGTCTATAATCTTAGTCAGACCTTTGACTCCTCTACTTATTACACTCTTTTTCGTCTTGTCGTACACCCTCTTTCATTATCTCTTCCGAACCAATGTTCCAGTGTTGCATAAACATGCTAATGGAGTTTCGGGATGGATGGTTCTTCAGTGCGGTCTATGGATCCAGCAGTGTGCGAGAGCGCCGTGTGCACTTCATCCAGTCATTAGAAACGCTCGTCTCCCACCAGGCTTAATCCAGTATCGACTGTGTTCTTCATTAGGGTATTGCAAGGAGTGTACGAGGGTGAAAAGATGAGAGACAGCGCACGGAGGAACAAAACAGCGCTTTATCCTTCATGTTATCTGGCTAACTAATTGCTTCTCAGAAGATGTATAACTTAGTTGCCTCCCCGATAAATCATTTGAGCAGAATCAATGGTAAAGTTGCACACCCGGTGCACAAGGATTTGCGTTCCACGCACTACAGGTTGGTTTATATTAGTTTGGTGCCGGTAAAGCACAAATGAGTTTGCTGATGCCTGTCGTGAAATAAGTATATTGAGTTAGTGAGTGGTTTTATATTAAGCCGGCTCTGAACAAAGAACTATAGCTGCTTTTTTGCACATTTTATATAAATATTTTCCTGTTTCTCCATCAGAAGCCAGTGTTGACAACGCTTATATTGTGTGTTCGACTTCTAGGGAAAGAATGAAGTCTTTTTAAACTTCACTGCCATGCACTTCATCAAAGTTCTGTTATGTACAGGAAATGTTCAAGATGAATTAATCTTTACTGACATTGTAACATTGTACAGTGAGATTTTAAAAGATTTCCATACTTTTTTTTTTACATTTACAGACGTAGATTGTATCTTGCTTCTATACTTTCCAAAACAAACATTTCGAACTATTATTTTTCTGACATTTTATATTTATGATAAATTTACATAAATGAATAAAAAGACTGGCTGGGTAGAGCAGGAGACTCTTAATCTCAGGGTCGAGGGTTCGAGCCCCATGTTGTGCGCTCCTTTCTTAACACACTGGTTTTCTCAACTTTCTCTCTCAAAGCATTATCAATTTTTTTCAATGTGAATGGTACAAACTTGGTGTATAAATGGAGACTCGCCCTCATCAAAGGGCTTAGAGCACTCAAAGACTAGAATCGTCCTTCTAGGAGTGACTCACGAGGACACAATCACCCACACGCTGACAAGAACAGTCCTGATGTCACGCTCCGGCCATGACACTGCATCTCCTCTGGGACGCGCCGTCTGCTCACTGCTACTCTACATCTCGTAAACACAGAGACGGGAAACAGAAAGTGGTTGGGAAGTGGGGACAAGGAGAGGACAAGAATCTGTGGCCATTCTGAGAAACGAGGGGAATCAATAAATATATACTGACAGAAAGAAATGAAAAAACTATCGCAGAAAATGGCATTTATGTTGTTTCTTTCTTGTTTCTGCAATACAGCGACACAGAAGATCCTCTGTATTATCACTTCAGAAAAATGACAACCAACTTCAAGAAAGCAAATAAAGTAGATCAAACTGTAATTATTAGAAAAACAGCAACAAAAAAAAGTGTGGTCCTCGAGACGCCTACTAAATCCAAAAGTAAACCGTTTACTGCAGATGTTTTTATTACTTTTTAAAATTGCTTTCGGGCAAAATCATTTAAATAATAACTCATACTTTGGTGCTGCATCGTGCAAAAGGTCTTTGGAAATAAAAGTACAAAATTAAAAATGGCTCAGTGATGCACTGTGATAATCCTATATGAAAATAATTTATCTATCTATCCATCCATCCATCCATCCATCCATCCATCCATTAAAATCTGGATCACCGGCTTAAAAACCCATGAATCGCCTTCGTTCTTTAAAGGTGAAACTTAACATAATAGTTTCCCTTCTGCACTCCAAGACAAATCCATTCTTTTCTGTGTTTTGACAGGTTTATTAAAAAAAACAGCACCTTAACTTTGCCTGCAATCCCATCAATTACATGTGCACAAAAGTATGTTTTTAGAATTTAACCATTGGCTGCATTACTGTACTGCATTCTACTTCATAAACACTGCGGGCCATGACAGAAAACAACACACTATAAAACAAATGCCTGGATTAGTGTCTTCATTGCAAATGATCATCAGGCTCACAGTGTCTATTAGAAGCAAAACCTATTGGAATACGAAATCCATCTATACATCCACCATTTTTCTACTCTGGGCCTGAAGGCGGGACTCACACCCTTGTGGTTGACCAATGACAGAGCAGGACACAAACACACACATTCACACACCCAATTTCCCAGACTTCACCACTTCTCCAGAACTGTAGCAGGAAATGGAATAACGCGAGCCAGAGTCTTGGATGGGCTCTTCTAGCTGCGAGGCATCAGCACGACCCACAATGCCACTTTGCCAGCCAAAAACATTTTCTTACTTGTAAATTTGCTAAATCACTTTTTATCCTCCACACTAAAACAAATGAAAGCATGGCAGTGTGTGTTTAAACAGAACTGCAAGATCAATTATAGACTCTGAGCAGTCATTTCTCACTCACCGTGCTGGTGAAAGTGGATCAGATGTACTTCAGAATTTACATGAATTCCTGTGAACTGACCTTCACACACACTGACTAATCTACTCTCCTCACAGTTTGAAGCAGTTGAAGGTGTCGAGCTGATTCTATCACCACGTGTAATTACATCAAGCGACCGCTGTCAGTTCACTGATTCACATCTAATATCTTTTCCTTTGACACTGGAAATCCCACAATGCCCTTCTCTCATGTTCCCGTCTTTATCTTGTTCCAAAAGGCTTCCCTTACACCTAAAGAATGAGCGTGTGTCTCTCTCTCTCTCTCCATTGCATTTCGAGCAATTGTGTTGTCCACATTTTTCTCTCCCGCTCTCATATTATTGCTTGCTTTTTTCTCTCTTGATCCATCTCCCATTATATCTTCCCATCTGTTTTTCAATCTTTTTCCAGCTACAAAGCTTATTTAATTTCTGCTTCCTCGATTTCTCTCCATGTCTGTTCAAATATATCTCCATTCCCCCTTCATCCTTTACTCGATCTAGCTCATTACTTTACCCACTCGCCCTCTCACACACCTCACACTGCAATTCTATTTGTGAAAGAAAAAAAAAAGAAAATAGTGAGCTAAAAGAATCCATTCCAGTCCGAGGCCATTTCCCTCAGGTAACCCAGGATGCATCCCTTCTTCTGGATCAACCACCCATCTGAATAATTAAATTACCACCGAAGCTTGAGATCTCGGGGATGAGCACACCGCATTATCACGGGCTCTCACTTCTCTGAAACGCAACCACTTTGCAATAAAAAAAAAGTGAGTGAATAAATGAACAAGAATCTTAGTTATATAATTTTGCAATCAAAAAATAGAACCAAAATGAAAAACATAATTAATATGCAGTTATAAAATGAAACAAGCAGTTGGTCCCGGGTGGCATGTGGGGGTCAAGGTGTGAAACTTTTTAAAGCTGCCCACTGCTCCGAGTTTGTGTGTGTTCACTTCACTGGATGATTAAATGCAGAGCAGAATTTCGATATAACCTCTAGTGGCCACATAGAGAAATTTACTTTACACGGTTAGATTTTAGACTAAATTATAGCAGTAATATATCCTTTTTATTTGTAAACTTTTATAATGTACATGTAATAAAAAAAAATGTTAAAAAAAACGTTTTTGTTAACACACTGATGTCAGATTTGTCTTTCTTTAAATACATGCACATAATTCTTTTCAATCTGGGCAGACAGAACTAATAAACACTATTAATTTACACCTAATTTTGAACTACGAAATTGCGTTTAATTCAATGCGCTTTTTAATTTAACACATACTTTGTTATTATTTTTCATAGACAGTAAAGGTTATTAAACCATGAAGTCTTAGTGATCTAGTGTGATTCAGTATTTTAGTGAACCAACAAAAACTTGACGAATACAATGATTTTCGGGGGTTTTTTTTAGGCAAGAAAGTAATTTCTCCTGTTTCAAGGACTGAACCCCAGAGTCTTCAAAAGGCAACAGTGCACGGATCTGAAATGAATGTGCCGTCCCTGTTCAGTCTTAATGACCCGACACTAAACTGATTTCAAACTTCAAATGCAGCACAGAGCGGCTCACGGGACAGTCTGCACGTCGCCTGCCTTCTGCACACATCATCTGTTTCTGTTCAACACTTCACTCGCATCCTGGTGTTCATCATTTAGACACGGAGAACCACACACACACACACGAGAGTGAGAGAAAGACCGCTAGAGAGAAACATGGAGACAGTGGGAGAGAGTGAGTGGTAGAGATCTCTGAAAGAACAGCGACAGACATAAACTTAGGTTGAGCAATAGCGCGAAAGAATGAGAAAATAGGAAAGAGAGGCAACGGGAAAGAAAGACAGGAACAAATGGAGAGGGAGAACAACAGCAAGAAAGGAAAGAGAGAAGGAGGCAGAGAAGGCAAAGTATCACTTAATTCCCATCAATGACTTCTCCATCTGCTGTGGAGTCATGAAAAAAACCTGCTTAGAAGAAAAGTTAGTTAATATTCTCCCTGACCAGGTTTTGGCTGAAGGCATCACTCAGGTGAAGAACAATGTGGCTTCTGAGAGACCGTTTACACTTCAGCTAAACTGTTACAACAGCTTTAGTGCCGAACTGGACGAACATGTTATGCTGACCGTATAGTGATGCAAATGAAAAATTATGGAAAGTTCTGGATAGCAGCAGAAAGTCAGAAAGCAGAGACGAGATGATGCCGGAGTGACTTCCTCTCTCCTGCTCGCTGTCTCGCTGATGGATGAATGCGCTGACACTGTTACAGATTCACCCATGCAATTACTCCAACTCTCTCTCTGCATAATTTTCCGAACCTCCTCTTATAAACACAAGAAAAAGTTTTGTTTTAATTCCAAGTTACTTATGGGTATTTTGGTCAAAATGTGTCAAACTTTATGAAGAATTATGAAAGAAACTACCTAAGCACACGGAAGCATCTGTCTCCTCATCACTGATTGGACAATTTCTCAACACTCCTGCCATGTGAGTGGATGGATCAGGTAGTGTGACGCAACAGTCAAAAAGAATCAAAACATCTCTCACACTCACACACACACACACACACACACACACGTCAGGCTTCCCGTAACAAACAGAGAAAAACGGTTACAAATTGAAGGACTTTTTTTAAAGATATGTTCTTCATGCTCTGTGAGAAATTACACAGTGTCGATGATGCAGCTCTAATAGAAATTATAGTTCTGCATATTTTAAATCAAACGTTGAAGCGCTATATGTATTAATACTAATGAGTAGAGTTTGAGCAGAACACCAACAGAACCCCGTGCAGATGCCACTCAGCGACACCATTAAACAGAGTCTCGTCCGACTGTTGAGCAGAGGCCACTCCATAACACAAGCCACTGCGCTGGAGAACAAAGCTGTCGTTTAATGAGCTCTTCAGCACAGATGCTGTAATTACAGCCGCGTTACAGTAAACACACACGTCTCTGCGTCGCTTCTTCCACCATCACAAAGTTTATGGGCCAATAGGTGAAGATCACATTACACTAATCTGTCAGTTTTTTTTTTACTGCTTTGTGTGTCTTTCGTTGCGGGGAAAAAAGTTTGATTTACACACACACAACACCGCAGATTTGATTGGTGAGAAAGATTCTGGTTTATTCTCCATGGAAAAGATTCTCGTGCACAAATCAGAAGCCAATAATATTAATAAGAGCTTGTTTAAATTATTAAGAGCAGTTGCTAAAAATAACAAGAGCTTGTTTGCAACTTGTTTATTTGCATTTTTCAACATCAGTGATATATAGTTTGTGTCCACTAGTATAAAGTTAACTATAAAGGAGCGTATATCTTGCTCTGTGATTGGTTGGCTACTAATCCAGGGTGCGACGGGAATGGCTGCAGCTCCCCGTGACCCAAAAAAGAAAACGCTGCAGCATTTAAAAGAAGAATTATGCACATTGATGATAATAATAATAATAATAATAAGAGTATTTGTAGGGCTCTTTTCACAGTTTTAACTGTCTCAAAGCGCACAAACATTGATGTTCCTCTGTATTTACCAAAAGTATTTAGAGTTATTTATTATTTCTTTGGACATTTAAATGCACATACAGTAATTCATGCGCTCAAAGAAAACTATTTCTTTAATTAAAGTGCAAAAAAATGTGTAATTTGAACAAATAAAGGACTACCGGTACATTTGACGAAAAATAAACCAATTATTTTAGATATAAACTTTGTAGGTGGGTCATCCACTCACTGTCATCACTGATGGTGGCAAAATTGCAAAGGCCGATAAAACATCTACAGCCTATTAGGTTTCCATTATATGGCTCTCCTTGCCTCATCACGCCACTGTTCCTCATAATATGGAGGATTTCCGTCAGGCCCGGATTGATTTATTGTGTGTGCACATGCTGTTGCTGATACTCTATACTCCATTCCGCCCACTATATCCTGTCAGACAACATGAGCTCCAGTAATTCCTTCCACAGTGAAGT
This sequence comes from Paedocypris micromegethes, assembly GCA_028031935.1. Taxonomy (NCBI): domain Eukaryota; kingdom Metazoa; phylum Chordata; class Actinopteri; order Cypriniformes; genus Paedocypris; species Paedocypris micromegethes. The sequence goes on from CM051503.1 coordinate 13,655,138, forward strand.
TCTGACATTTGTCTTGCAGCAGTCGTCGGGCAGGTGGGTTGCTGCATTATTCATGTTGTTATGTAGCCAATCAATGCAAGCTGCCCGCTCAGCAGATTTCTGACGCTTTCTAAATGTTTCAGCGCTTCACTGTAACCGTTATGAAAGACGCTGATGGCATGTGCAGGTTCTTCTGTCCTGTCGTCTCAACAGAAAATCTCGGCAAGAGACTCGGGCGTGGCGTTGATGAGCAGAATGTCTCTGAATTTTCACAGGTATAACTCAATATGGTAGCATATAAAACATGAACTTTAAAGAGCATTTAAGAAAGCCACCAATATTGTGGAAGAACCAACACTTCCACTCTCAGGAAGAAGGCACTGGAAGATGTCGTCAGACTATATAACTAGATTTCAAATCTCAATCTCAAATCTGTTCTCCAGCACTGAAGATCTGTGTTTTTTTATTGTATATACTTGTATATACTGTACACATTTACACACAGAACTTTACAAATTACTGCTTACATTTCACTCCGGTATCACAGTCTCAACCTTGCATAGTCCATTTGTTTTACAGATCTCAGACTCGTACTTAATGCAATTATTTTGAATTAAAGAGATGGGTCGTGATCAAAGGATGGGAACAGTTAAAACAAAGATCAGGACAGGCACCAGGACTATAAAATCCTGGAAAAATGGAAAAGTCAAGAAACAAAAACACAACAACACTTTACCAATTCAGTTCCCCCGTTATGAAGCTTATTACCTTCCCTCACCCTTTATTTTCTTCCTTCCTTTACTCCATCCTTTTTTCTTAACTTTCCTTTATTCCATCTTTCTTTCCTTTGTCCCATCTTTCCTTTGTTCAATATTTCTTTCCTTTCTTTGTTCCATCTTTCCTTCTTTCTTTCTTTCGTCCCATCTTTCTTTCTTTCGTCCCATCTTTCTTCCCTTCTATTGTTCCATCTTTATTTCCTTTGTTCCATCTTTCTTTCCTTTCTTCCAGCTTTCTTTCTTTCCTTTGTTCCATCTGTCTTTTTTCTTTTCTTCTTTCTAGTGTTAGAACACCGGTTCGTGTCATTGTGCAAATCCTAAATATTATTGAAATGACAATAAAACCTCACTATCATGTTGTTTTATTATGTTCTCGCATCTAATAACAAAATTGTATTACGTAAAACAGCAGCTGTGGCAAAGAAAATACATTTTCATGATCAATTAAAGAGCAGTTAATTAAATCAAGCCTAAGTGACACTTACAGCTTATTAAATAAACACGTGAGGCAAGCATTGCCAAACCACGGAAAATGTTTTCAGCTGCACAAGTAACACTGGGTTTCTTTAAGTGCTCAAAAATAATATTCACAATTATTTGTGCACTGTATTAAATTTACAATATATTCCCAGCGTAACATGTTTCATAACTATTTTCCTCGTTCAGTAATTACACGTTTTTTGTCATACAAGTGCTGGAGGAAATATAAAAAAAAGGCGAGTTTGGATTAGTGCAGCCCACATACTGCCTTGCTTGTATCACCATAGTAACCAAGAGCATTGCCAGAGTGCCGACATTTCGTCTGGTGGATGCAGGAGGAAGGTCAGGACTGTGAGGGTGTGATGGGGCAAAGAGCAACTTAACCACCGCCGATAAACAAACATCTCTTATGAATCCACCCTGTAATCACATCACTTCTCCAAATTGCAACTGAAGAAAACATCTTGAACTTGTCAGAGCTGCAACCAGACTCTGACAGCACACCATACGGATCCAAAATGTGCACAGAAACCATGTTTGGATAAGATTTTGAAATGCTTTTTTTGCGCACTTACAGATGTGTAAAGGTAGCCCTCGCTGTTCATGGCCAGGTAAAGTTTGGTCTGGACTCCCTGGATGGCGACCACCCGCAGACCCACAGGAATGAGGTTGAACATGGCTGTACAGGAAACAAGGAATATTAAAATCACGTTTCTGAATCAGCAAATTACTTTTATTGCTGAATATAGGCATTGCATTGCAGTTTTAAAATGGACGAGTAATGACTTAATCAAGAAAAATGTACTTTACCCTCATTTACAGTAGCAGACAAATACATTCAGACATGTTTCATTGTTTCAATATTTAGTTGGTGTTTTGTGAAGACACTTTTTTTCCCCTCTATTCACTCATTTATTTAGAGTTTTTAGTTCATTTGCAAGTAGTTATGACTATAGGTGGACATTAAAATACTTTCATCAGGGGAAAACCTTCAACTTTCAAACCTTCAAGCGTTACTAAAGGACACTTTTTAAGGACACATTTAGATCTCTACAAAAATGTTATGCTGACCAGTGAACTTTCATTTATGACTAAAGCAAAAATACCATTGGAAGTGAGTACAACATAGTTTTTTTTTCTATCTTTTAGATTTTTAGTTGACTCATTTTACATTTCTACATTTCATTTTGTGCTCAGCAAAGTCAGGTTTGGCCCTGAGTTATAAAAGGTTGTGCATCACCGTGCTTGAAAACTGCTTCTATGAAAACATTCACAAGGCAGAGAATAAACAAATTACTTAGATACATGTTTTTACATTTTCTTTATTCCGTAAAGCCTTGGTTACACAAATAATACTGGCGACGACAGTCACAATTCCTAGAATATCAGACAAACCAATTGGCTATTACACCACATTTTGCAGTTTTAGATCTTTTAATAAATACATAACACAACCCAAAAAAAGCCTTTGCGTTGTTATTTTGTCTTCATTTCACTTATTTGCCTCTTAAGCATCTCCTTCACTTTCCTTTTCACAATTTCACATTAACACTCTTCTCACAGTCTTCTTCACACATTCTCTCCGTGTTGAACAGAGTTAGTGAGCTGTGCAGTGGTCCGCTCTGCACCATCAGCGGTGCCAACTCTCCTCCATCCAGTGTGTTAGCCACAAAAACCTGCCAATCTCTCCCACCGCTTCCTGCCAGTGGGAAGAGCGAAGCCAGTCACCTCTGACTGAGCGCATCGGAGGAACATCAAATTAAAATGATGAACTAAATACGGCATTAAACTGAATTATAGACTTAAACTTATAAACTGAACAGTCAGTCTTAAGGAGACACACACACACACACACACACTCATATAGATGACCTCATAAATAAAGGTCAGGTCGCAGAAAGGTTGTCTGAAGGCCACTATGAAAAAAAGACTAAATTATTCATAACTAATATAACACCTGGGCTTCAAATCTACAAACAAAAACTGGGAAGACCAACCGGCACGATATTAATCTCTGGAAAAAAGCCAATACAACTTCAGTCCATCAGCCCAGCACTCACTCTCATTCTCCACAGCGTTTACTGCTTAATGCACGAGTGATAACACTTTACACTAATGCCATTTAAGTTATTTGGCATGATGCTTTAAGGAATCACTTACATAAGAATGAAAAAATCTGACATATTTTGATGACCGTGTCCTGGAGCCGGAGCTCTTACTGCAAAGTATAGCAGCTTATAAAATAGAATATTCATACCGGCAAATTGAAAATCACCCAAAATAGCCATTACAAAAAAGCTATTTAGTAGCGTGTTTTTTTTCTAAATCAACAAATGTTACTACTTATTATAATTCTCAATACTGTAAGTTTCATATAATTAAAAATAATATTTAGGATGGTCTGACAAATTGATGGGAAACATTTATGTTGCACTAAAACCAATGTGGAAAAGCATCTTAATTTTTTGGTCTAAAATTTAGGGCTAATCATTTTCCTCTCCAATATCCAACATTCAGCACTTTAACTTCCAATTAAACAATACACTTAAAGCAATCTGAAGCTGTTTTAAACAAATTCGCCAATGATTGGTAGGAAACTCATTGCAGGGTAACTTCTTAATGTCATCGACTGAACTCCACTCATGACCAGTCGCGATGAGGGAAGACAGACAAAGTGATGAGAGCTTTGGAGCGGACCCTCATCCCTATCAAACACGCAGAGAGGAGAGCCAAGAGGAGCGCTCTGCAGTCGCTATGGAGACCAGGGCACCAAGCACCTAACAACTCTATTTCTGTAGCGTGAGAGATAGAAGCTCCCTGTTTTCCCACTTCTCTCCCGAAACAGCCTTTCAATCCCTCTGTAAAATAAGCGAGAGCGGTGAAAAAAGCAGGTCAGCTATTATGTAATCTCACCCCTTGCCAAGTCATCCAAACTCACAGTCAATCACTGGGAAAAACGCCCGGAAGAATTACGAGTGAGAGGGAAAAGCAAAGCACACGTGGATTGGATTCAACGGCCTGTGGAGCTTCCATCAGAATCATTCTTCTTTAATGCACCTGCATTTAATGCACAGCTGAGAGATCACAGATTTAAATGACTCAGAGCGCTATAGACGCATTTGTTTGATAGGAACGTCATCTTCACCTAATGACTAACTGAATAGAATCGCGCTAATTTACAGGTCCCAGAACGCCACAAGCACTTAGTGTTAGTGAGATTTAGCACATATTAAATTAGAGCCTCTGCCAACCATCCAGGCGGCTCCAGTCTCAGTGACGGATCCACACCACACTTGCCTACTGACCAAACAACTCACACCGGCAGGAAGCCCAGCACAATGGGAACATTTCATCAAAAGACGCTAAAAAATGTAAAACCTTTAACGTTTTTCAACAACATGAGTAAAAAACGATCTTAAAACATTTTAAATGTAGTCTGAGCTAACATCAGCATATTACTTGGTGCACATTGCATTATTAAAAAAGATTATCTCTTGCTTTTGCATATGCTTAGCCTCTGATTTTCAACATGGGTCTTAAAAAGCTCGAACCAATGTGTGTCCCACCTTCAGGCTCAGATTTTACCTGTCAGACTCTTTTGGCAAAAAAAAACTGGAGGAAAACATAAAAAGGCAACTTTTCATCCACTTGTCTTAAATCAATTTAAATTAGTAAATTTGGGGGGCCTTGGGAATCTCTAGAACTTAATATTTATCACAGAACAGAATCCTTAACACTACAGTTATGTTCGTTTCAGAGGAACATCAATAATGTTCGCGGATCAATTTGACCCGGAGCCTTTTATTATGCATTTAACCAAACCAAAAAGTTTCCCAAAACCGTGTGTGTGTATGAGAGAGAGTGTGTGAGTCTGAGACAGTGGTGTAATAAGTCTCATTGTTGCGAAGAAACAAAGAGTATTTGAACTTTGACTCTTTTTACCTTCCATTTTTATATGAAGGGTCAAATTTAAACAAGCATTTAACCAAGCATCGTCTTTGTAACAAAACATGTAGCGGGCGTTACAAATATGTGAACGGAAACATTTTTTGTTTATATGTAGATTACACCAAATAAGCCAAGCACTTGGTTGAAAGAGGTTTCAACGTGGAACAAAAAATAATTCTAAGTATTTATTTAGTACTATTTTATATTATTAAATAAATAGTTCTAAAAAGTATACTTATATATTTTTAAACTTTGAAAACACGTCAATTTGAAGATAATAGGAGGTTAAACAAGCCTCTCTCTGACTTACTGAAACCACTGTCCTCTTCTTTAGTGCCATCGATGGTTCCATCTGCTTGGAGCTGCAAATGAAAGCCCTGTCGACTGTACAGCTTTGTCACGATCCCCTTCAGCTGGGGTTCTGTAAAAAAGAAAAGAGCGAGAGGATAGATGCATTAAACAGGCATTTCTACTGTGACAGGCTTTAACGCTTCAGTCTGAGAAGTTTTTTCAATGATTCACTGATGGTTAAAACGGCATAACAAACAAGTCAAAATCCAACATCAAAAAATGTACAGAACACAAAAAAAATAAACACGTGGGAAGAAGCAACATACAAACAGCACATAATATCCACTGTGTCTCCACACATGGGCTTGATTATCATTACTGGAATGAATTAGCGCCGGCCGCACATTTATAGATTGCATAAGTGGATCTGTATTTTAAGAGGATCAGTGAATTGGTGGATCCTGCAATTAACACTGATTAACTTTGATTCATTAGAGATTTAAAACTGTTGATATGTCTGACAGCTTCTATAATCCAAACTGTCAAAAGGTTCCATAAACAACAAGTGTGGAAGAACACAAGTGATAAACTCCCAATAAAAATTTTACAAAAAAAGAAATGAGGAAAATGAAAAATTAGAGCAAAGAATTGCATTAAACTACATTTTATATTTAAAAAAATGTGTATGACTGTCAACAAAGCTTAACACTTGACTTTACAATTGAGACCAACTGATGTTTAGTTCAAACCTGGAAGCCACATAAGAGTTCTGTAGAAATGATGAAAGTCTTGTTAAATAAATTAGTGATGGATGCTCTTCAGAAATGGAGAGAAAAGGCAAAAAATGTTTAAAATAACCATAAATGAGCAAGACATAAGAACGCACTGTACAGTGCAAACACTGTAAAGTCACATGTGCATAAATGGCAGCAACACTTCTACATCATTGATTTTACAAACTTTTACGAGGCACTGTCGACTTCCACAATTTAAACAGACATGCTGAAGATGCACTTTTTAAATGCAGCACATTAAAACGAACAAAAAGCACCAACGACCCGCTTGTGTTGCGATCGCTATAATAAGGTGTTGGATCAGACCTGGCCGTCTTCTCCTGCGCTTTTTGGAGCCAAAAAGCTTGACACTGGAGAAAACACTAAGTCGACTGGGTTTCTCGCTGGTTCCTTTGGTTTTGTTCGGGCTGCTCACGCAGCGGCAGGCGTTTGATTTCTCTCGCTCCCTCGCCTGCCTCTTCTGCCGAATGAGGGAGCTGGCGATCGCCGCAGCCATGGCCAGTTTGACGGTGCGTCAGTCCAAACTTCCAGAGACAACAAATTCGTGTCCTCCACCCTTCCTCAACGGGCTTTCCTCTGTAAAACCTCGACTCACCGCCTCATACAGCGGTCACGGCCATTGCACAGTTGCGCACAAAAAGTTGCAAACCGCAAAGATGTGAGTTACGTCGGTAGTGGCACGCGCATTTCTTCAATGTCCATTTTCAAATGCGGAGTTTGCTTGTAAAATCGCTGCGGTCTTGTCACGTCGCTCTCAAGACAATGCCAATGCCAGTATAGCAGTCCATGATTGGGAACGGAGATGATGTGAACTGTGGAAATGAACGAGCATCCCGACAAGCCACGAGTCTGAGCCACGCGAGTCGCCAGAGAAACACCTGTTAGCGCGCGCGAGCACGAGCGCGGGTGGTGTGTGTGTGTGTGTGTGTGTGTGCGCGCGCGCACGGCGACAGAAGGAATTTGCTTCATTGAAACACTCTTAATCCAGAAATGTAAAAGGCTAGAAGAAGTGCTGATGCAGTGTATGGTGGAAATAAGATCATAATAGTAACGCAAACAATACAATGAAAAAATGTAATTTGTAGTTTGACGTGACATAATCAGTAATGAACTAGTTCATCTCAGAGTCGGTTCTTTTGAACAATTCTTATGAATCAATTCCTACGGTTTTTTCGTGGCGTAGCTTATAGTCTCACACTAATTGCTAACTTTTACGCATTTTTGTGAAAATGACAAGTCTAATATGAAGTTCAAACGAGTTTTATAATTAATTATAATTTGTTTAGGGTCGGATTAATCGCAATCATTTTTACAACTCAAGCGGTGGCTTAATGGACAATTATTTGGCTGTATTAATGTAGTTATTTTTGTTTACAACAGCCCTGCCTAAACAATCGTCCATAGATGATTCGTTGTGGTGACCTCTGATGGGAAAAGCACAGAAGAGAAGACGATTGGTGCTTACGCCTAATGTATTGCTAACTTCTATGCGCTGCCATTTGAACACCAAGTTCGCATGGTGTGAGAAAAGGAGAGGGAGAAAGATAGGGAGGGATGTAGAGTGGGAGAAAGCGGGGGAGGGGGAGAGGGGGGTGGTGGTGAGGGAGAGTGAGAGAGAAATTGAGAGCTCATATTGTGCGTGTGTGCGCACGCCGGTGGGTGATTTGTTAAACCAACACTTCAGGCTTCTGCTTATTTCCTCCAGTTATGAACACAAAAGTCACTGCGACTTTCTGGCACTTTGATAGAAGCAACGAGTAAGCGGTACAATATAGTACGCTTGTCCTGTGGCATTTCTTTCCCACTACAAAAAGGATCGCGTGGAAACAGTGGCGATGTCCTGATTGGAGGAGCGTTGGTTGCCATGGCGCTGAGCTTCCAGCACGCACAGTGAAAGGAACCGTCTTCTGGCCCGCTCCAAATAAAATACATTAATATGCATGTTAATATTTACACTGCATACAAAATATTTGCGTGCTAGATAGAAAGTTAAACTGTCTTGGAGTGTTTACTTTTAATTATTTATATACAAGTTCATAGACACAATGAAAATAAAGGCATTCATTCTATTTTAGTTTAAACGTGTTACAGATATATGCTATTCTGTGGGTGATGCAGCACAGACTTATTTGCCAATTAAGGCACATTAAAAGCACTTTGCTTTTAACCCATCAGTGAATGTGAGGTGCATATACACACGCATTAAAGACAATATACACACGAAGTATACTGCAAATACAAATACTGTACAGTATATTTGTGTGTTAGTGGGAGTGTGTGCATTTTGTACGTTTAAAAGCTGATTAAACAAAGAAGAAGAAGAGGAAGAAGAAGAAGAAAAAGAAGAAGAAAGAACGAAAGATCTATATAGAGAAAAGGAAGAAAAAAGAAAGAAACAAACAAACAAACAAACAACTCTCTCGGGAATGCGAGCATTCTTTGACATGATCGGACCACGTGACAAATATAAAACCTTAAGCTAACAGAGAATGAAACGCACCACAATGGCGCCTTCTACTGGTCAATTATGGAATTTAGGAAGCAAAATTGACCAGAAAATGTGATCCACTGACACCCAAAACAACACGAACGTTCCCATTCGATTAATTTCCCTACACACAAAATAGTGACTAATCTTATACTATTGATCAACAATGACCTATTTTTTTTTAATGTCGTGTGGAAAAATTACCATTTAAATAAAAATATTTAATAGAAAGATAAATCCTTAACATGTGTGTGCACACACAAACAGACATAAAGAAAATACACTATATATAAATCTAGGTACAACAAATCTAGGTAAAGTGCAATTTCAGGACCTCGGACAGCACCACAATTCAAGACGAGTGCTGAACGGAGATGCATTTACTGATACACAAACATCTCAGGCTCATTGTACGTAATAGAACATTAAACTTTACATCTTGTTACATTTAGAAAATAACATTTAGAATTCTAAAAACTTCCAACCAGAGAGTTCAACAGTTACAACCAAAATATCCCTTACCTGAAGTGGATTTTCTAAGAGGAAACGTCATGGCTTGGATGTATAATACCCAGAAAAAACAAAGCTTGTGGCGATTCACTGCGAGCGAGAGGATGTTTTCAAAGTTTTACAAGAAGAAATCCTAATGGTGCAGACGAGAGGCCATCAAGGCGTGGCCAGCAGCACACATCAGTCCGTAATGGACATTAGTGCCCAGCCATAATGACTTCTAAAGCAGTCATTAAAGATTCATTGGACATTGCTGTTGATCCGGCAAACAGAGGGTGTGTGTGTTCACTAAACTGCGGCGCTCTGGGTCAAAACTGCAGAGAGAAAAATCGAACATCGTACTTCCTACAAGAGCAGAGCTTTCCGTCCTCTCGCATTACAAAGAAACGGATGTAAAGTGATCCTTTAATGCGCCGTGTAAACCAGTTACACCAGATCTTCGGTTCTTCACTCAAAAGCATCAACAAGCATCTGCAGATATAAAGCAAACAGCAGCTGTGCTTTTCACTCCTGTTGTTTCCCACAAGCAGGTTCTGCAAAGATCTGAACATCCGTTAAAAAAAAATAAGATTCAAGTCTAGAAACTGACTGACACATGCAAAAGTGCAGAAAGCACTTTATTGAATACAGCACATGCTTTGATTCCCCCGGAATGTCATTCGTGGCACTTAAATATAGCTGCTGTATCATTCTTTACAGTTGATAAAGAGAGGTAAACCAAAAATAACCGCCGACAAACACTGCGGCATTGATAGAAATGATCTTAAGTGAAGGTGACACTGCTAAATTTACGTTAACAGAGAGTGTTTATTTTAATTTACTGAGTAAAGCCATCATTTAATGTTATGCAAGGAGAGATTTTCCTTCAAACTAAGAAGTTAATGGTGCCTATTTACCGCATATTATGTTTAAAATAAACATTTCTATGCAAATGACAACACACGCTCCAGAAGAAAAACACATTTCTATAATTTACTATGAATCTATAATTTATTATGGACAGAATTGTACTCTATTAAAATAGTCTGAAACATATTAATAAATCACTAAACTGCGATTATTTGAAACGCAATGCTGATTTGAGTCATCAAGAGAAACCATGTAATTCACTGCCTCAAGCGTGTGTTTTTGGTTTGTCCACTAGATGGCGCACAAACATCATATTGAAAAATCTGCAAATAACGTTCTGCAGCGTATGCTACTTTTCTATAAATCCACTTACACTACTGAAAGATTATACTCAAAAAATATTAAATAAAAAACATTTACTTTTCACAAACCTTTATGGGCAAGAAATACTAATACTTCCACCCAACTTCTCAATGTCCATTAGAAATAACCACAATTCATCCATCACAGTTGGGCACTTAAGTTTCTAATGCAGATAAAAGACCAACCACAAGTTCCAGCCTTACTTGTGATAGAGAGACCATTTCAAATCCCAAACTGCACGCGGCATTAGCTAACTACCAGATTCTTGTCTTAATAGTTACCGATATGTCATCACACTTATGTTGCCGTGGAGATAAGCATCTCAACAGAACCTCTTTCAAGACATTATGTCTATGAGTATCTGTGCAATTACTGCATCGCTCTCAAACGCTAGATAACGGCGCCAATTTGATTTGTACTTCCCGCTGACACACAGGCACACAGATGGCCATCCTGATTCTCTCTCTGTTCGGGTATCAGCAACATACAGACTCTCTCTCCCAAAGGAGCCAGAGCGAATGACATCATCCCTCAGAACTGCACTGAACCCGTGACTGTGAGTTCCAGAAACGGCCACTAGATGTCGATGTTGCAAACAGACACTGAGAGGAACCACGAAAGACCTCTTTAACCTCTGCATCAACGCTACCTTATTCTGTAAATCTCAGTCTACACAAAACAGCAGGTTTTAAATTCATAAATGTGCTTACAAAAAGGGAAACATTGATCTTTTACTTCTAAAGAACGAAGCATCTGGTGTAAAAAGAATTGGGGGGTTGGGGTAAAAATCATTACGGTCTTGACCAGTAGTAGTCCGGGAGTGATATCGGCATCACCCTGCTGCTTAAAAATGTGGGTCTTACACAGTACCAGCCACTAACAGTGAAGCAATGGAAGACGTTGTCATGGAGACAGTATCTCTATGAGAGCATGTGTGTGTTAACATAGTAGATGGGGGAAGGGGAGTAACATCCCCAATCCTCTACTGTCCTGCTCGCTCGCTCACGCTCTCTCTCTCTCCCAGTCCATTGCTCTTTCTCGATGTCTCTCTCCAAGTCCGTCTCTCCCTTTCTCTCTCTCAGCCAGTCTCTCTCCCCATCTCTTTCTCTGCCAGTCATTAGCATTGCTCACAACCAGGTTACAAATCACATGTGATCTGCTATGAGCTGCTGATGTAATTTGTGTCAAACGGTAGGAAAGAGATTTGAAAAATTAAACCTACAAAAAAGAAATAAAACAAACATTTGCAGGGTATAAAAACTACAAGGTATCTTATTTTAAGCTTTTTTCCAAGATGCATGTGAGTTCTTGTCGAATACTGTTGTCTGTGTATCTGTATTAATGAAACAATATGGTTTATGTACGTACGGTTTATGTATGATTTACGTACTATCCATTGAATCCATCCATCCACATTACGTATATTACGATATTTATAAAAAAAATGACATTATATATATATATATATATATATATATAAATAAATAATATATATATATTATATATATATATATATATAATATATATAAAATACACACACACAGGTGAGAGAGGGTGAGAGAGAGAGAGCGAGAGAGGGACAGACAGACAGACGACAGAGTCAAAGAGAGAGAGAGAGAGAGAGAGAGAGAGACAGACAAACAGAGAAAGAGTGAGAGGTAGACAGATAGTAAGAGTTATAAAAAGTCTTAACACTGTCTCTGTTATTTTTTTTTTATCTACAGTCTATAATGGCACAACCGGGTCAGTTTCTCTCCAGTCAAAAGCACAAACTCTGATTCACTCGCTGTAGAAAGTCTGAAACACCGATCCAAACAATTGGTGAACAGGCTCAGAGCACTAGAGCTCGGCACGATCAATCCGGGCACAATACGGCATCACCCATATGAAACCCACTTGAACCGCACTCAAACCTCAACCTGAAGAACAGCGAGACCAGGAGCTGATCCAGCCGCGGAGGTCTGGTCTCAGAAAGAGGCCACGCAGACTCTTCTAGTGAGACTAGCCCAGATTAATGCCGGAAGACGGTACCCTACTTTACATACGGGCCTGAGTGACTGGAGATCAGGAACAGAAAGATGCTATAATACATTTGGTGTCCCATTTAGAAAAAGTTCTGAAAAGAAACTCCAGCAGCCACGTTCACCTGCACTAGACCTTTCACAAGACATCCAAAACACTTGGTCTAAACATATTATACAATAAAAAAATATTAAATTATACCCCACACGCGCACACACACACACTTATAGTTATGATAAATGTACGACTTTTAGCATAAACAAGTCAGTATTTACAGTTGTAATGAGCGAAGTAATATTTAATATATATGCAATTATTTTCTCAATGTAATTCATCTCCACATCCGAACCTCTGAATCCTTGTCAAACATCATTCTACACACGACAAGAGTCCAGCTCCACTGAGAACAAAGTATTCATCAACTCCGACAGGCTGATGTACAATTTTGTAGCTGTCCAATTTCATTTTCTGTATTTAGTCGATGCTTTTATTCAAATCGACTTCCATTACATTACAGTCTTTGCAATCTAACAACAAACAAGTTTAGTGGATCAGTAAATCTCTTACACTGAGCTGCTGAAACCCTGCGAGATACGACTGCTAACTTTGTTGGTGATGAAAAATGGGAAGCCATGTGCAACTTTAAGAGGTGAACCATTCGATTTCTCACGGTGTGAAAGGAAAAAAAAAGATATCACTTAATCTCAGCAAACTCACACATGTCTTCACCAGGATTCCCATTGTAATAATAATGAGCTGTTAAATTACACACGGTTCAGGATTATTAATATCTCATTTTACCGTTTCGTCATTTTGTGGCACGTTACTGACCTCCCATGACCCCTAGTCGCCCTGAAAAAAATACTTCAAAAAGAGACGCAAATGATACTGCCAATTGTAATTCAACCAGCTAGAAATTTCACACAGGAAGTGAAGATGGAGAGCAGTCTCCGAGCACAGCTCGGTGGTGACAGCTATATCACAGCCGACTGTCAGATCTCCTCGCATCAGACTGACCTATTCTAGAACGTGTGACGTATCCCTAGCTGAGAAACGATCGTAATCTCTTCACTTCACTTCGCTTCCGTCACGCTGAAACCGACATGAATGTTGTGTAAGTCTGGTGAGGTCACAAACAAAATCAATCTGCTCTGTTTTGTTCTGCCATGCTAATTTCCATGCCACCCCTGAAGGCATTTCTATAGCTTTAACGTGCCAGGAGGTGTGGTGTGGTGTTGAGTGTAGGTCGCTGGAGTCTGATGTGGAACGCTTCATGACATCAGACAGACAGAACACTTAAAATCTGGAGATGTGATGCTTTTTTGATTGCATTAGTTAAATATTTAGTGGTTATAAATTTAAGTTTTTTATTTAAAGATCATTATTTTAAGCTATGTATTTTTCAGACAGGCTGATTTACCCCCATTTTTTAAATATGTTTTGCTATTAACTCCAACAATTTTTTAGAACGATACAATTATTAATAATAACAATGAGTAAAAGTGAACTACAGTTTTAATCTTTATTGTATTGTTTTGTAGCGGGTTATGCAAGACAATTGAGAATACATAAGATTAGAGCACATAATAATATTGTTAAAGTGCTTTTTAAAAAAAAAACTAGTCAGTTCACCTGCAAGTGGTACTATAGAAAAACTATAATTCAAACAAATGTCATATATAATAATAATATAAATGCACTATGTATATATTATATAAACAAAAGAAAAATGAATAAATTAAAAAAAAATAAAAAAAATTATATTTACTGTACACAGTGCATAGAACATCATTATAGAAATATGCAGTCAATATAATAATACTAATAACAATACAATTATTATAGTTTTATTTACATATATAGCAATAAATGTTACTTAAAGAATTTGAGCCAAAATATTCATGATCAAGTATAATATATGATCCTTTTTTGTGTAACTTGAATTAAACTGCATTTACTTCATTTTTTGCTACAAACTACAGGGAAAATGTTTTGTCAATTCAAATTATTTAGTCATACTGTACATATAGTATAATTTTGACCTCTATTTCAAAACTTGTCCATGTACTCATATAAAATAATATTATATTTCAAGAAACATCAATGTAATGGTCTCCATCTAAGTCCAAGAATCACTGGAGATGTCACCATCAAAAAGCTCAATTCCAGCTTCACAACTTCCCCAGCACTGCCTTTCTTTTCTAAATCCTGTCTGAAGCAGCTTTGATTTGAGCAGGAGAACCAGGGCAGATCTGACCTTCTGCATTATTAATGGCCTCTTTTTTCCCCACAACATACTGGTTTCCCCCTCTTTCCCTCTGAAACGAGTATCTACAAGAGATTCTTTGCAATGCAACCGTTCTGCACGGCCTCCTGGGATTCCCAACCGATGCTCTCCAAACTCTCTCCATCCGTCTGAATGTCTCTGCTCCCAAACACCTCGACTCCACCTGCTCCGAGACTCCGGGGGGCTAGAGACCTTCACTACGGCTCGCTGAGAAGCCACAGTGCAAGAATAAACCGCAGCCTTGTCTTCTCATGACTCGCTTTACTACTAACACGGAGGAACGCTGAACTACACAGATTTACTCCGCCAGCTGTCAATGGAGACAGTGATAAAAGACTTGACTAAGAACCTTAAACAGTCATAGAAGATGCAATACACAACAATCCAGGTACGTGTACGCGTAATGAGCATCTAAATATTTTCAGCCTAATTATTTCATTGCTGCATCGTTTGCAATCCAAGCAGATGCGTATGCAGAATAATTACAGTAATAACAGATCAGAAACACAAGAGGAACCTGCAGTGAAAACACTGAAGCTCATCTGATTCTATCCTTCACAGTCCTCATCCGCTGTCTCAAAAAATACTTTTACTTTACAAAGCCTAGAGAATAAGAAATCAGGCTATATTGAAGGTAAAGATGAGAAGATTACGAACTAAAATCGGCAATAACCCATCCGTTTCACAGTTATTTAGGCTCACAGATAATCAGTAATAAGACAAAGGATTATAAAAGTACGTCCCTGCTTTGCATGTCAGTTTATGAATAGAAAAGCTAAAGACAGGAAGGATTTAATAATTGATGACATATTACACAGTCAGACGGTCATTGTGGAATAATAAACCAGACGGGTCTAGTATCACACTAAAGGAATTCTTTACAGCTAATAAATAAACAGTGACCGTCATAAGTGTCTGCTTATGACCGAAAATAATCTATTTTTGTTAGAGGAAAACCCCTGCATGAGTAGAAATGTGTCGCGAGGAAACCTAGAGTGAAACAAAGAACTATATTATACATTGCATTGCAGATGCCATAACTAACCAATCAGAATCAAGCAATTCACCATCACTACACCGTAGTGAAAGGTCATTCTAAGCTTTCGAGTTTAGTGATTGGACACATTTTCCACGGGCCAACATTACTCCAAATATCTAGAAAAACAAAGCATTTATTCAAAAACTATACCATGAAACAAGGAAAGCAGAGAAAACATTTTAACCAGAGAAGCTAATAAGAGGCTATTAATGCAAGCCCACAGAGTTAACCAGTGGTTCTCACTAATTATCTAACAAAGCGATACCAGGAGGATGGCATTACTCCAGCCTTTATCAGTGTTAAAGTCAAGATTAACACCGCCAGACATTACCAGCTATTCTTGGTGTTTGGAGTCATAGTAACCCTGCACCTCACGCTTTTCTGTAACTCATTCAGAAGATGCAGAATTGTGCGTTTGATTTCCGGGTAAAATCAATGACTAACATAACCGGGTTGTAAAAAAAAGGAGTTTTGGGGGCACACGACAATGCGAAAAAAATGATACGATAATCAATCAGTTTCTTGTGTTGTTGAGAATGTAACTGCAATACTTTTGTGAAGATTAGTGGTTTGAACATTAGGGATTATCATATAAATTATGCAAACACAAATAAAAACAATAAAAACATAATAAAGACAATATAATATAACATTTGCAGTAGAGAAATAGTGCATGTCCCTTTTTTCTCTGCTATTCATGGGAATAAAACTTTGTACTTTGTCTTACTTTTGAACAGTATAGCTGATTAAAAGTAGATCAATGTTAACATTATTAAACTATATCAAACACTGTTTTTCACTTTAGTTAGCCCCCATAAATAATGTATATCTGTGAAGTATAGTTCCTTGTTTATATCCTTCTATCCACCCATCACTAGATTTATACTAACATCTTTAGTGAACTTATGTCAACAAACATTAAGAATGAATAGAAAAAAAAAAAAAAAAAAAAAGTAAATCAAGATCTGACAATAAAATCATCAGTTGAGGCCTCTTGGAAAGAAGATGGACTTTGATTTAAAGGGTACCAAGTTTGAATCCCGGAGTCTCCTACCTACAGCACTAAACCCAAAATTGCTGCACACCTCTCCTGGTGTGTGTGTGTGTGTGTGTGTGTGTGTGTGTTTGTGTGTACTGTACCATCCGTGCAGATATGCTTTACTCAGTGTGGGTGAAATGCAGAGCGCTGTAAAGTTCCTTCCGGTGTGTTTATTAAGCGTTTAATACTTGTACTTCAATATACACACTCATACAAAATGCAATGTGCAATCACTTTCCCATTGAACACAGTAAAGCAAATATTTTAGCGGTTGAATAAAAAGTGAGACAGTGGGGGAAAAAAAGTCAGGAGTGATATCGCGGCTGCACATTGCAGTAATCTCTGTGTGTGCCAGTGTGTGGGTGATATACATTTCTGAGTTCTGCAGACTCAGCCTAAGGTCTGGGTGAGAGTGTCCTCATCACTCACGCTCCCTTATTAGACCCGTGGCTGATCTCTCTCATACTCTGCTTCGATGGTGTTCATTCATTCTTTCTCTCCATCCTCAATCTTTCACCAAAAATCTGATTTGCTTGGGGGCAAACTTGCTTCTGGTGTGCTGTGCATTTAGATTTAGGTAATGATATATATGGCCAGGACTTTTTGTACATACCGTACTTGTGCAAATAGAACCACCTCTTTTTTTCCAATTTTAAACGCTCAAAACGTGCGAATAAAAGCAAAATATAAGTGCTCATGTTTCCATAATAAGGCAGGACTGTTCGGAAATATATGGAAAAACGTCATCTTTATGTAGCGCTGCACTTCTGCGTCCCCCTTACTTTCCTTAAAATGTGGTTCTTTGGGGGGGGGTATTATTATTTTGTGACCGAGTGCTTTTACAGAACGCATGATTTACACTACATTTATAAATTATACATTTTGAAATTATAAATTTGGAAAATTACTTTTTAGGTTCGAGTACACATTCATTTATCAATATTCACATAGTGAGAATTTCTGAATTAACTCTGTATATAAACTCATCGATGCCACTGACTGAAAATTATGACTGGGTCTAATAATAATCTGTCAAAACCAATGCCCAAACCTATAAATAATTAAGGCAGCGCATGGCATCTTCAGCACGCCACTGTAAATAAGGCATGAAGCCTATAGAGACGACATGTGGTTAGTATAGTAGGTCAGTTTCCTCCTAGAACACGTGTTCCAGATTAGCGTTTCAATGCTCGCTTTTCATTCGCTTTTTTATTCATCTAACCCGAAATTATTTTCCGAACAGTCTTGGTCCCTCTTCCCAGTCACTTCAGGATTAGCTATAAATAGCAGCTCGCCTGAAGAGGCTGAATATATTGAATCTCATCCTCTTCTTATAGACACAACGGTTCCTCTGAAGGAGAACTTAGAAAACCTCATTGCTTTAACCTACAGTCATCACATTAGAGAAAAAAAAATGTAAATCAGAACTTTCCAGCTGTTTAGAGTAAAAAAAAAAAAAAACAGGAATAAATTCATCTTGAAGACACACACTAACTAGAAAGCTTAAATGGAACACTGATCCATTTCCTTTTTTAAACATTTTATTTTAAACATTTGTTAAAAAATGTTGAATATCATATCATATTGTATCATATATTATCTTATAATATAATATATGTATATATACAAATATAAACATAAAAAATGTAATATATATGAAGAAGCACATTTAAGGGAGCTTAAGCTATTCAAGCTTGAAATGACTTTGTTACAATGAACGATGAAGATGGACAATTAATTTAATTCAATGTCCAAAGGACATAAAACGGTTAATAAAACGTTGGAGAAGAGGAAAAGTAAAATAGTTTAAATAATGACACTTATATATTTTTTATTAAACTTACGGTAGTTATAAAATCCTGGTTGCACATTAAAGGAAAACAAATCAAGAGCCAACAGAATTAAAAACAAATTGATGAAAATAAGTTGAATTTGAAGATGGCGTAAAATTGTTTTTGAGATTGATTGTTTCCTCCAAATCATTGAGGACTACCTAACAACCGAAATTACTAAATAAATGTGAAGGTTCTCAGAGAATGTATTCTCTTATCTGTAGCTCAATCAAGGAACTATAGTGTCTGATAAAAAAACCATAAACCCTAACCCTAAAAACCCATATACTGTACTGTATTATAGTTCACAATTCACATGTCTACATAAAACTATTCTGTCGCTTTAGTTGTTCAACAACGTTCAACTTTCATACAGAATCGCAAATTCATTCTCAATGGGGAGTCTAGTGAGTCAAGGAACGAACCCTCTGCTGTCCACTACAACTCTCTCAGATCCTTCACAGTCGGTCTGAATCAGTGCCGACACGGTCCAAGCATTTCACACAAGCCAAAAGTAAGAAGACACGAGTCTTACGTAATTGTGCTAGATCGCTTTGTACTGTACCATAGCGAAAAAGTTCTAAACTTCACAGTTATTAGTCAGGTGCTTTTATTTAAAGAAATATACAGAATCTGAGCAGATTGGATTTTGCTCATCATCACTTCTGTTGTGGAACTTAATAGTCCAGGATTCGACATTCGACAAGTCCAATACCACTAGGCCACAAAAGTTCCCAGCATCATGAACTGGTTTAGCTTTCCGCACTAATCCGAACTCAAACGTCTACACTCAAAGCACAACGCAGCTTTTGCACGTGTGTCCAGAGCTATTCCGGCATTTAAGTTCATGGTTTAGCGTAGGAAAGATGTTACCTACACCTCAGAGTTTATCACTTCAGGAAGGCGAGGGACTGAAGAGGTGTGAAACGCTTGATGGGCGATGGAGAATAGGTGAGAGCGTGTGGGGAGATGATTCATGACCCACTCTCTCAGCCGTCATTTGGGAAATTCTGGTGTGGGTGAGAGGAAAAGACCATGCACAAATGTTTGTTTGCATCTGAATATATTTAAACAGAGAGGAAGGAGTGTGACAAGCGTGCGGCGTGAGATAATCCCACCACTGATACATCCCATTCACATACAGTGTACCCCGGCCTACGAAAAAAATCAGTGCTGAGAGCCTTTTTGTTGGGTGTAAATTTTGTTAGGTGAGCAGCATTTTTCATGTAACCCATCTAATACAGGCCAAGCCTTCGTACAAACAACCGTTTTAGTCCCGCCAGGACTCTCTCATCCCCCTGCATTCTAGCAGTAAGAAAAATCTCCATTTGTATCAAAAAAAATGTCCTAATGCGGAACGGAATTTTCTCAAGAGTTTCACAACTCAAAATTTCTGTTAGCGAAATCATATGTTGAGGTACCACTGTATATTGTAAAAAATAAGACGTGTCAGGACTGTGAAAAATAAACTGAATCTTTCCTGAGATCTCTGGAATCTTCTCAGATTTCCTTACATGAAAAACATCCAAACACGACTTTAACTCAGAGCACGGTGTTTGTTCACAAGCAGCACTGAGAACGCTACTGAAGATTTAATGTGAAGCTATCGGGATCGCTGAATGGTTTCTAGTAAGCATCTTGCCTAGATAGACTGCAGTGAGAGCAGGAGAATCACTTGCGTCAAGCATTTTACAATGTCTTTTCAATTCTAGTATTCTCGGTACTCGGTACATTTTTACAGAGTGTGTAAATCTGTTTTAAAGTTAGAATGAGTCAGAATACAGAGAGCCATCAATTTAACTGGAGGAAAGACGGGATGATTCTAATGGCCACAAACTGAAAGACCCCCATGAACCATCTTAAATATTAAAAAAAAAAAAAATGTATTAGGACCCAAAACTATAACTTGTGTGAAAGAATAAGGATGTCTTAAAGAGAGTGTGGAAATATATATAAGAAAAAACATTGATGGTTCTGTAGATTTTATTAAAATAATTTCAACAATGCAACTTAATGATACTTTTAAAATAAAAACTTTTTTAAAAATGTCACATTTGCGTTTTTGGGGAAAACAATATAAAAAATTGCAGTTTAAAGTTCCATTTGAGACTCGAGGTGCGAGACCGAGGCCTTTCTGTGTGGAGTTCTTTCTGTCTCTCCGTACTTGCGCTGATTTTTTCTCCAACAGTACAAAATCCTGTGCATTCCAGGAGAATTTGGAAATAAGTGAATGTGTTAACGCGCATGTTGGTGATGCCCGGATGCGAGTGGATACTAGCAGTGTTGGCAGCCGCTATTCTCTTGGGCCATTGGTGTGTGTGTGTGTGTGTGTGTGTGTGTGTGTGTGTGTGTGTGTGTGTGTGCGTTGTCCTCATCTGTAAGGCGACCTTTAGGGTCTTGAAAGAAATCAAATAAATTAAATGCATTTTTTTTTATAATTATTTTTATATTATTCATATATATATAATAATTTATATGATAATTTATATAAATTATATGAATTATTCGTTTTAGATTTGATTGGATTTTTTTTTTACCAAAGCAAATTGCTGGATTGCAGCATATGGGGATCAGTGACAAGTACAACTCTCTATCATTAGGCCACAGCCGCCTTGATACATGAAAATAAAAAATAAGACTTCAATTAAAATTTTCCCAAAAATTGACTTTATACTATTACAATTTTGCTTAAAATGTAGCTTTACACACTTACAATTAATCTATACACAATTAATTCCAAATTGCATTGTTGCTTTTCTACTAAATTCTACTAATTGTTGTGTTAATTTTGTTTAGCTGCTTTTATATGGTCTGCGAGTATAAAAGCTCTTTGTAAAAAAAAATGTGAACTTGAATTTGAAATCTGAAAGCATCTTTTAGATATTCTTGGTGACCTTGTACATGTAAGAAACCTAGTAGTGAATCCAAATATGCTCTGACGCCTTTCACTCCAAGATGTTTTTCAAGTACGTATATGTAATCAAATTTTCTGTTAGAACTCTTTAATCCTCCATTCAAACGCAGTGCAGATGCGGAATCTGTTCATCTTTCACTCAATGCGACACTCCCACTGCGCACCCTTCTCAGTCCCCGAGCTTTCACCCATTATCATAGCCATGACTTATTTATGCAACCATTTGCATAAACAAATCCTGCCGGAGAAGATGGGAAAACAATAGAAAACAAACGAACAGAAGTGCATGACTAAAGTTCGGCTAGGACGCGTGTGCTTCCGCTCGCACGCTTTGAGAGGAGCAGCTGAAGTGACACGTCGGGGTCAGATCTAATGCAATTTCAGCGCCCATCAGATCCACTGATGCGGTTTACACAGGTGGAAGCCAGTGAAGGTGCCAGGCGCTTGAAACCGTTTAGTCAAACAAGAAAGCGAGATGTAATTATTGGCTCTGAAAAGAATGTTTTAGAATTCTGATGCTTAAGATCCGTGCTTTGTGATTATGGAGCCTTGTTCAATAGCAGTGGTGTCCAACCTTCCATAGCTTAGGCCACAATGTAAATGAATATTAAGAATTTTGTATGTACTTTAGAAATGAAACTAGTTGACAAAATATATGGAAAAAAAAAAGGATACTTTAATAATTGTTGGACTCCTATCAATGGACAATTTTCTTTATTAATTGACACTTTTTCCTAATTCTGAACACAGATGAACAATGGACATTTTTCTTTTTTAAAGACTATTTTCCTAACTCCGCATAGCAGCTGTTCGTTCCTCTGAAAACAAAGAAAAGGACTGTATAAATAAACGAATAAAATAAGTTTGGATAAAATAAGCATTATTTATAATGCAGTTTATTTCCCAGGATCCAGTTTCAGAATGTTTGAGTCAAGATTTATCAAATTGATTCTCAACACAGAACGAAGAGGAAAATCAGACAAGGTTTTTGCTCTTCATTGCGGAGAAAGTTTGTTCACAAACTAGTGCTCGGCCATTTTCAGCCTTTACTTTTGTAAAATTGAAAAGTTCACTGGAAACAGTATGAATCATGAAACTCAAATACAGCTTTTTCTTTTGATTCGTCCTTGAGATACGTCTGAAGGTCGTCTCAAATTGTACGTTTCAATAATATTATTGTATAGTAATAACATCTTCCAAAAAGACCTAAATCACTAAATAAGTGTGTGAATATAAAACTAAAAGAGCATCCAAAATATCACTTCATGGGCCGAATTAGGGGCTGAAGGGTGGGCTTCACGGTTCAAGAAAAAGACCTATTAGCTTTACTTTTAAAAAGAACAACATGTTTATAAAATATCAATTTAAAACTGAAATAACAAATTCTAACTTACAAAAAAATATGTTTCGTCAGAATATGATTAGTACCCAACTAATAAACACCTTCCATAAGAAACCAGTGACTTCTTTTGCAAATTCAGTCACGTTCGAGCCGAACTTCAGTCAGACTGAATAATAGATCTGCGTCTCCAGTCTCTCTCCATAAGCCTTTACTTTTCACCTTTACTTTTGACCTAGAGCTTTACAACTGACACAGTATGAAAACAGATATGGAAGCTATTCCCCAGACCCGACTTACTCCCAACCTCCGAGACTCAACTACATCTCCTTTCGGCTTGGAAATAATCCAGCCAGGACTGAGGATATAAGCCATTGCTGAATAATTGATCAGGCACATGTTTGCCAGCAGTAAAAGCACAGTAGCTATGACAGCTAAATTGTCCATCAATCTGGAGTGACGCTTCATCCACGCGTGAACAATGCATGTGTCAGCCTGCAAAGTGGTGAAGATGAGCTTGTTTAGCGTCCTTTATAGAGCTGCGACAGTTTGGAGGAAAAACTTAAACCAATCACTTAAACCAATTACTCCAATTTTGCGGCACTTAATCCTCAGTATCAAGTACAGTGAGGAACGGTCTGTGATCTTACCACTACGGCCACACGCAGAACCTCACTGTAAACACATCAGCAACCTTGGCACATGGTAAAAGAAGAAACAGGGTCAAGAAAAGAGACGAAGACATGATTTAGCAATCTAGAATATATACAAAAAAAAAAGAAGAAGAAAAAGAAAAACAAGAAACATGATGAAAGAGGCTGGCTGGAGACTGTAATATGGAAATGTTTTTTTTTTTTTTTTTTTGCTAAATAATAACTTGTTAAAATATATGATAGAATGGGTAAAACATTAGCTTTACAGGAAAACTGTGACTCAACTGATGGGGGCAATAAAATAAAACAAATGCATGGTTTACAGAAATGCCTCGTTCCAGAACAAATCAAGAGAAGTTGTTTGTTTAAAATGCCGATGTCTGATTTTTCTAAAAATCTTTTACACGTATAGTAAAAAGCATTTTTTTGCACTGTAGTAGTTTTGCATGATTTTAAATCAAATTAGTGTCTTCACTTTCTTCTCTTTTACAACGTGCATAATACATTATGGAAATAAACACTAGCTCAAAAAATAGATTAGATGCAGCTTTACTCATACACACCTGTATTTACACAAAACATGAAAGCAACAAGCCAATCGGCAACAAGAAAAGTTGGTAATCTGTTGTGTGATTGGCTACTTTCAGACCTTCAAGATAATGGCGTGACATATAATATTAATAAATTCTAAACAAGGATCATAGATAAATTGGGTTAATCATTGATACATTTAAATACAAAAAAATATGAAAACATCATTCTAAGGGCCAAATCTGATATCACAAAACGCAGCTTTGTGTTCACACACACACAGCCCAGAAGGAGAGTGTGTCCTTCAGGCTTTTAACAACATTGGTTTCGCATGAGGCAGACGCTTTCAAAGACAAACAAACCAGAACAAACTTGAGATACTACAGCATCAGCAAAGCCAAAGAAAACAAGGGATGCCATGCACACAAACCTTCAGGTTCCGAGCTCTCTTTGAGGGTGACTTGCTTCAGTGGGCAGCAGAAGATTTCATGACACTTAGCACGAAAGGGGGAGCCTTTACCCCTTATATCCGCAGAATGGATGGAGTCCTGCCGCAGCATAATGTACTCCTGGGTACCTGGGGCAGCATCATCCTGGACTGCGGTCGGGCCACAACAAAATGAACGCAGAGTTAGAAAGTGAGGAAACAGTCAGAACTTATTCAACAGGAAGAAAGGATAAAAAGCATAAAGGACAGTGACAACATAAGCAGATATTTTAAAGACACAGACAGGGAACTTCGAACAGGGCTGGATGACATGTGAATATAAGTAACATAATTTCACGTTATGATAATGTTATATAAAATAACAAATAGATGTTAGACTATTTGATTTGTGAAAGACACTGATTCCTACGTGTTTAGATCTAATACGATTAGTTATTGATCTTCTGTGTGTTGGAAGTTTAGATTAGATTAGAAGCTACTTTAGTGTCATTGTACAAGGTACATGTGCAGTAATGAACAGATGTACAATGTACCAATCCAATCAAATTCAAGGTCGTTTTGATATGAATGTAACATACAGACGCGTTTAAAACTAGCGTCAAAAAAGTGAAATAGCGAAGCTTTTATAACTGAGACCAATTAACAGAAAACATTATGCAAATGTGATGTACTGAAAAAAAACTCGGGATTTTTTTTTGATTGTGCAAATTGTTTTATTTAAAGTGTACTACTAAACTCCAGCTTTATTAGTATGTATTTAATAATATCAGAAGATGACACTGAATAAAATATTCATATCAAAGAACATCTTTCGCACAAACATTCTTATGTAGATTTTATGATAATTTATTACGAATTACAACATATTTTTTTGATAAAATTTTTTCCAACATGTTAGAAATAATAAAAGTTATTTTTAGTTCATAATGCATTACATCACCAAGCCCTGAGTCATAAAATATCATAAATGACTAAAAGAGAAAGTGACATCAGCACTGGAGACGTAGGGATGAAGCCGGGATTACGAGCTTTATCCTTAAAACCCACTGTTTCAGAGGGTGATGACTGGGTCAAATGAGTGTGTGCAGACAAAAATCTCCATGCAAATGTTTTACACTCAACTGCAATATTTTTTCCTTCCTTCTTCAGCATTTACTTATTTCTTAAAATGGCATGCTTCTTTCTGCACAAACATCTGCTGCAATACAAGCAACTGAGAGGAGTAACATGCACATGTCAACAGCAGTTCAGTGCTAAAAATAGCTGCGGTAATGGCCATAACCTATATGAGAGTCGATAACTGCATTTCTCCTCACATTCTATTAACTGCCTATGCATTTTCCATCACATGGTTGACCCCGGAGTTTCAATAAAACCCTCATCAAACGCTCTTTCGTAACCTCACTGGACTGTATATTCGCAGTCCTCTTTAAAACACAAACTGTTCGCAGACAATTCACAGTTCACATGCAATTCTCAGATATGATTTAAACCAAAACATTCATATATTCCTTATCTGTTCAGTATTAATATATTTCTCTCTGTCCTTACATCCATCCATCTCTATCTCTTGCTCTCCATCCCATCATCCGCTATGAGTCCTTCCTCTCTCTTCCCCCTCACTTTTATCTTTTTATCTCCTTTGTCTCAATGCCATATCTCTCCGTCTTTCGCCTACATGTTAGCGAAGACAAAAACATGAATGGTGGTTAATAAAGAAATGAAAAAATCATGTCCCTCTGGTGCATTTTTCACTGCTATAGGTTTAAACACACGCACACTTTGGGACCAATTTACTTCAGTCTGAGAAGCAGGTGACTTGACAGCCACCTACTATTTTAGAACTTGACATAAAACTGAAATAGAATTTTTTTTCATCTAGTAAGTCGGTTGTTCACATTCAGCAGAGTTCATTGCTTTATTGTGTTTAAATAAAAGAGCTAACAAAATGTACACAAATAGCCTGATGCGGATGAAAGCATCCATTTATGTATAATTGATCCCTAATGATAATTTTCTTTTTAATTATTAGCAATAAACAACAGTGTATTAAAAGTGTGTAAATGGTGTTTACACCTATCAAAACATGACCTTTTGTGTCCATCAATCAATCCACATTAGTGCTGCAAGAACTTTGAATAAATTAACCATAGTTTATCCATAGAACTTAATTCAAGTAACGGAAAGTGAAAGAAGAAATGCTAATTAGTTTCATTACTCATCCAAATAGTTCATTAATCAATCTAATAACCCAATCTTAGTTTTATTCATCAAAGTAAAAATATTCTATCACATTGTCACTCATAAACGGTTTTGATTGACTTTCCACTGATGTGTGATTTATCACCAGCTTCTTTTTTTTTTTTTTTTTTTTTTTTATACAGAGTAAGTGCTCACCCAGATATCATCGGAATGAAATCACATTCATAGTCTTCTCTACATATGCAAAAGATCCAAAATATTGTACATGTATTTACCAATATTTCTGTGATCAACAATCTACAGCCCACAAACCTCAATGGAAATGAACGGGATATTTAGTGCTTTATGACCTGGAGCTGCACCCAAAGCCAATCCAGGACATGAGTGAAGAATTCCCACCTGCCACATCTCAACCACCTTCATCAACTGTTTCTCCAAGCTGACATGGTAACCTGTGGCCCGATGGAACATGATCTACAGCTCATGGTCCTGCCACTGCATCCGTTTTGTACTGATAAATGTCCCTGTCCGTGGTTCTGAAAGCCAATCTCTGACACACCACAGAGCAGTGATGACCTTTTCCTTCACGTCCCTGAGTTGAAGGTACCATAGGTCACATGTAGGGAAGCAAAATGAGCCTTCATCAAGAAAAGCAATAAATGTCAAAAAACTAAATGACTGGCAATAGCTCAATCTTTAACAGCTCGGGAACTGTGCGCGGTTACACTTACCCTACATGTCAAAGATCAGAACAATTCATTTGCCATGGCCTCAATTCACAAAAGCTTCAAGGACACGGCTGAAGCCATGTCAGCTCTGAGCGATGACCCTGCTAGGTGGCACGTGTAGGCCGGAGCTCGAGGCTGATGGAGGCCACAAAGTCTCCACATTGATACCGTTTGTACAATTCAAATGAAAGGAAGCCAGACCCCATTTCCGTCACCTTAGATTTCACACAAAGTGCCAGTAAAGCGTCAGATAAGAACCAGCAGCTGAACATCAGCTGCTCGAAAGCTGCCCTAAGGGAGCATGTGCTTAAAATACCGGCACTTTAAATATCATGTGTATCTGAGTCAAGACGACTTTTTCGGCTCTTGGGATCTTCTTCTAAGCTCTGTAGCCTTGAGGAAAAGATTTCATTTTTATTGCTGTGTCACTCTGAAGATGTGAAATAGAAGGACAGCTTCTATACGGCCATAAACCTCTTTTATACACAGCTTGGAGTTTTGTTTTGCTACAGACAAATTTTTAGGCAGTATGCGTCATCTTAAAAACAAGGACTGTTTCGAACTATAATTTCTATTGTTAACATCAGTCATTTGAGATTCTTGGTGCTTTCCATTCTCTTCATTTAAAACGTGAGATTTGTCACAGTAATAAATAGAACAGTGGTAAATTAAAGCTTACGTGTGGGTTACAAAGATAAACCAAACGAGATGATTTTATTTACAAGTCTCTATAAAAGTCTCTCAACACATTTTATTTTTCTTTGAAATAAAAAGTAACTGAAAGGAACAAGCTGGTTTTGCTACACTGCAAAACAAGTATATGCTATCTGCTTTATATACAAACATTTTTTTTATTTAATAAATGTACATACAAATAAGTTAATAAAAAATAAGAGAAAAAAGATAATAAAAATGATACAAGTTAGATTCATTTAACTGAAAAAACAAATAACTCTCTAAGAATAATGTTTATATCATTTGTGAATTGTGCGTTAATGGTTTATTTTTTTGTTTTGTTATATTGTTATTTTTTGCAATCAGTAAATGTATATGCTCTTATTTAATACATTAATACTTGAACTATTAGTTAACAATATATAAAAATATAATAATATTCAAATAAATAAATATATAATATGAAATACATACCGGTAATAATAACGTTATATATTAAAGTGTTACTGGTAAATATATGCACTTCTCCAGCAAAAACAAATGTAGCGTAACAAGTGACAGTAGCACAGCTCGCGTCACCTCACACCTCCTTGACACATGATTTAACAACACAGACCACCTGATGCCTCCCACCCACTGGATGCACACGGATGACGCACGGCCATGCCTGACTTTCCCAGCACCTTCCTCTTACTCACACACTTGCTCCTCGGGTTCTGTTCAGCCCATGACTCACAGCTAATCAAAGACCAGCCACAACTTACTCTGATATTTTATGATCAGCAAAATCATCCCCGGTGAACTACTATCACAGGCCTGTGTGAGTCAGACGTGGAGGTCAGTGATCAATCGCTGCCAACAGTGTCAAGGTGTCATGAGATTAGATCTGCCTTCAACAGATTGCCCATCACTATCTTTTTTTCTCCTCTTTGATCTTACGTTTGCATGCAAAACTATTTCAGTTAAAGTACAATCCTTGAATGAAAATAAATTCAAAACAAGTCTAGAAAAAGTTTCATATCCAAAGATCTGTCTGTTTGCATAAAAATAAAAGTTGTCGGGCATGTG
The DNA here is from genome assembly GCA_028031935.1 of Paedocypris micromegethes. Classification (NCBI taxonomy): domain Eukaryota; kingdom Metazoa; phylum Chordata; class Actinopteri; order Cypriniformes; genus Paedocypris; species Paedocypris micromegethes. The sequence continues at coordinate 13,684,393 of CM051503.1, forward strand.
AATTAGAAATGTACGGTTTTACTTTCCAAAAAATGTGACAATCTGTATCCAAATTGCCAAATATTGCATTACAATTATACATTGAAAAATTGTTCACCGAATCCAAACCCTCGACCATTGCTCAACTGACTTTTTTTCTTCCTACATTGCAAGAAAAATTTTGAATCCATTTAACAGCGATGACAGATAACCATATCACAATTATCAAATAGGCCTTTAAAGTAAAGATAAAAAAAAAAGCTCACACAAGCTCTTGTTAGTTTCTCGTTTCTCCAACTACTTTTTTCCTGGAATTCGTCTAAAGTGCAACAAATACCAAATCAGCAGAACACGAGAACATCAGAGGAACTAATTTGTGACTTAATAAGAGTCTAGAGTTGGTTCACTGGACCAGCTCAATTTTCTTCAAAGGCTGTAGTAGAATTAATTTTGATGGAGAGATATAACCATAATTTACATACACACGTGAAGGTTGTGATTTGCTTTCAAAGGACAACCTTACACCTGCCTGTATTCATTTATCATCAGCGACTCACCTTGGCAAACTGAATTATATTCATACAGGCCCTCAGGTCCTAATGAAGGTTTGCTTACATGTTGATCCACAGTCTTTAATATCAAACAAATACAGGTTATTGGGATGTTCACTGCTGTAGAAACAGACAACGTGGAGCTCATTAATTTAAATTATAACTATGTCTAATTACTTCAAATGACATTTCAGCGCTCATTACAAATGAAGTTTATTCACCAACACTAATCTCACAGCGGAAGACGAGGATAAAACAAAATCTCATGCCGGATCTTGTGATGAGATTGTGGAGCGTCATTCTCAACGCTTGAAAACACAATACAAGCGTAAAGACACGTTTGACTTGACATTTCCCTTCATAAAATCCAAGCAAGTTTTTTTTTCCAGCCTTAGATTAGATAGTTAACTTAAACTTCATTTTAATGTAAATGTAAACGAGTCTTATTTTTACTGAATTAAGCTTCTTAAGTCTGTAATATCGAAGGGTAAATACCGAGTATATGACTAAAATGCCATTTTTAATGAATAATATTCCATGGAATGCTATAATGAAAAAATGATTACTCATTATGTTCAATTTTCAGTAATGAGTAATCTTTTCTAAACAAAACATTTCACAAACATTCTATATGTATTACAAAACACATTCAAGTAATGGTAACTAGTAATTGGTTACTTTTATAATAAAGCATTTATAAACTCTCACAGAAACTACCAGAGAACAAGCAGCTATAACAAATTACAAGGTTCATGCCCAACACTTGGCCCAACGCCTGTGTGAATAACCGGGATATTTCTACGTGATATATGTGATAACCTCCACCGATCATGCCCACTGTGCAGTTTAGACCCAACATCCTGTCAGTCATCAGACAAATCTGCTGCCGGAGCGCGGTGAGCTTCGCCTTAAGGGAGGAAGAATATGGATGCACCGTGTCCAGAGACGGCAGCTTGTGGGAGGCTGGACTGATTGACTGGTTTTATCTCAATATCTCATTCAACAAAACTCTTCTTCACAGGGCAGGTAGACGTACACAAACTGTGAGTGAAGGCAGCTAGTGAGAAGAACTTATTCCCCTCTGGCTGAAAACCAGCTCTCGGATTCCAGGTAACAAACACGGATCTTTCACATGGCCGCATCGGTTAAATCGTGCAGCTGCGCTTATTTATCCTCACGTGACATCACAGCGGTAAGAAATCGCTCCTGACTAAATGCTAAACTCCACAGAGCCCGCTTTCTACATATATTATTGAGACCAGTTATAAAATGCATTGGATAGATGTCCAATCTCACGTGGAGAGGTTAATACACAGCTCAATCTCAATTCAAATCTCAAAGGTTAATACAAACTCGGTGAGAGGTTAATGAAAGCAATAAAACAACACTGTATTAATGGCATTATGTGTGAAACTCCTGCTGCGGCAAACACACTACACGCAACGCACAAGGGCATGTGAAGGAAAAGGAACACACAGCACAACAATCCTCGAGACTAAATATGTAGAATCACAACTACAGTTTGGGAATCTATACTAAAAAGCAGGACAAAAACACAATTGGCTGGAAAAATAGGACACAAAAATAACGAAAAGCCATTTATCAGACTGTTCAGAGCAGAGTACCGGCTTAATTCAACAGGAAAGTGTGTCAAGTGAAACGGATAAAGAATCCTGTGGTTCTTCATACAAGTGCACCACATTAACACTTATTCAAAACTGCATTTATCGGACAGTTATCACACAAATTAAACTCGCCAAAAAAAAGAGGGTGATCCCAAACCTGTGGCCCGTATGTCTTGTTCTTTCAGTTGCGGCAACATTTATAGTTTAAGCAACTTCAAAAAGACATCTGGGTTTGTAACTGATGTGATAAAAAAGCATTAATCAATCAATAAAGCTCAGTTGAAGTAACCAAGCTCATCTTCACTGCGAAAAATAGTTTTGCAGTGTCACCCCAACAAGGCTTTTTATGATTTACCAATTTATGACAATGTCAAGCATTTCTGTCCATGTCGGCACTAGCCAAATGCGATGACTTCTACACATTAATGTCATAACTGCCGGTGTTGCTTAAAAAAATGAAATGAGAAGCATTTTTCTTGATGACAATCTCCATTTTTATATTGTTTTAACATGCTGTTTTCTATTTTGCAATGCATAACCAAGCATGTTTGAGAATAGTCCAGGAAAAGGGGATAAATGAGGACAATGAAGGGAAATTAACATTTGGAGATTAAGAAGTAATCCTCATGTGCATTTTTTATGATATGCGCAAAACAGATTGGAATGGCCAGTTGTCTCCCTTCTCTCCAAAAAAACTGAGTTTTCTCCATCTGTGAGCATTAACCCTATACGAACCGTAGACTCTCGCCGCCCGAGCGAGTCAGACCTCGGTCTCTTTTTAGTCCAAGGGGGTGGAAAGATTCAAAAAGTGATTTGGGTAGCACAAAATTCCTCCTTTATCACCAATATATTCACAAATTACAGTCATACTTTTGGCTTCTGAAAACAGCAATTTTCTCAGGTAATCAAGACTTGTCTCACTCAAACCACTTCTGAAACCGTACGCAAACTGATTACGCATGACTCACAGTTCGAAGTGTTTAGAGCCGTCAACAGATGACAGAAATGAACAGCGATCTGTGCAGCACATAGCCAGATGAAATAAGTCATTATACCAATTAAAAAGATTAAGACTCGACAACAGGCAGAATTATTGTTGAGAAAGTGATGAATTCCTCATGAAGCATGAGGGCTGTGTAAATACATTTAAGTAATGGCTTCATTTAGGGCCAAAGATCAACAAGCTCAATGCTGCACAGTAGATTAATTAGCATTTATCACATTAAATGACTGCTTTAAGCTGAAATCTACAGGGAGCAAACTTGGCTCCATTACCACCGACCGATTTGTCTCCCTGTTCAAAGTTTCGTTTCGTCCTGCAAACACAATTTGGCTGTTTAGGGAAGCGAAAACGGCATTCTATATTAAGATGTTCCTGTTGTATAGTTAATAATCATAAGCATACATTATATGCAAATTATAGTTTAGAACCATCATAAATAATAAAAGAGTATACTAATTAAAACAATGACAATAGCAATATGGATTATCGTCCCTACTGCTTTCAAGTACCGTAATTCACAAAATCAACCATCGGGAATAAAAAAAATAATGTGCGATTTGTTAGATCTACGGTACTTCAGGTTCTTACATTTGAAATGATATTGAACTAGATAACACCGAACATTTATTCAACTCAAGACATTTTAAAGACTTGCTTTTACAAAGACCAACAATTTAATAAAAAGTTGACTAACCTTTTTTACTTTTTCTTCTACTTTTAACCTTTGCTATTTTTCCATATAGATTTATTAAAATATTATACTTCAAGCTTTACAGATGCTTACTTAACATTTTAAAACTCATCTTTATATACAGCATATTTATTAAAGCTCATCTTTATATAGAGCATAGATATTAAATCAAACGAATCCTCCATTGCTATGAATCAGTAGAGCTCGTTTTCCTATGCGTCGCCTCCACTGACCTGGAATCTCATGCGTCCCAGAGCTGAAACAGTGGGATTTCTCATAATTCCAGCTCAGTCAAATGCCAAACTCCATGTCCCCGAACGCGCTTGCGGAGGCAACCTTTCATTCAAGTACAGGAGACTTAAGCAAAAACCTGCATTAAAGCCGGAGCTTTATCTGCATTTATGCAGAATAGACGGTTTTGGTTTTAAAAGCAAACTGATCTGCTGAGGGTCTCATAGTGCAAAGTCTGGGTTTTCTAAACGGACTTTTGTTCAAAACTGAGTGCAATGAGCAAAGCAGAGACTCTAAAAAGTCTGTTGCATGCCAACAGAACAGTGACAAGATTTGAATTATTTTTCCAGAACACCGCGTTAATGTCTCTGTCATTTCAGACAAACACTCGACTAATTTCACTAAACTAAACACGCTCGGAAATGTTCTGATCCCAAGCACTGGCCCGAAATCAATAGTGCGGTTACACAACCGTTGTCTAGAGGCAATGTCAGCGCACACGGTGACAGGAGTTTTACACGCAGTCGGTCATCGCTACCCACAGGCTATGAAATGTTGCAAGCACAATGTTTTGGCTCAATGTCTAATGCAGATCTAATGTAGTCTGATGTCTTGGTTTCACTCATGCTCTTCATTCGTTTCTTTTCTTTTCTTTCTTTCTTTTCGTTTCTTTCATTCGTGCATTTGTTTGTGGATAAAACGGCAAATTAACAGCTCGATCTGCCATGCTTACAACTGTTTGAATACAATTCACAACATGTTTAACTAGTAAGTCCTAAACTCGGAATTTTACTGAAAAATAAGCATACTTAACCAATAACCATACGTAGACTGATTGTTTTATTCAACTAAGTACAGTATGATTCTATTTGTGAACATTCCAACCCCCCTAAAAAATGGCTAAAACTCAAGCGTCAGCATTATTCCCAGATAGATGTCTGCAGATTGGTCAGTTGTCAAAGTTCTCTGTGCGACGCTATATTCTGGGATCTCCGGTTCATCTCCCACTAGATATATCAGCGTGCCCAGCATCACTGATCGGCTTTCTGTAGACACATAGAGTAGTAAATATTTGATCAAGCACACTGGCAAGACTAAATCCACCTCACTTCATCTCTGCTGGTCCAGAACATCTTGAAACTCAGTATAGAGTGACCTGAAATGGACAAATGGGCTGAAAGTCTTTAAATCACCTAAGGGCAACCTATTTTTTTCCTCCCATTTGGAGGTTTTGGTAATGGCTTTTGCGGCAGGTATTGATTAGCTGTCTTGGTGGCATTAATCTGGGACAACAGGAATATAAATGAAACATAAGGCCTTGACTTGGGCGCATCTCTTCAGGTGAACAACCCCCATTACAACGGCTGTTTAAATCTGGACCACATAATGGTCCTGTTCGTCACAGACTTTGTAGCTAAGAACTTCAAATTTAAAAGGATCAAAACATGGAACAACTACAACAATGACATGTGAATGAAATGTAGGCACGTGATGAAATGGCTTATAAATGGGTCTAATTTTATGGAATAAAAAGAAGTCTAAATTTGGTTCTTTGTCAGCGATGAGTAGAAACCTGAAGGGTGCTAAAATAAAATCTACTGTACAAACTTAGTACTTGTCCGTCAGATGAGCACCCATTCTGTCACACAATGCTTTCATTGTGTGACAGAAAGCTGGTAAAACAATAAAAAAAGCAACTGAAGTACTGTAGGTGAATGGATATTATGGTTAAAAATATTGTTTTAGAAAAAAAAAAAAACATTGCCAAAGTGCATCTAGCAGATGCTTTTATCTAAAGTGAATAACAGATGGGCAGGTGTCCTTGAGCAAGTCAAAACCCGATCTGCTCTGTGTCGGCTGCCCACTACTACAGTGAGTGTGTGTGTGTGTGTGTGTGTGTGTGTGTGTGTAGTCACTTCACTTTCATGGGTGAGTACTAATTCCAATATGCAAATAAAACTCACTCTATCAATGTCTGACTTTATCAATCAAATTAAGAGAATCGAACTCTCAACCTTGGTGTTGAGCCTAGTTTATAGTTTATGGAACATTGATTATGAATCCCTACATTTAAATACATTTTACATGTACATAGATAGACAAATATTATATATATATATATATATATACATATACATATACATATACATATGCATACACACACATACATGTACTATATATCTATATAAATTATACTCAATTTGTAACCTTGTGCTGTAGATGGTGTTTACAGTACCACTGAGAGTTAAGCAAGAAGGACGCAGTGTACAATTAGAAAAAAAAATAAGATCTGACCTTCAGGTCCAGGATCAGTTGGTGTGCATGTATAGTGGGGGCTAACAGTTGGAATAACATCATGAATAATTTGTGTTGACAGACAAGGTGGCCAAGGAAAAAATTGCTGTTGAGATTACTACAGTCGATCCTCCTATTGCTCAATACCAGCTCTCAGAGATGATGTTTATTGAGCTTATGGGTCAATTTGGAAAAGGTTGAAAAATAAAGATCCACATGATGAAGAGTACAGAGGAATTGATTCAACTTCTGTACAGATGATGTTGTGATCAGGGGGAAAAGCGAGAAGAGGGGATCAGCTTCACGCTCTTAAAAGACAAATGGATTCTGATAAGAGAACATCACACAACTGTGATGGGGATGTGATAGCAGCGTCTTGGTACAAACATGATTCATGAGATTTAGATGTGCAGATAATGAACACGTTTGTTCATTAGCTGCTTAAAGACTAGGGTCAAGAAATTAAAGAATAAGAAAATCTAACTTTAGTGGCCGGTGCTTCAAGTCCTGTTTTGGCTTAAATGCACTCCGGCAATCTTTACCCTTCTGATTAGTGATGCTTAGTTCCCGAGTGTAAAGTACTTGAGTAAATGGACTTCATTACTTTACTTAAGTATGTTTTTGTCTACTTTGTACTTGTATGGAGTATCAAAAATACAAGCATTTGTTAGTCTCTACTTGGCTATATTTGTGATCTGCACTCTGTACTCTTTACTCCACTACATTTAAATAAACACTTGCCGTTGCTCGTTACATTGCGATTGTGCACGGCAAGATTTATATTGCATTTCATTTCTTGGGGGAACAAGGCAATAACGCCATCTGCAGGGCGCTGAAGTTACTGGATGCTGTTTAGCAGCTAAATCACGCAAACGTGAACTAGAGGCGTGAATGTATTTTACAAATTGTATTATATCTAATAGAATTTACTAATCAGAATTTCATTTTACTACTTTTTTTCCTTTGCACGCTTCAGTTTGACTGAGACTGAGTTTATAGGGTTTTTTTTAATCTACTTTATTCTACCTTTTTTAAATTCAGTGCAAGTAAAACACTTTTTTAAAAGTTATACTTTGCAACTTTGACTCAAGTCTTTTTGAAATTGGCGACTTATTACTTGAGTAAAAATACTGACACTTATTGTAAAAATTACTCCAAGTATGGCTGTCTGGTACTCTTTACACCTATGTCACCACTATACAATACAGAACATTAACATACATGTATAAGTAGAACTAGCAACTAAAAACAGGGAACGTCTTTAGCAATGTCAAGCTCGTCAGTCTCAAGTACCACTGTGCCAACGTGGAAAATGTCTTTTTGCTACGAGTATAGATTATTTGTATGTTTTACACACTGCAGATGCTGCAGTATTTGTTTATTATAGAGTGCATCTACTTCAGTGACATTGAGTGCTCAAGTACGATCATGGAACCTGAAAAAGAGTTTTCAACAAGAACGTGGAATGATAAATCATCTCAAGCAAAGACACACTCCTTTCACAGTTTTCTCAAAGAGCCAGATGCTTTTTACATTATCCAGTCGATGCTGGTTTAAGGCCAGGCTAAGTTTAAGGTGAACAGATTGCGTTTCAGCGTGAAAAAGAGAAGCGGCAGAGAGATTTATGTCAGGGATATCAAGTGTGAAAAGAGTGTGAGAGACAGTAAACACCTGCTGGCACAAGCCACAGGAGTTCAGCGTCTCCAATAACCGCTGACACGGCACTTAAAGCCAAAGCCACACACTCAGCTCAGAACAAATAATCACCTGCTTTAATGCAATGGTTTACCTGATTTTTAAAGCCCAAGACGGAAGTACCAAAGTCTTCAGCAGACACTCTGCCGCACTCAGGTGCTCAATGGTCATTAAAAGGAAAACAAGAATATAAATTCTATAATAAAGCGAGACATTCAAGTGTTATTAAGAAGAGCGTTTCTAGTATAAGAGGGAATGGTCTCAATAAACATATTACTGTTATTCGTATACATGTCAATCAAATGCCATTTGGTGTCCGTTTGGGTTTTTTTTTTAAACCAAAATGCAAGTAAAGGATTTCTCCAGTGATTATGGAGTTTAAAACACTACAAAACTGACATTAATTTAATTATTTAAAGTTTTTATTTACTGGAGAGAAGTGTATTACGTAATGAAAGTAAAACATGAATACATGAACCATTACTGTTGTGTGTGTATACAATATAGCAACAGACTATAACATTAACCAAACTCGGCACTATAAATGTTAGACATATATCTAACAAATAATGTTAGAATTAAAAATATAATATACTTACCTACCTACATTCACGCGATCATACATAAAAATGATGTAAATCTATAAAAACATAGGCATTCTATAATAGTTTATGGTTAAGTTGTTCCACATTAATGAAAGTTATTTCTGTCAATTCTATTTTTAATTTATATCAGTAAATTATGCAATCTTTGTGTATTTGTAACAGGAGTAACATAGTGTCTTCTCAGTTTGTTTGGCTTCATCACAAATAGAACATCCCAAGCTTAGAGAAAAGTGTTGTTGCTGGGACAGAGTGTGCAAACGAAAAAAAAAACAGCTCCAAAACAATATGCGTAACATAATTCAAAAAATGAAAACATGATATCGGATTACTTGGTGTACCAAGTACAAGGAAAAGAGAGACTTTTCCTTGTACTACCAGAGAGGTTTCTGTTTTTTCCATTTCACTCATTCTTTTGCATTATAACAGTTATCAACCACAAGCATTCATCTGACATTTTGATCAAAAGTATTTTTTTTCAACACAATTATCATTCCACACTAAACTATTTTATCCCTTTATTGAAATTTTTATTTCACTGGAAATTGAACCCACGACCTTTGTCATCACATAAAGCAGCAAAGAAAATGTAACAATCTGTTAGATAATATAGATAATTTATAGTCATTTCTATATCCACCACAGTACAACAGCATCTCTGCTCTATGCAATAATAGTGATACATGGCCGTCTTTATTAGAATCTCAGCGGGATCACGACTATTCTCATTTAAGGATGCTATAAAATGTCGACTCACTGATCATAGAGAATGTCTCAGCTGACAGGGGGCAAAAGAAAAACACATAAGTCTTATTTTATCCATCTCCCCAGCCCCGGACCCTTTACAGAGGTCTCATAAAAAACGGAATTTCATCATTCGCACATCCCACTATTATCCAAATTATTTTGAACAAGTTAAAAAAGCTACAAATATTCAAATGTGTTTATGGTGAATTTACAGCTTAATAAATAAGAGCAATAAACGCAGCTTCATACTATAAAAAAAGAAATTGTATGGAAATTTCAGCAACAGAAAAAAAAAAAATCATAATCCATAAATTCAAACTGGGCTGCAGGTGATCTGCAGACGTCCATGTCAGATGAGTCTTTAGGCTTAACACTATTGTTTTTCAACAATCTGCAAACCAACCAAAACATTAACCAGTTGGTCAAGCAAACACTTAGCGACTAATCTTACCTGCCGGACCCTGCCAGACATGTCTGAGAAGCAAGAAAGAGGGAAATGCTGAGCTCTTTTCATTCTCTTACAGCCTCTGGCGAGAGCAAGGAAGCATTAAATTGTTTTCAGACGCTGTTTCCTTGCCTCTGCCTCCAGATGTATGTCAAGGTTTTACATCACTTCCCTTATTAATGTCAGAGCTGTGAACCCGAGGTCACCTGTGAACAGAATACGGAGACAGAGGCTTACACCATACAGTATACAGAACCATTCCAACCAATGGCTCTGTGAATAAAACTGTTGGTAAGAACTGAATAGATATGGTTCTTATCCTCCAACCAAATAAATATCTAAAGGCCTAGGCCCAGAGTAGGTTAGTTGTGGTCCAGCGATAGTAAGAAAGACCTGCTATCCAGATATTGCACATTCAAATCCCGTCCTGGTGGGTTTCACAACTGAGGGTCCTTGAGCAAGACACTGACCCACACATGCTCCCCGAGTGCCACGTCTTAAAGCTGCCCACTGATCCGGGTTTGTTTGTGTTCAATTTCAATATATTTGAAATATTTTTCAATTTCGATATGTCCCTAATGGCCATACTGACAAACTGCACCTCACTTTAACTTCTTTTTGTTCGCTACGGCTGTCCTTTAACATCTTATGTTCTGGTGGCCTTGTCTGTGTACTGACCATCCCAGAGTTTACCCACCTGCTGTTAACCCCTGACGTGCTAAAACCGATCGGAGAATAGGAGGGAAGTTCTGTCGGCTGCAGTGTGAGACGCAAGTCTTTGCAAAGAAAGCATTTAAAATGTAGGCATGTTTAGGCAAGACATGTCGTTTTGTTTGAAATAAGTAAATATTAAGTAATAACATGTGTAAAATCTGTAACACTAAATCATGTAAAAAAAAAATGCTTGATTCATTTTTACACTTAATGCGCTCCTAAAAGCCCAACTAGCAAAGCAAATTTTAAAAAGAAGATAATTTCAGAGTTCGGCTCTCAAGAGTTGTGAATATTGTTATTGCTTTTGCTGCCAAAATTGTTTATTTTGAAACAAAAAAAAAGTACAATTAACAAATAAAAAAAATTGATATACGTTTGAAACTAAAGCTAATTAGATGAGACTAAAGTATGCGTGTGTAAGGGTTGCAGATAAACACGCGAATGTGATGCAGTGACACAGACAGAGTTCTGACTTTATTCTGATGACCACTTAAGTCATTGGCTGAGATGTGCCTCTCAAAGACGTTTCTTTCTTGTTGCTCCATTATCTTTATGCTGTGCCATATTTTTCTTTTGCACATCTCCAAATTACCCTGCGTAAATAATTGTCACACTTGCTGAGCTGTAAAGCCTAATGAGTTAGTATTTCGCACTTACTTGTAACTATGAGGTCAAGTCTCAACATATGTTGACCCGATGGGAAAGTTATGTGGCCTTTGATTTGCCAGGTCAAACGCTTCGGTTTAAGATGAACAGATGTGGTGAACCAGAGCCGAGAAGCATGTGTTACACTAGAAGCCAGTGCAACAAATGTTATGCATATTTATGACAGGGTCAGAGGTCAATGCACGAGGGTTAAGTCAGGAACAAGGCCGTGAATGAGAGCAGACGCGTGGTGGGATGATATTCTCTGCTCTTCCTCGTGTGGCTTTCTACAGTAGGGTTGGTGCTGGCTGACAGCTGAGAAGTGATGAGACAAACCAAGGTGTCGTAAAGCCTGTTAGTGAAGTGATACTCGCGCTGAAGCTGCACAACCTCAGCTCTCATCCAGCCATCACTCTCTTTAAGGGCCTGTCTTCCTGCTCTGCGGCCATTGATCAGTGCTGACTCCACTGCACAGAAGAAGCTTCTACTGTGTTTTAGGAACGTTACAGTTAACATGAACTTGTCTTTTCACGCATGAGTCGGTTAAATGTCTGCGATGCAGTGCTTGTTGAGACGTTTATACATCAGTTCATGTTTTTTTAAATACATCTTGAATTATACTAGAAAATTCATGTTCAGGAAACACTATGTAGAAGAACTGGTCTACACCGTATGTCCTATCACAACATTAACAATGTTTCCTGAATGAGGACACATTTTCTTATGTTTATATGTATAACACATTTATGAATTATAAAAGTAGACCCAAGTAGAAACAAGGAAACAGCAATAGTGATAGTAGTAGTGATAGTATTTCTGAAAGATTGAGACTAAAGTTAAACTGCGATACTACTGAAAAGGTATAATGGATTAAGTAGTAAAACGCAAATAGTTTAATTGGTAGGAAGATGCTGATTTCAGTAGATGAAAAGGAAAATATCTAGAACCATTTAAAGTTGGAAAAACACTACAATGAACGGATAGGGAAAAGAGAAGAAGAAAAGACAATGAACAATGGTGAACAATGAATACCATTCCAAGTGAAATGAACAACAGAAAGTTGAAAATAATGAATTAAAGTACATATTCATGTTGAAAAGACTAAAATTATGAAGAATGACATTAAGGAAAGAGGAACAATTTTTCTAAGATGTATTACAATTTCAATTTCATAATAACAATACATTGCCAACAAAGCTACATTCCTACCCAAAAGTTTGGTTTTACACTAAATAAGTTACATTTTGGAACGTAGGCAAGAGTTATTCCGATGATTCAGAACTTGCTAATTAAGGCGGGTTTCTAGGCAGCTCACGATTTCAGTTAGAACTCATTTACCTCAGATGCTTTAAAAGGAGAGTTTACACTCGCACAGAGAGAACAACACAATGATGTGATGTGCATATATGCATTTTTAAACATTCTGTAAATAGCTCTCTGGCAGCTTTTACAATCTAGACCTGCTGAATAATTCAGTAGTGAGTTACAGGTGTAATTCCAGAAAACTCATCAGCTTTTCATGTCAAAGTCACAAGGCACCAAGTAGCGATGCTTTAAACCAGCTGCAAGTTCAGATCACGCCATTAACAAGGTGATTTGGCTAATATTTTTTTTTTAATAATTCAACAAATAAATGACCCTGAATGAGGGATCACCACTTTCAAAACTTTAGAAAAAAAGATTAAAAGCATTATATTAGTAGGATTTACAGTACAGAGGACATTCATTGTTGATAACAAAAATCAACAATTTATAGCAATTGACAATATTAGTTTAAGTCTTAAATCTTCTGTAAACAGGACACTGACAACTAAGAAGTTGTAGAATACTTACTAGGACACTTAGTCAGGCTGCTGAATGCATGAAGCAATGCAGCACCTGTAGCAGTTCGAGAAGAATAGACTGAGAAATTGACACAGCTTTCGCATTTGCCCAAGTCTTAGCATCTAATAAAGCAGAAAGTGTCTTGAAATTCCATCACATGAAGGCCAGTGTATGATTCTAGAACATGCGGGAAGGTTCCTGACCTTGAGAATGACAGGTTGATCAATCTCTGAGGCTGGTGTAGATGAAGGGGGTGTAGAATTACGGCAGTCATCCATCACACACATCAACACCATCGTGCTCACAAACTGATGAATCCTTGCTTTTATTTGCAGACTGCTTTTCAAGTCTTAAATTTAGTGGAGTACGTTAAAATAGAACAATCGAAATAATGAAATTCAAAACGTAGTGAAAAGAAAGCGCAACTTCGAAAACGCACACGCAAATCACATAGTTTTGGAATTGTGTGTTAGACATTCATGTAGATTGGGTTTACAAAGGAACTAAAGCAAAAGAAGTTTGTTCGCATTCAACTTAACATTCAGGTCAGAGCCGAGAGCTTACGAGTGGATGTGGAACAACCAGCCGCAAATCACCGGAGCAGGTGGATGCAGAGGAAATCATCTGCCCGCAGTGAAGCCAGAGAGCGGCAAAAACAAGCGTGTAACAGTTACAATCAAAGACAAGAGATGATGCCAGGATACAAAAACGAACACATTTGCTGAAAGCACTGCAGATGCTTTGGGTTTCCGACGGAGAGCTGCAGTGTCCGTGCGAACCTCTGGAGGTCAACACAAGTGCACAAGCGATGCTCAAGCAACAGTATTACACACTGAGAGACGGAAAAGAAGATCCTTAATCCAATATTGGGTAAGAATATTAACATAATAATCAAACAAATCAGGTTTCTGTCTTATATAACACGTCTTATGCCATACTGCGGCAAAATCAACTGCCATCCTACAGCATGTGGCTGTGCGTGCGAGGTCGTGAGAGGCTGAATGGACCCGCACGCGCCTGTGTGTGTTTGATTGAGCCGCATGCGCGCACGTGTGCGAGCTTAAGAGTGTGTGTGTGTGTGTGTAGACTGGTGAACTTTTTTCCTGTTTGATGGTCAATATAAAAGCCAAAGTCAGCTGAATGCTGCTGACTTTTAGAAACGCTGAGTAGCAGCAGAAGACTAAAGGTCAACATTTCAGGATGTCTGAACCTATTCAGTTGACACATTACTAGCTGTAATTTCCAGACAAAAAGTGATTGTCAGCAAAGCGAGTTTCATTTTTTTCCTCAACTTGCACTGGTAAAAAAAAAA